>ULGS01000005.1:1726921-2192923 GCA_900519055.1 Yarrowia galli | reverse complement strand
GGGGGGGGTGGAATGGTGGGCTTCTGTAAGAGTGCCCGAGTGGACGGGTAGACTCGATTTAGACGCCAAAGACACGCCAACAGTAGATTCAGGTTATCGGCTACGAGTACTGTGGGCCATCGGCTAGGCCACTGACTAGGTCATTGACTAGGCTGTCGGCCGATCAAACATGAACCAGTAAGTCTACGTTGAGACTACGACCACCCGTGCTTCTCCACCCCACCTGAAACACGCCGGTTCAACCTGCGACCACCCTGCATGGGTTGGTGTGGGGCGAACGTGTTGAAGAACAAACACGTGTGGTTTTCTGACGTGGTTATGACGTGGTTGGGCGCGTGTCTGAGACCGACTTCAGCGGTTAACCAGTGTTCGTACCTGGTACCTTCATGTACATCACGTTCTTTGCAGGTTAGACATGTTCCAGAGGTGGGTGTACATACAGGATACGGAATAGAGCAGCTGTTAGCTAACTATACAAGTACAGCATGAGTGCTCGTACTTCAGACTATGTGAACTAAAGAGTTCTACAAGTACATAGACTGACTGATCTGTTGCATATCTGATTTGCCCACTCGTAAATAGCCCGATATCTCCATAACCGTCTACTGTCTACAGTACTGTTAGCTACAGAATGTACGGGTACCGGCAAGCTACTGCTGTATGTACCGGTACCTCTAGTTATGACCATGTTTGCTGTACATCACTGGCACTACAAATTACCACTACGGTACTGTACCGTACGATTCAAGAGGTCCCCTTCACAGTCTTCACAGTCTCCACTAGTTTAGACCGTACACTAGTGGCTTCTGATGTACTCGTACCCGTACCCGTACACATTCGTACACTGGTATGGGTATGCACGGACACAGAACTTATGCACACTACTGACGATGATCAGGCCACATTTTCGCAGTTTCGAATCAGACACCATTTGAAGCTATCCACACTATTTGTGACAATCTACCGCTCTTACTATTGAATCCGTTTGTGTCACCTGAATGGCTATTGTTAGTGCGGTTCTGTTTCACCATGTTTAGATCACCAGACGAGTCTCCCTATAGCTAGACACTGCTAATCACCCGATCCGGGCTCAACGGCAAATCTGGGGTTAGAGCTAGCATTGCAACTACCAGTACTGCTACTGCTACATAGCGATCCTGAAAAAGACGCTTGATGGGAGCTAACGGATTCTCGTACGATTCGTGAGACATACGGGGAAGACGACGTACAGTGCGAGTGTGTACCATGCTATACCGTACTCATAAGTCTGATGTTGGTCGTAACTAATGTTCAATGGTCTAGACCACGGCTGACAAACGGTGAAGTCTGGGTCCAGCCTCGATGTCGTGTAAGCCATTGTACTGCTGAGGTAGAAGAACCTGGCTAACTGGTTTGGGTGGTTGTGAGATGTGCTGATAAGTCTGCTCTGAGTCAACAAAAGTCGAAGTAAGCCCAGGGGGACTTGTTGAGAGGTTCTCAGGTCTACAGACAGAAGAGCTATCTGTGACGACAGTCCTTCAACTTCTGGAAGTAAGCCTCTGAAGAGTCGAAGCTGGAATTGGAGAGTTACAAGTACGGCACACACAGTAGGATACTAAGCTCAGCCTTCCCAATCTCTGAGTGGCCTGTCCTAGGTCTCAATGTAGTTCAGAGTGGATACAAGACTGAATACTTGATTGCTCCAGACACTGAAGAGCTGATTCGGATGGCCCCAAAGCCACACGACCGATTTTGTCCACTTCTGAAAACCGCTCTAGAATCCCGAGGCCAGCCAGACTCTTTCACAGTGCTCAAGTGAACTATACAATCGGGCTTCAGACTTGACTTTCCAGGATGACATCACGATGTACTTAAGTAAGTCAGTTGAATGAATCTTGCTCCGGAAGTTCTGAACCATCAATCGCACTCGGCTTGGCAGATATACTGGTACATTGAAAAGTGCCAATAGTGTATAGAACTGGACGAAAAGGGTACCGTTCGACTCCTCGTTCTCTGCCGGTTCGAACGGTACCAAATAAAGACCTTTTCGAGTAATGCCACAGTGCTAGAACTTGTGTTTCCACTGTCCGTCTTCATGGCCAATGACTTAGGCTCTTCCGACCAACACTTTTGGTAAAGACGAAAAACGCACTGTCCGTATAGATCGATGCTTAGAGATGATAAATGAACAGGTGGTAAGGAGGGATATGACGTCACCAGAAGACACCAGAAGACATTTGTAGAGGGCCGCTCATGTGGCTACACAGACCACTCTGAGTACAAGTAGGCCCTTACAAAAGATATCTGTCTTCTGTTCTGGAGCAGGCAAGTCCACGAGCAGTGTTTCGTAGTGTTTCTCACAAATGTAGACCTGTGGCACATTCAGGTTGGCCTGGAACTACTAACAATTATCTACTTGTACTATTGTCATCACCCATCTACTATTGTCATCACCCATCTACCATCGCCATCACTAGTCATTATATCTTGTCTGGTTGCTTTCTGTCTAGCACTAGTACAGTCAATTGACGGTATCGATGACCATCTTTTCAGTTGTCGAAAGTTCTTTAGGAGCAGGACTTACTAGGACAACTGACAGTGGGAATTATACCATTCAGCTAGTTACTGTAAGCGTCATCTGTTGATTCGGACAGCGTGTTGACTCGGACAGTGTGTTGATTCGGACAGTGAAGGAGTATCAACTTCTTTCAGTACAAATACTCGTGGCCTCTGTACTTTACGGTCTACAAGTTCAGGTGTGAACTCCTTGTTGACACTCGTGTCTAATCCATAGAGGCCCTTTTTCTCATTACAAGTAAACATTTGCTCTTCTCTAAGCGTATCATCGCTGGGGGACTAAATTTTTTCAAGCTCGTAGTTAAGGTATTTACTTGGAAATACTTGAGAAAAAAGCCCTTTAGGGGTGCAAAATCGGTGTTCCCGGGATTTTGTGGAAACAAGAGGGATACAAAAAGATAGAGGGCTGTCCGTTATTTAACAAATATTCCGCTTATAATATCATGTGACTCACAATACCTGGATATTTCCGAGGTTTAGAGCAGAGAATCAACTATAATATAGTTGGGTTTAGATAGGAGATATTTATTGACTACAGTGAAGTCTTCTATAGAGCTTAGTGGTCAAGCGACACTTCTACTGACTACGATTTATCTCAACAAATCTGTACTAAGAGGGGTAGATATTATTATACTGTTCGAATAAGCAGGATGAGGAGAATAAAATGGTACTAGAAGATATACCCCCTTCAGTACAAATATTTGTAGATATGCTCGTTTTTCCAATCTGCAACACCTACTGAAAGGCTGTACAAGTATAGAAGATGTGCGATAATCTCCAAATAAAAGTACGGCGAGTGGTAAACATTATAATATCATTCGAATAAGCGGATCAAGGGAAATAAAACGGTACAATAATATCAACCTCTCTCAGTACAAATATTTGTGGATATAGACGCTTTTCCTCTCTGAAAGATGGCCATCGATACTCCCAGTCGATCGACATTATTGACTTTGAGCTCTTGAGTGAAGGTACCGGTACTGGTAGTCTGCTCATCAGAATGTTCATTGACGATAGATATTTCTCCCTCCAGAGAAGGGGTCCTGTACTTAACGCAGTCGCCAAGTAATCCTCAATTACGGTCTTAACAGGTTCGGCCGATCTTGCTTTGCTCAGTTGACTGTACTGTAACTGTCTACTTGGAGTTGTGTTCCAGTACTTCAGTCAACTCAATGGGTCAAGTAATTTAAGAGGCTGACAAAAAGTCGTCTCTCTTCCAATTGACCTCTTTGTTCACAGTTCCATGCACTCTTGTCACAGGTCACTTTGAGTATTCATCTGACTCTGCGCCTTCGTCTTCGTCTGACTCTGTTTTCGTTGTCACAGATTAGTCCGGCACATTTCTTTTTCCAGGATCCACAGTGTCTCAACCCACCGTGAGCAGCTGTCGAACCGCCACAAGACGCTGAATCGAATGGTATAGTTCTTGTCACTTTGGTCATACCAAATATTGCAGGGGGAGACAACAAACATTTAGCCCATGTCTTCAGAGATAGCCCTACCTACACCTGTCCCCCTCAACTCCAAGGAACTCATCTCTACTGAGTGAGATACACTACCAAGAACATCTACTTCGTCTCACATTTTGCCCACTACAGTATTACTCTAGCTATTGGTACTGTACACTCCATACACACGTGTATCATCCAAAGACTTACACAACCTATAAGATTGTAATGGGAGTTTGGGGTTTGTGTATCTCTTCTTCAACACCTGTAATGATTCTATTTGGTACAGTATGTTTCCCTTTGGTCGACAGCTGTTTTTTCACCTCCTCTTCAATCCCCTCTTGGCAACCCACACCTCCGAGCCAACACCTTCAGAAACGTCAAACGAGACATAGTCCTGTTCGCCGCTCTTTCTAGAGTCCCATAGCTCATAGACAGGTAGTGGGATTCGTCCTCTTACCAAAACAATGGCCTTTCCATCTGTAAGCTGTTTGTTGAGCAGAGAAGCTGATACAGGAGTATGTAAACGAACAAAGGCTCCTTCAAATTTGACCACAGCTTGCCCCAGACACTCGCCCTGAGGAGTATCAAAGTTGGGAAGGTACTGGAGTCCATCTGGGGTGATTTGCGCGTCTCCCACAGACTTGTCATCCACTGCCATAACTGCCACCAAAGTAGAATTGGTGGAAAGAGCCACATCGGCGATATTCAGACCCTCAGAGTCAAGAATACCGACGTAGACATTCTCCAGACCAACCTCGAGGGGAGACAGATCCCCCAAATGCGATGCAAGATTGCCAGAGTGCAGATATGACACTGTCTGAAGCGTGTGTTGTTCTGCACCTGTGAAACGAGGCGGAAGAGCGTCAGGAGCATCGAGAATGTGCGAGCGAGCCTTGACAGTTTCGGCGAGACGCGCCTGATCGGCGTCCACGCCTGGATCACGTGTAAACACGACATCTGACGGTTTCACGTGATCCATAAGTTGTCGTAAAAGATCGTGTCCAGCAGCACGGATCCATCCGCATGTATTGACAACCAGAGGCATCTTCAGACTCTTGGCATGATCGATCACGGCCTTGCACGCCTCAATGTACCCTCTAGTATCGTCCTTGGGGTTGTTGTAGCCCACAAATCGCGAATAGGCCGGGGCTCTAATGTGTGTGAAAGAAGGCCCCAAAATAGAATACGGGCTAGTATGGCCAGCGCCGATAACAGTGACGGAAACCTGTCCAGGAGCAGTGAACTCGCAGTTGCTGGGATCCAGATCAACAAACGCCACGGCGGAACCGGCCTTTTTCGTGGTCATAAACGCACTCAAGTATTTACAAAAGGTGGACTTGCCTGTCCCTTGAGAACCTACAACCATTGTCGAAGAGTTGTTGTTTTTGACGCGACGAATATCGTCACAGACCTCGGCCCACTCGTCGTAAATGCCAGGAATGACAGCAGCTTGAGATTTGGTCACCACACTGGCCGTATTGTAGATTCTGCTGTAGGTGTTGCTTCCATCGTCTTCAGTGTGCCATAATTGACGTACAAACGGCACAATGTTGGCCGAGGACATTTTGCCAAAGTTGTTGACCGTCATGAGCGGGTTATCGGACCGTCGCGGCATAGCTGAGATCTCCACAATCGCCGAGAATCCCTTCAATTGATGCAGAGCCTCGAGAATGTCTTCATCGGCTGATTCCCGGAGTTCAGGAGCTCCAGCGGCAGCCTCGATCTGAGGGAACGCGTGAGAAGCAGGCGCATACACGGGGATATCAACTGGAGAGTTAATACTCACCAGAGCACCATTGATATGAATAACTCCACTCCACACTGTGATAACATAGGCACCTCGTAAAACAATGGTTTCTTTGAATTTCATGCCGTGGAAAACCCTGGACCGACCGCGAGCCTCGTCTCGAACCACCTTTGTGTTTTTTGCGCCGAAATCAAACGTGGTCAGCTGTCTGACGCTCTGATCCGGTTCTGAGATGCTGATGAAGGACTCCTCCTCGGCCTCGGCATCTGGAGAGTCCCCAAGGGGCTTGGTAACCAGGACAACCTCCGGATCCGAGTCTTCCGAACTCATAACCTGTTTCTTTGTCGGCTTTAACGCGCTCAGAGCGCTTTTCCGTTTTGTCATGGCGGTGGTAGACGATCTAAGGTGGTTACCAAAACACCAAAAGATTTGTATGCAAGATATTTTTCGAATAGAGTTTGGATGGTGGGGGAGGAGAGGGTGCCTCTAACTTGTGTTGTAGTTGGGTTTTTTGCAATCTGCCACCTCAAAATGGCTCATCGCCCCATGATATAAATACTGTCAAGTTTTCGTCTCGATCGGATAACAACTGCAAGTTCTAGAGACATGTCTAGTTTTGTAGTACAGTTCTGTAGTACAGTTCTGAAGTATACTTGACACTGACCAACTAAATGGAGTACCTGCACAACTTCTTTAGTTTTCATTCTACGGGCTTGAAATTTGGTAAATCACGTGACCACACTTACTGAAGCAAGCTGTCAAAAAATCTAACGAATCCACACAATACCGCCCATTCTGAGAACCCCCCCAAAACCCAACCCCCAAGCGTGCGGCTCGGAAATTCAACTTTATCAGATGCACCTTATTTCGGGGTCGATACAAGAAGTGGAACATTACGACGGGGAGGGCTCCAGCAGCTTAGAGAGTTGTACCATTATAACGAGCATCCTCTTGCGGTCATTTTGGTACCAATCTTGAGCAGGTACACGCTCCATTCTCAAACGTCTTCAACGGCTACCCTCTCAATAATACAATTCTATAATGCTATTTTATTTACTGTTTGCCTCGCTTCTTCTTGAGAACCTCCTTCATCTCCTCCTCGTCCGAATCGGGCAGGGCGATCTCGTCGCTATCATCTTCTTCGTCATCACTATCTTCCTCGTCATCATCTTCTCCGTCCATCTCCACATCTTCGTCTTCTCCCATGGCCATGATTTCAGACATGTTGTCGTCCTCGTCATCATCATCTTCATCGTCATCTTCAATGTCTTCTTCGCCCTCGACAAACTCGACTTCAGAGTCAGACTCCTCGTCGTCATCGTTGGCGCCGTGGCTGGCGTTACGCAGCTCCATCTGGGCCTCGAGCATCTCCAGACGGCCCTCCAGAGCCAGCAGACGGTCCAGTGTGTTGACTCGGGTGTTGAGAGCCTTGTGGAGCCGGGACACGGTCACCAGCAGCTTGGGCACGGTCACCAGGTATCCTCCATGTGCCACCATGACCCATTTGATCCAGGCGTTGAACTGGCGGCCTCGGGAGGGCTGGGCGGTCATCTTAGCAGCCAGACGCTCCAGCAGCAAAACTGCCAGATTACTGTTGAGTCGCTGAACGGTGGACTTGATGCCCTCCTCGTCTCTGAACAGCAGACACGATTCGAGCAGATCGTCATCATCGGACTTGATGGCCTGAGTAAGAACTGTAGACAGAGAGCCCATAGTGGGAGGAGCGGTTCCAGAGAGAGCTCCGCCCTTGGTAGTTTTGTTTTCTCGTTTCAGAGCGTCCATTTTCTCAGCAAGAGTGGCAGATTCGTCGTCATCTTCATCTGAATTCTCAGCATGACCGTTTTCCAGCTGCGAGTAATCGTCTCCGGCAGCAATGGTGGCGTCCTCCTCATTGTACGACACGGGAACAGATCGCTCCTCGGTGTAGTGGTTTGCGGCGTTTTTGGGATCGTGAACCACCGTCATGGTGGGCTCCTTGTCCAGAGCAGCCAGAGACACGTGTGCAAACTGGGCCTGGGCCCGCTCGGTGTACGAGTAGTAAGTTTCCTTGGCAGTGAGAGCAATGGCATCGATAGCCAGAGTCTGTCCATTGCTGGTTTGGCCTCGCTGCAGGTCCAGAGATGCAAACGAAGACTTGGTGACAATGCTCTTTCGCTTGCTGTTCTTCTTGCTGGGCGTGGATCCGTTAGTCTGGGCGAGCTGGAAAAACTCGGCGGCTCCTGCGTCGGTGAGAGCAGACAGAATGTCGCCGTTCATGGCCACCCGACAAGCGCCGGACTCGGCCATGAGCACCAGCACGATTTTTTTCTGCGTCACGTTGACCACGTTGATCAGACGGTCTCCTGCCACGGCGGCCACAAGATCGCCTCGAACACACAGCTCGGTGACAGAAGAGGTGTGGGAGGGGATATCAAAGAGCGGGGAGTCAAAGGAGACGGCCGAGGAGTCGTCGCCCTGGGGCCCAAACACGGCAATGTTGTGAGTGGCCAACAGAACGTTTCCAGATGGCAAAACAGCCACCAGCTTGGCTCCAGTCTTGTCCACAGATCGCTCCACAGCAGAGCCCTTCCACACGTTCAACAGACCTCGGTTGTCGAGAGAGTAGGTGGTGGCACTGTTGGCGTCCACGTCAAAGTCCGCCACGGGCAGCGAATGGCCTCCTCGAAGAGCAGACACCAGTTTGGCCTGGGCAGGCGAAAAGGTGAGAATGTCTCCTCGGTTGGTTCCCACAGAAATGTGGTACTCTTCGACAGAGGCAGAAGAAGCAGAAGAAGAAGAATCCTGGGTCTTGGTCTTCTTGCGTCGACCAGAGGAGACGCTGTTGGAAGCCTCGGCAATGTTCCGAGTCCACTTGAGAGCAGTCACAGTGGTGCCCTTCTCCAAGACAAACTCCACGGGCTGAAGACTGGCATTGGCGCCAGAAACCGCCTGGACACGGATCTTGTGCTGGTTGAGCGCCGAGGAGACGCTGGCATACTGCGTGAGCGCGGGATCGAATCGAGACAGCTGTTCCGACATGATGTGTGTGATGTGTGTGTGGTGTAATTCCTAGCTTGCCTTGTGTGAGATGGAGATGTCCACTGCAGGAAAAATTATTTAGGGTTTGAATTTTCTGCTGCATGGAGGTGGGTGAGGTGCAGCAGGAGATGTTGGACTGAGAGATGACTGTGTCTGGAGGGGGCTGTAGAGGTGGTAGAGAGATGAGGAAGGTTGGGTTTGATTCTTTGGATTTGGCTCTATAGGTATACCGCTTTAGCTCGCCCCTCAACCCAGCTGATCCGCCAATAAATACGATACTCTCATGATCAGCCTTGGTATAGAAGTGTACACTACGACGCTCCGGGGAATCGAACTGACGATGTTCAAAAGACGGTGCGGCTGGAAAAAGTCGTAGCTTAGTCAGCCGGGGCAGGAGTGACTGCTGTGGTCCTAAGATCAAGCTGTTGGCTCCCGCCGACCCGCCCTGAACTTTTGTTCAGCTTTTGGAAGCTATTTCACCCGCTCCAAATATCTCCACATTAGCTCATGCACGAGATATAGCTTAATTTTGCGAAAACAACACATGGGTTGGATTCTCGATATTTTCAGCGAAAGACACGTCCGATTGCAAAGCCGAGTCTACGACCGTACTCTCCGCCTCTGGTTTACTCATTAGCCAAAATCTGGAGCCTGTAGGAAATGTTTTCGGCAAGTTCGCAATCTTGAAACCTCAACAGTCTAGTGTGGATGTTGGGTGGATGTTGGGTGGACTCAACATGATCTGGGTGACCTATTAGACATGCCTGGACGGTGTTGGCGACCTCAAAGTCACGTGCGAGTCGTCATTTCGTCGTGTCACCACCACCTCCAGTGCCACATTGTCATATCCTCATCACGTGACGTTTCCAAAAGTTTCTCATTTAGGCTTCCTTCCCGATTAAGCTCAGTTGGAACCTAAAGGGGTGGTAGTGGTGGTAGGATAGACGTGTTGTGTGAGTACACGATGTTGAGTGATTACATAAGCGAAAGAGCACCTGCCATATAGGTCACGTGACCTCATAGACCCGTATCTGGGTTGGTGTGACCCAGTGACCACCCTTGTACTCTCCCCACCACCTGCCTCTGTTTACCTGGTCCAAAACTCTATCTTTGGGAGCTCGAAAAATATATAAACATGCATAAAGCATACAAGGCGCGTCCAACCTCTGAGCAACGGCATCTACAACTACCAATACCTGGTACTTAACACTCTAGACTAACCACGACATTGACAGTGAAATGAGCGACAGAGAAACTTCGGGGAATGACGATCTTTCGTTGCCCAAGGGTGAGTCAGGGAGTTACAGAGTGGTGGTGGTGACATTATTGTTGTCACGAGGACTTTACCCTGGCCATACTAACTCAGCAACGGTTCAGAAAATTGTGAGCGAGATCATTCCGTCGGACCTGGCGTTTGCCAAAGATACCCGGGACGTGCTGATCGAGTGCTGCATCGAGTTTATCATGATGTTGAGCACGGAGTCCAACGAGATTGCCGAGAAGGAGAGCAAGAAGACGATTGCGCCGGAGCACGTGATCAAGGCGTTGCAGGAGCTGGGGTTCATGGACTACATTGAGCCGATCAAGGATCTGATTGTGGAGCACAAGGAGGCGCTCAAGTCACGTGAAAAGAAGGTGGGCAAGTTGGAGCAGAGTGGAATGACCGAGGAGGAGTTGTTGCGCAAACAGGAGGAGATGTTTGCTGCCGCGAGGTCAAAGTTGAACAATAATGTTTGAGCGGGTGGGTGAACGAGGTGTCACGTGAGGTCACGTGCAACACAAGGTCACGTGCAACAGGATAGTAGAGTTGCTTTTTTTTCCGACTCTGCTAATTACACTGTGGCGTTGGCAGTACGAGTACTCGTACAGTGGAGGATAACGACATTGAGGTTTCTGTGTTCAGAACCCGGATACGGATAGCTGCGGAGGTACAAGTACACTCACATTCCGCAGGTGTATATAGATGTATCATATTGGCGATTTGCATAGCCTGAGGGAGGGGAGGGGAGGGAGAGAGAGGGGGCGGCCGTCTCACTGGCACAGTATCTTTAGGGTGTCTTTTTAAAGACGTCATTTAAGGGTTTAAAGGACAATAGATTATGACATGGTTAACGGACTTTCAATGGAGATACAGGCACGAGAGTAGTACCATACTACTCGCGAGACTCTCAGCTCTCTGACGGTAGCGCTTTTGTGTCCGTGGAGTGGGTATTCGTCGGTTAACTTCCGCTACAGAGATGGAAGAACGATGAGAGTAGTACAGCTGCAATCTCCTGACTCGGGGCTTTCCAACGGTACCACATTTGTCCACAGATCTGGTTTGTGGCCTGTAGATAATCGACCCTGGCAGATGTCGCTCTGGCATGTGTCACCCTATCCCTCTATCTCTCGCTACAGTGATGCAATCTGATTGAATGAGGTACCATTCGAGAGCTGGGAGTCAAGCGAGTAGAATGGTACTACTCTCGAGTTTCCAGGGTGGGTATTTGTGGACCTATGAAGTCGGAACTGAACCTGGAGGGAGTACATACCAGACCTTTGGTTGACACCGCAAAACGTGACAGTCGGTCTTGCAACTCTTTTCCGACCTCTGGTGATGCTCTGATGGCAGTATACAGGTAGTAGCTAGCTTCTTGGGTCTTTTTGATACGATTCCGCAGCTGTTCTGTTTGGGTGTCAGAAACCTGGTTTAGTTAAGATTATGACGTCCACTTAAAACTAGTTGGGACTGTACTTGGCATGACAGATGGGCGCTCTACACAACAGTCGGCCTCCCAAGTAACACTCCAACAACAGCCCATCTGATACACCGCCACATCTCTACTGCTATACCTATAATTATCGCGATCGGGCCCGGTTCGGATGACACAGACCCAAGTGGATGTATCGAGTCGCCACCGTTTTAGCAGAGGCGATTTAGGACGTCTATGGGGTGAATAGGTGGGGTGAATAGGTGGCTATTTCTGTGGGTTATTTTGAGCATGATTTTGGGCGGCATGGTAAGAGTGACGGATGCAAAAAAGGCCGTATTGTAAGGGTGTGCTAAAACCCGCCACAGTTGGCCAAAATTCTCAAGGGGTGAAATAATATAATCTCCTCGCTCTCAGCTCTTCAGCAGTACAGCTCTTTTTTCTGTAGGTGCACTGTAGCGTTGTACGAGTACAGACAGACACACACTCCCTGACACTCCTCTCTGCGGTTACCCTACCTCTCACTAAGGTTACCGTAACCCATCAAAATATAGGGAGGTTTTGCAGAAAAAAAAATATCTACAGCATCATTGCACCAGTGTCCATTCCACGCCGCAGATTTTCGACTCTACAACGACATGGACACCAACGCGCTGTACTCGTGTTTCGAGGCCACGACCAATGGCAACCCCGCGACCATCAAGCAGGCCGAGGCCCAGCTCAAGGAGGTGGACAAGATGCCCGGGTTCATCCACAGCTGTCTGGACATTGTGCGGGAGCACCAGGCGTCGGACAATGTGCGAAAGGCCGCTTCTGTGTATCTCAAGAACATGGTCACCCGAAACTGGAACTCCATGACCTCGTCCAAGAAGCTGATTCGTGCAGAGGAGAAGCCCGAGTTCCGTGACAAGCTGGTCCCCACTCTGGTGGCTGTTTCTGGCGCTGAGGGCGTCAATTCGCTGCTGCGGTCTCAGCTCGTGGCCATGCTCGCTTACATTGTGGTTCTGGACTACCCCAAGGACTGGCCAGCTCTTTTGGGCCAGGCCGAGCAACTTCTACAGTCCTCATCGGACCAGGACAAGTTCACGGGAGTGTTGATCCTCACCGAGGTGACCAAGCGATACAGATACACGACCGGCGAGGGCCGAGCACACCTCAACGAGATCATCGCCCGAACCTTCCCCACTCTGCTGCTGTTTGGACAGTCTCTTGTTGGACAAGACTCGTACTACGCCGGAGACATGTTGCGACACATTCTCAAAATGTACAAGTACGCCACCTACTACAAGCTACCTATGGAGCTGCAGACTGACGACGCTCTACGACCCTGGGCCGAGCTGCATCTCAACACCATCACCCGAACTCTTCCTGCCGAGGTTCTGGCTCTTGATGTGGACGATCGAGAACTCCATCCCTGGACAAAGTGTCAGAAATGGGGCTATGCCAACCTGTACCGAATCTACCATCGGTACGGAGCCGCTTCGGTCGTGTCTGCCGAATACGAGACCTTTAGTGCCCAGTTCAACTCGCAGTATGTTCCCGAGATTCTGCGGGCCTATTTCCAGCGAATCGAGGGATGGGCCAAGGGTGACATTTGGATCTCTGGAAAGTCGCTCTACAAGCTCGTCTACTTTCTGGAGGACTGCATTCGCGTCAAGGAGAACTGGCATCTCATCCAGGACCATATTGACACCATTGTTCGACATGTTGTCTTCCCGCTTTTGTGTCTCACCGAAAACGATCTGGAGGCCTTTGAAGATGAACCTGTCGAGTACATTCATCGACGAATCGACGTCTACGACGAAAACCCGTCTGCTGACATGGCTGCCACTTCCTTTTTGATCACTCTTGTCGAGAAACGACCCTCTTGTCTTCCTGCTGTTCTGCAGCTGGTTCAGGAAACAGTCCAGGCCAACTCTGGCAATGGAGATCTGCAGCCCGCCATCAAGCGAGAATCGGCTCTTCGAATGCTGGGCGCCATTTCCCATCTGATCATCATGAAGAAGAAAAACGCCCAGTTCCGAACCATGATTGAACCCTTTCTCATGGAGTATGTGGTTCCCGATTTCACCTCTCCCCATGGCTTTATGCGAGCCCGAGCCTGTGAAATGGTCAACTCGTACGCAGATATCGAGTTCCAGAACCAGGACACCGTGCGAACTCTCTACTCCAAGGTTCTGGGGTGTCTGCAGGACCAGCACTTGCCTGTTCGAGCCGAGGCTGCTCTGGCTCTGCAGCCTCTGATCCAGATTGACGACGTGCGAGTTGCTCTGGCCGATAATATCACGGCCATCATGCAGCAGCTTCTGGAGCTGTCCAATGAGATTGAGCTGGACGCCATTTCTGCCGTCATGGAGAACTTTGTGGACTCCTTTTCCGAGCAGTTGGCGCCCTTTGCTGTTCAACTAGCTACCCAGCTGCGAGACCAGTTTATGCGAATCGCCCAGGAGCTGTGTGAGAAGAAAAACCCTGACCCTGACGCGGACGACAACTTTGACTTCTACGCCGACGAAGACAAGACTCTGGCGGCCGAGGGCATTCTCAACACCATCATCACGCTCATCATGGCCATGGACAACTCGGTGGAGTCCATTTACGCCATTGAGGAGGTTCTGATGCCTGTCTACCGACTGGTGCTGGAACAGGGACTCGTGGAGTTTCTGGCGCCCATTCTCGAGCTCATTGAAGACACCACCTTTTGCACAAAGTCTATTTCTCCCAACATGTGGGCCATCTTCTCTGTGCTGTCAGACACCTTTGTGGAGCATGCCATGGACTTTATCGAGGAGCTGCAGCCCGTGCTGGAAAACTACATGAACTACGGCGCGGAGCAGCTCAAGCAGAACCCGACCTTTGTGGCGAAAATCTGGCACATTATCGAGTCTGTGCTCACCGAGACCGAGGGTCGTCTCTCCTGGCAAGAAAAGGTGTACGCCTGTAAACTCATCCAGGCCCTGGTTCTCAACTTCCATGGTCACGTGGACAGCTACGTGGAACGTATTGTCAAGCACACGGTTGCCATTCTGGTGGCAGAGCCCAACCCCGAGGAGCCCATCAAGCCCGTCTTCCGTCTGCATCTGATTGAGAACATTCTGTCGTGTCTCATCTACAACCCCGTGGCCACCATTGGGCTTCTGCAGCAGGTGCAGTTCACAGAGGCCTTTTTTTCCATGTGGTTCGAGAACATGGAGGCCTTCACTCGAGTCAACGACAAGAAACTCATTTGTCTGGCTCTTTTGGCGGTGATTGCCAACGCCGCTTCTCTGCCTGAAACTCTGCAGCAGAACCTGCCCTCTTTGTTCCAGGGTCTTGTTTCTGTCATGGGCACTCTTCCTGCCGCCGAAAAGCACAAGGAAGAGGTCACCAAGGAGTTTGATCCTAATTCCGTCGGAGATCTGTCGGGATACACCGGCGAGAACTTTGACTACGATGACGAGGAGGACTTCAACCCTGCCGATCTGCCCCAGGGAGCAGAGGACGAGGAGGATGAGGACGAGGAGGACGAAGATGAGGCTTATGCCAAGCTGCTGCAGTCCGAAAGCATTCTCAGTGGAGGCTTCCGATTCGACGATGGAGACACCGTGGAAGAAGAGGGACTGGTGGACTCGCCCACCGACTCGGTCAACATGTACGCGCAGTTCAAGCAGCAGGTCGAGGCGCTGTCGCAGGGCAACCAACAGCTCTACCAGTCGCTGGTGACGTCGCTGTCTCCTGACCAGGTCAAGGTGGTCGAGGACATGTACCAGCGAGCCGACCAGACTCCTCGACAGTGAAAAATAGAAGACTGCCTTTGAGGCGGTGGTACAAGTAGATAGTTAACAGAAGAGTGAATCACGTGATGGTGGGTGTAGACGGTGGTTGTAGAAATGTGTATCACGTGAACAGAGGGTGGAGGTGTATCACGTGAACAGAGGGTGGGGTGTAGCCATGTGGGTTACAGTGTTTGGTGTTCTCATGGGTATAGGTTATCAGTAACAAGATGGAATAACACAACTAACTCAAGTTTCGTGACAGGTATTCGACAATACCACCTAATATCATCAATCTCCAGCACCGTAGCTATCGAATGGTACCACTCTCGTGTCTCTGGCATTTCTGGAACATAGTTTTAGAGCCCCTCATGGAAAGAAAACTTACCTGCACACAACTCCAGATACGCTGAGAAGTTGCGCAATTTTATTTCATACAAGTGGTGTTCAGAATCGTAGCTATCGAATGAGCTAGCTGTCGTGTCTCTAGCATAGCCGGAATGCTGTTTTTGTACGGCCTTGTTTACTCTAGTTAAGATATTACTTGGGAATAGTTGGGAATAAAAGCCCTTTAGGGGTGCAAAATCGGCATTCCCGGAATTTGAGTAAGATACCGGGAGGTTCACAGGATAGCGAGCAGCCTGTTTGCTAACAAATCTCTGAAAACAAGTGTCAAATGTATTACAGTATCTCGGGATATCTGGGTTTCTAATTCGTGCCCCACCTATGATATAGTTGAGTTTAGTCAGACATTTTGTTGACCATATATTTTGGCAACAGGCTGCACACAAACTCAATGGAGATGACTCTGGAGTTTCGAATACAACTGCGATGACGTATACTGAAGAGTGTGGATACCTGTAAGCAGTGTGAGTAGAACGGTATGTCTTTGGTAGCTACTGTACGAGTACCCATAACCATGGAACATACTAGAGTACTTGTGTGGTCCACCAGGTCCCCAGAGTAGAGTGGAAAGATGGAGATCACTATGTCATCGTACTCACCTTGCTCCGCTGATTCGAATGGTATAATAATATCCACCCCTCTTAGTACAAATACGTTGAGATGAACACACCTTTTCTCTCGACTGTACAATAGTTGAGAATAGTTGGGAGAGCTGAATTTAGTTGGGATAATTGAGGACACGGGTTTATGCCAAAACAGGACGTTCGCAACTTTTCCAACTTGATCAAAAGTGGCAATTTCTTTGCTCCAATTCTTTTCTCCATGTCCAATAACCAACACCAAGCAAGAGCTCCTCAATCGAAGCAACAACTACCCGTTTTGAAGCGCATCATTACAACCTGTGGCACTCGTACCTCTACAGCCAGTTAGGAGTATCATAACTCGAATCGGAAAGGTGTCTCTATCTCCTCATATTTGTACTAACACAGGCCGATATTATGGTACCTTTCGAATCAGAATCAGACGCTGAGTTGAATGGTATAGCTTTTACCAGATGTTGTCTCAGAAAATCTGGCCTCAGGCGCCTTTGACGACGCTAGACAATACCTTCATGTAGCCGCCTGAACAAACCCAGCTACTCAATGCTCTTTCTGTATAAGGCTAACAAAAGTGTATACACCACAACCGCCAAAAACTGCCCTGCTCAACTCACCAATATGTGAGTAGTACCATTCAACCCCCCATGTTGCCCTGATTCGAACGGTACCACTCACTAATCGATATTTTGCCTGTGGCGTCAGCTGAATACACCCTTCTGTCTCTGTCCGTCTATAGGCTTCACTTTGACACCGTTCCAATCGTCAAATGTGCCCCATATTTTGACAGTCACGTGATCTAGCCCTTGTCATTCGCCTCAAACTTCAAGCGTGATCCAGATGGCTCAACTACAAAATGCATTCCTCTGCTGCACTACAAAAACCGTGTATCTCTACGGAGTACAAGAGGCTTGCACCACCTCGCAGCCCTCGTCCTACACTCAGCTCTCTTTTAATGTTCACTATATAGAAATGTTGAATTCATAAATAACGTCCACTCGGCCAATTAAACGGGCAGAGGGAACTGGCCGGCCCAGTTGGAGATCTCGGTCTTGAGGTTCTCAATCTTGGGGTTGCCGCCAGCCTGGGCAGCAGCCTTAAAGTCCTTGAGCTTGTTGGCCTCCTTGGGCAGACCCTGCTGGATCTCGGTGGCCAGATCAACGGCCTGGCCAATGTAGTTGGCAATCTTCTTGAAGTCCTCCTCACCAAAGCCTCGGGTGGACATGGCGGGGGCACCGATTCGGACACCTCCGGGCACAAGAGCGGACTTGTCACCGGGAATGGAGTTCTTGTTGAGAGCAATGTTGATCTGCTCGCAAACAGTCTCGACTCGAGCACCGTCAATGCCCTTGTCTCGCAGAGAAACAAGCACCATGTGGGAGTCGGTTCCGCCAGACACAAGGTTGTAGCCCAGCTTGTTGAACTCGGTCTCCAGAGCCTTGGCGTTCTTGAGAACCTGCTCCTGGTACTCCCGGAAGGTGGGGTCGGCGGCCTGCTTGAGAGCCACGGCCAGAGCGGTGATGGTGTGGTTGTGGGGGCCTCCCTGGTGGCCGGGGAAGACGGAGAAGTTGATGGGGTTCTCGAGGTCGTAGAGAATCTCCTTGCCGGTCTTGGCGTCGACGGATCGCACGCCTCGTCGGAAGAAGATCATGGCACCTCGGGGGCCTCGCAGAGACTTGTGGGTGGTGGTGGTGACAATGTCGGCGTACTCAAAGGGAGAGGGGATGACGCCGGCGGCAATGAGGCCGGAAATGTGGGCCATGTCGACAACCAGGTAGGCGCCCACCTTGTCGGCAATCTCTCGCATTCGCTTGTAGTCAATGAGTCGGCAGTAGGCGGAGGTTCCGGCCACCAGCACCTTGGGTCGGTAGAGGATGGCGGTCTTCTCCAGCATGTCGTAGTCGATGATGCCGGTCTCGAGGTCGACTCGGTAGGGCATGGTCTCAAAGTAGGTGGAGACGGCGGAGATCTTTCGGTTGTCGGTCTGGTAACCGTGGGACAGATGGCCTCCGTGGGGGAGATCGAGACCCATGAGTCGGTCGTGGGGCTTCATGATGGCCTGGTAGACCTGGAGGTTGGCGGGAGAGCCGGACAGAGTCTGGACGTTGACGCCCCACTTGTCGGGGGTGACACCGAAGGCCTTGAGGGCTCGGTTCTGGCACAGAGTCTCGATTCGGTCAATGTGCTGGTTTCCGCCGTAGTATCGGGCGCCGGGGTATCCCTCGGAGTACTTGTTGCACATGGGGGATCCAAGGGCGTCGAAAACGGACTTGGAGGTGAAGTTCTCGGAGGCAATGAGGACGATGGAGTGCTTCTGTCGGTCAATCTCATCCTTCATGATTCCCTCCACCTCGGGGTCGAGGTCGTGGAGAGAGGCTTCAATGAGCTGGGTTAGTACGGTAACGAGGGCCGTAGGTCCGAGTGGACAACAACAGACTAGACAGCAGAAACGGACCGTAGATCTGAATGAACAACAACAGATTAGACAGCGGAAGTGAGGGCTGTACTCCAGTGGACAACGATCTAATGATCAACCAAATCAGTTACTGTAGAGCAACGACAATTGCCGGAGAGACAACTAGATCGGGTTGTCGACCGACCACCACATTGAGAATGTTGTGGTACGTGGCGAGTCTTGGCTCGATTTTTTATTTAAGATCGAGAGATGTGACCCAGACGCACTTTGCACGACACTCCACACTGTGATGTACTCGGCTGCACAGCACGCAGGGTGTGACATGGACAGTGTAAGACGGGCACAATCAGATCAGACAGGCACAATCAGATCAGACAGACACATTGGAGACGAGTCCCGTGAGATACAGACCAAGACTGCCTCAATTGATCAGAACGCTCAGTTTCTCAATTGTGTCTGTGTCGTCAAGGTTGTGCTGTCATCAGTTTGCAATGCTGCCATCAATTTGCAGTGCTGCCAATTCTGCCATCCGCCTGGAAATCCCCTTCTGTGTTCTCCCGCTGCAATCGCTTGCAGTCTCTGACATACTCACATCCTTGTGGTTGTTGGAAAGGGCGTACGAAGACATTGTGTCAGCTGTGGGTTGTGTTACGATCGGTCAAAATGTGGAGCAGACCCGTGGAGTTATAACTGCACAAATTTTTTGGCTTTAAATTTTACACCGCTATTGGGTCCTGCCAAACCTCTGCCAAACTCTGTTGGGGTCCAGGTCACCGCCCTGCAAAGCAGCTGAGCTGTGGGTCGGGGAGAGATAAGACTCTGTGGAGTGCAGGACGGGACAGGGGATGGTGGTGCTACAACTGGTGACTCTCCAGCTCCTCGATTCACCGTCCTGGTCGAGATGCCAAATTTGCAACTACAGGTAAATTCAGTTTCGGGCGTTCTCAGACCCTTTGCACGCTAATATCTGTCGGAGGTGCTTGTCTGCTTGGCTCTGGGAAATCATAATTTGGCTGGCGTGAACGAAAACGTCACTTTGACTTGTTCCCACTTGTTCCCACTTGTTCCTCACTTTGTCCCAACCCCAACCTTTTGCTCTGTCTCTCTCTGTCTCTCTCTCTCTCTGTCTCTGTGTCTCTGCTGTCGGGCTCTGTTACTCTGCACCGTATGCATGTGACTCACATTGGGTTTGATCGCAGAGAATTCGACTCGGGTGGAAGAGGTGGTGCAAGGACAGAGCACGAAGCTCCCGGTATAAGTATCGGTAGTCGTTGGCGGTTCCACAAGACCACATGACCCATGTCACTAACACAAACACCTTAGCCTGAGAGTGCCTGAGATTGTCGCACTATTGTAACGCTACCCCACATGTTAGTTACTTGTACAGTGTACATCGAGTGGGACCAGAACTGTAACTACAGTGTTCGCACAGCAGATGGTTACAGCAGCAGGAACAGCTCCAACCATGTAAGAATATGTACGAGAAGAAACACTCCAGGTCAGTGATACACTCGGGATTGTTCCGGGTAGGGGAGTGGCCGGGTCATACGGACGGGGTACAGTGAATCGATGGCTCGTATGAAAGCTCATGGGCGTATCCTGTAAGGGCACAGCAGAACAGTGTAGCTACTTGTAGAACATGCCAGCTAGTCAGTCCTTGCCAGCCAATCCTCGTATGTACACCTACTCGTAGCACTGTACAACAACCAACTTGGTGGCTAACCATTCCGATCCGGCAATTGACGGTGGTTATGGAGATTCTAGAAAGTGAGCTGCACCTCCTGCAATGTAGCGAAAGCATGATCACGGCTGACTCAGATCGAGATCGACTGGATCCAATGTAACCTCACAGTGTGATTATGTAATCGACCTATCTAATGAGCTGAACAGTTGGATGAAGAGAACTACCAGACCAAGATTCTGAAAGTTTGGACCTTCCAATAGTTTACTCTCTCAAGCTCCCTGACTGATTTTCCCTCCATCCAAAACGACACCATTTAGACTTGGCCCTTCACACTCCATAGTGGGACGGACATTTCAAGTATGTACACCTACCAGTACCATCGTATCTCTGTCAATATTCAATTTTGAGAGCTGAACTCCGATTTATCACGTGACACAGCTTCAACAAGCCTACAGCCAAATTTCCAGCCACTTCCCAGCTCTCCAACTCCCTTTTTGAACGGACTCAAACTCCACCCCTAGACGTGCGGCTCATAAATGCAACCTATAATATTTACCAACTGAAATGAGGGAGTACCGAGCAGAATGCTCATTTCTCAACAACTACTGCTCCGAAACTATCACGGATTACACCATTACAATCGTCTCCCTTCCGCGATCACTCCGGTGCCACTTTTATTCAGATCCGGTCACTTCCAAGACGTGACTCTACAACTACAACTCTCTAATCTCAGCATACTTGTACATTGTCTATCTATCTAGTAAACCTCAAGAACGTATCGTCCGGCATCCTTGAGCTCCTCAATGGCTCGGGCAGAGTCGAGCTTCTCGCCTCGTCCCTCGGCCTCGGTCTCAATGATCTCGGACAGAACCTGAGTCACATCAGGAACAGGCCAGGTGGGGCCACACAGGTAGAAGCCACCCTCCTTCTTGACAAAGGCGTCGACCAGATCGGGCATGGACTGTCGGATTCGGTCCTGGATGTAAATCTTCTGGGGCTGGTCTCGAGAGAAGGCTGCTCCAATGTGAGTAATGACTCCAGCGTCCTTGTAGGCCTCCCACAGCTCTCCGTAGAGGTACTCCTCTCGCTTGTGTCGAGATCCAAGGTACAGGTACACGTCTCCAATCTCGTGGCCCTGCTCTCGCTGCCAGGCCTTCTCCTCAACAAAGGCCTTGAAGGGAGCCAGACCGGTACCCAGACCAGACATGATGATGGGCTGGGTGGTGAGAGGAGGCAGCTTCATGACGGAGGGCTTGACGGACACAACCAGCTCCTCGCCAACCTTGAGATCGTTGATGTACTTGGAGGCCTGTCCGTATCGCTTTCGGCCCTTGGGGTCGACCCAGTCAACAACAACAATCAGAAGATGAACAGCGTTGGGATGCACCTTCTGGGAAGAGGCAATGGAGTACTCTCGTCGCTTGAGAGGAGCGACAATCTGGACAAGATCGGCAATGGAGGGACGGGCAGAAGGGAACTCGGCAAGAATGTCAGCAAAAGAATCAGTATCAACCTCGGATCGCTTCTTGAGCTCCTCGGCACCAGCGGGAGAAGCAATCTTCTCCAGGGCAGCCTTCTCGGCGGCATCGGTGGCAAAGGGAGCCAGAGCCTCGTAGAATCGCTTGGGAGGCTTTCCAAACAGATCCAGATGCTCTCGGCAAATCTGCAGAACGGTTCGGGTCTCGGAAAGAGTGGAATCCTCCGAGTTTCGAATAGAAACAAGCTCGTTGGGGTTCAGACCGTAAGACTCAATGAACTGGTCGACCAGCTCGGCGTTGTTTCGAGCATGGACACCAAGAGCCTCTCCAATCTCGTACTTGAGACCGGTTCCGGTGATATCGAACTCAACGTGGAAAATGTTTCGGTCGTAGCCCTCGGGAGTCACTCGTCGCTTCTCTTGCACCTTGACAACAAAGTTCTTGGTGGAGATATCGGGTCGCAGAGAGTTCTCGGTGCCGTAGGCCTCCTTGAAGACAACTCGCTTGGCGGCCTCAGAAATAGAGGCGGCGGCAGCTCCACCTTCCTCGTCCTCACCTCGAACGTTGGCGGGTCCAAAGGCGTTGACGGTGAAGTAAGGGGGCACCTCAAGCTCGGTCTCGCCCTCGACAGTCTCCCATCCCTCAGTGTTGACCTCAGTGAGAGCAGACTCGTAAACAGTCTCGGCAAGCTTGGCAACGGTGGAAGCGACCAGCTCGGTATCGACGCCGTTGGCCTGGACAATCTTGGTGGTGATCTGGTCCAGAGAAAGCTCGGGGTGGGCCAGCTTCCAGAAAGCAAGCTGCTCAATCATGCTCTCGGTTCGTCCAGAAGTCTCGGCATTGTCTCCAACAACGGAAGGATCGACAATGTGGACAGACGCACCAGACAGAGCGACAGACAGCTTGAAGGAGTCGGTCAGGGCCTTGTCCAGGTCCTCCTGCTTGCTGGAACCAACCAGCAGAAGATCAGTCTCGGGAGCAGTCACATTGAGAGATCGCACAATGGACAGATCACTGACAACAGTGAGACTCTTGGGGATGGCTCGGTCGGTGGAAATGGTGGTCTTGACCACTCCTCCGGCGGTGTAGTTGTCGTACTCGGAGTAGTAAGTGACGGCAGCCTTGTCCAGAGCCAGAACGTGGGCAGTAGCAGCAGCCGTGTTGGCAGTGGCGGCATTGTCCAGGTTGAAAAAGGTGTAGTGAGGCTTGGGGGCGGTCTCGATGCCCAGCAGGTCGCCGAGAGACAGTCCGTCAATCTCCAGAGATCGGGCGTACTTGACCTCGTTGAGCTTGACTCGGCCAAAGTCGGCGGAGAAGGCAATGGCTCCAGACACGTCGGCAAACAGCAGAGAGTGCTCGTAAGCAGACTCGACGGCAGAGGTGTTCTGGACCTGGCCGAGAACAGTCACGGACTCGGTGGTCTTGGGCAGAGTCTTGAGGAACTCACTTTCGAGGAAAGGAGAGTAGATTCGCACGACAATGAGTCCGGCGGACTTGGGCAGAATCTCTCGGGCGGCCTCGGCCTCGGCGGATCCGAAAACAACGTAGATCTGCTTGGCGTCGGCGGCTCCCTCGTATTCAAAGGCCTTGTAGGAGGTTCCCACGGCGGCGTTGAAGTTGTCGAGCACGGTGGACACGGAGGCGTTGGCAGCAGATCCGACCAGAGACTGGTACAGTTCGTAGACGGCCTTGGTGGTCTTGATGTCGGAGACTCGAGAGGTCTGTCGCAGAAAGTGCAGACCGTCGTAGACGTGGACCGTGGGGTTGGCAATGGAGAGCAGGGTGGCCAGGACGGTCATGTTCTGGGCCTCGGCGGGCTTGGTGGACGAGACCAGACCGAGTCCGATGCTTCGGGCAACCTCAAACACAGACGAGTAGTCCGTCACGAGCTGCTCGGCCTCGTTGTCGTAGTCCACAGCGGCAATGTTGAAAGCCAGAGGAGAGGCCGACGAGGGCTTGGCGGAGTAAGTGGCCAGAACGGGGGCCATGAGCTTCAGAGTGGCAGAAGAAGCCAGAACACTCTGGGCGCCGGAAGGAGCGTTGGATCCGGTCTGGTTGTAGATGTATCCCAGAAGGATAGCTGCGGCTCCGACTCGGGACTCGAGCTCCACAAAGTAGGGCACCTTGCCAGCTCCATTGGTCTGGTTCTTGGCGTTCCAGGTCTTGACGGCTCGGTCCAGATCAAACGACTCGGGCGAGTAGGAGAAGAGAGCCTTGGACAGAGAGTAGGCCGTCTGTTCGACGAGAGCCTGGCCGGTCACAGAAGAGGTTCCTGCCAGAGAAGCGATATCGGCGGACAGAGGGAAGGGAAAGGCCGGAGACGAGGTGGTGATCTGGGCCAGTTGTTGCTGTTTGCTCTTTGTGTCCTTATCGGACTGAGGCGACGTGGATCGGTTGTCCTGAACTGAAGGGGCCATGTCGAACGGAGTGTGATAGAGCTATTCAGTAGAGAAGGCTGAGGTGCGGACGGTAGCCTATTTATTGGAGTCCCTTCTTTTTCATGTGGCTGAGGCGTTTACACATGGTTTGCCACACTCACACACAAGCTCTGGCTCTCCCGGTGGCTAGTGGGCATGGGGGATCTGTGGCGCGCGTCATCTCAGTGTCAGATGGCATAAAGTCCCGTGCAAACCTTGTGCTCTCCGATGATGTGCTTGCAGCCAAATATTGCGTGGGGGGGGAAGGAGGAGTGAGGGGGGAGGTTTTGAAATGAAACGTTGTTAGGCGAGATCCAGAAGCGGTGTTTTTTTTTGGACAGGTCACGAGATTAATTACAAGTAGTGAGACTGATAATCCTTCACTCAGCCCGACTCTCGATCCTTACTCCTTCTCTTACTGTGGCTTTGCTAAACTTCCCTATCCAGTGGCTAACTCGTGGCTAAGAGAAAGAACAAGGTTGAAAGTTTGACCAAAGTTAGCCTGGGCAAATTTCGCTAAGCCACAGATGACGTTAGTTGCACGAGAGATGATTGGCCAAGGGTACGCCGCAGCCGTGGGGTGTGGTCCGGCTGGAGTGCAGATTGTTGTGGTGGCAATGAGAGTCGGTTGTCTGCTTGAGCTGAGTCAGATTAGTGTTTGCTTGGCTTCATCGAAGAAAATGTCTATTTAGTTAGGAATTACTTAAACAGAAAAGTCCTTTAGGGGTGCAAAAACGGGGTTCCAGAGGTGCTACAGAGATGGAAAGTGTACCAGAATGTAGGTAAGATTGAGCAGATGAGATTTCCAATCTGATATGAGCAGATTTCCTCATCAAACGTGCCACTATGACCTCTTTTTCACTTTACACTTTTCCCATTTACTTAAGCTCTAGTTGACTCACTACGCCCGGTTCGACCTTGGCAATGTGGCTCTCACGGTGGCTCTCCGAGTCAGACAAAGTATGCGGAGAGAGTTAGATCTGCAAAGTGGATGGTGCAATAGGGCTATACCAGGTAGTGCAGAGACTGTTGCTGGAGGCTAGGATAGAACGTCATCAAGACGTGAAGAACGTGGCCCTTTATTGACCAGTTGTTCATGTCACTAACTACCTGGTTAGTTGAAGGAGGTACCTACAGCTAGGTCTGGGTACCACCTATATCTCTTGCCAAATTTTCACGTCGATCTTTCATACTCAAATTAGAGCACCAGACATCGGGCGCTATGGATCCCCTGGTGGCTCTATAGAACGGAGGTTTTACCGGAATCGACATTGTTCAGCACATTTACACCCATGACGTCATCTGTGTGTAGTACGGAGTACATACCTAGAATCCCAGTGAAGATGTGATCCTTGGAGACGTATCTAAGTCGATTGAACTAAGTCGATATGCAATCTCCATAATCATGTGTTTGCTTTCGACAATGAAAATAATGTCTCATCCTCATTTATCTTCTGCACTTCTCCTCACCTTATCTTTTTTTTTATAATGTCTTTATACACATCATTAGTGGGCTACCTACAGTAGGAGCTTGAACCGGAGTACTTCAAAGACTACTTACAGACACCAAAATGAGCCACAATAAAT
The DNA here is from genome assembly GCA_900519055.1 of Yarrowia galli. Lineage (NCBI taxonomy): Eukaryota > Fungi > Ascomycota > Dipodascomycetes > Dipodascales > Yarrowia > Yarrowia galli. The sequence continues at coordinate 2,167,129 of ULGS01000005.1, read as the reverse complement.
TCGGTACCAATCAGTGACCACACACTAATCCATTATTCTAGCCGCAACATTTCTATCCATTTCATTCACATCTCTATACCCCTTCTAACCCCCTCATCATCACCACCCATTCCAACTCTATCCCCACACAACATCAAGAGTGTCATATTCCCTTCCACCTTAAACACCTACACTCCTAAACACTTTATCACCACTTGATACCATTCTGCAAATACCATGACAACATTCAGAATCAGCAAGTACATCTACTTGCACAAAAACACGCCGACTCCACAGGGATTGGTCAGCAGTGGAATGGACCGCGACGCCTCCGAATGGACAAAGTACCCAAACTCGCCTCTCCAGCTCACCATTGATACCTCGCCCACTGGAGGCGCCAAAATCTCTCTGAGGTATGAGGACACGTCACTGGAGTACCTGGACACAGAAGAGATTGACGAGCGGTTCGGATCGACCTACGGCAAGACCAACCCGCCGTTGGTGGCCATTTGCAAGCAGCCCGGCATTGGCTTCAAGTACCTCGTCAGGAGGTTCCATACCATGGTGAGTATTGGCGGGGTGACAATATGCCGGTTGCGACGACCGAGGTGACCGTGTTGCAATCACATTGTCGCTGAATGATACCTTTTGCCACCTTACGACATTTACCACACTGCGCCATTGATACCTACACACCCTACCTTTGATACAATCAGTGTGATACCTTGTTCGCCACCATGATACCGCTCCACCTCACGCTAACACAGACATATCGCTTCCAAATCAAATTCGCTTCAGCCGACGAGTACGAACGAGCTGTGGAACTGCTGGCCAAGGCAGGAGTGTCGATCAGGGGACGGCCTCCAAAGTCTGCTTCCACCGGAGACACCACTCACTCCTCATTCAAAGACTTCAATCCAGAGTCCCAATGGAACAATGACGATGATGATGGAGATGTCACCCAGATTGATCCCTTCCTCATGTCTCAACCTCCACTGTCTCAACCTAGACCTACAGCTACCGAACCTCTATTTTTGAGCCAGACGTATGTGGATACTCCTAGCTCGTCACAGGCGTACCAGCCCAAGTCGTCCTATCAATCTGTGAGACCTCCACAGACCTCCTATCAGCCGCCATCTCAGTCGTCTCATCAACCGGTGAGACCCCCTCCTCCTTCTCAGTCCCACCCGAAACACCAGCCAATGAGATTTTCGCAGACTTCTGCGTGGAAACGTCCTGCTGACGGTCTCTCCTCGCTGGAAACGTCTCCTGTCAACTCTCCCCCAAACAGTCCGAAAAGAAACACGTCGTGGAAGCGCCACTTTACCCCTGCAGATACAGACATTCAAAGGAAGAACGGGATGGTCAGCAGAGGCACCCAGACGGAGGATCCCGAGTGGCTGACCGACGCACGGGCCATGGAGCGGCATATTGTGGACGTGGTACAGAACCCGCAGTTTGATCTCTACGTGGCTCGCATTAAGGAGTTGATGAAGGAGGGTTGAGGGAGGTGAGAGGCAGTCCACGGGGCATTTGGCAATGACGTAGATACCCCTGTGAACAGGGATGGTGTATATTAGTAGTAATCAAAGCTGTGTAAGATGGCGACCGTTGGAAACACGGGGTACACGGAACTGTCACGAGTGCTGTATCGGTACGCGTACAAAGAAAACCGTTAGCACGGAAGAATGTGCCCATGATTTCTCGTATCTATTATAATATCTACAAGAGCTTATTGAGTAAGGGGTGATAAGGGGTGGCTATTGAATAAGTACTTGTAGGTGATGATTAAGGGGCTGTATAGACTACGGGGCCTTTTGAAGTGGCACCCCTTCTATTAGCTAGCCTGAGACACATCTTCCCCTGTCAACAGATTGAAGTACACAGAGTAGTATAGTGAACCAGCTATTGAACTCCTCATACCACGGTTACATTGTTCTCGTACAGCATCGGCACATACCGGTTTCTGTGCACCACCTCCCCTGCATCAACGCTCATCATATTGTTCCTCGTACCCACTGGTCCGTTCTGTCCCTCGGCTTTTGCATATTGCCGTTGCCGAAGCAACGTTGTCCCAAGAGTCTTGGGTCTCGAGACAGGAGGGTTCAGCTTTTGATACTAAATATAGGAGTGCCTGAAATACGACCCCGTGGCTGTCAGCGTTACATTTAACGGTGTAATTATACGGCATGACCACGGCATCGTTCAAGTCAGTGCATTGGTTGCTCTTTATCCACTCCCTCCCTAACCAACCAAAGCCCACGTGGTTGTGGTGCGTTTTGCAAGTGTGGATTTTCAGGAACACGCCAAAGGCGGCTGAGGAATGCAGCTCCGGGTCCAAGTATTATGTTGACAACAAGTTCAACTAATGATTGAGAGGCTGTCTTCATGGGTATGACGTCATGTGGCGAATCGGGAAGAGATCTGTTTGTGTCACTCGTCTGGGTTTATATAAGTGTGGTTGGTGGTCCGCCCGAGACATGTGCTCTGTATACAAGTACGGAGGTCTTCAAAGAGCGTCCAAGACCTATACTCATCATCTAGCTATGGTTCTCCTGGCCCTCCTTATGCTGCGCCAACAGAGTTTGTGCTTGTGTACTTGTACCAGAGCTTATTCGCAGTGCGCGTTTTCGGACTACCCAAATCCAGGGAAAAATCGCAGTCAGGTACGTACGCAAAAAGTTACACCGTGGAGCGCGATCCTCTGTGACTGGAAACAGACGGGTGACGAGCGACATTAGCGGCAACAACGAGATAGCGACATAAGCGATAATCGACACAGACACAATAACACGACAACACAAGAACACGACAACACAAGAACACCACCACCACAACAACCACCACAACAACAACTAATACTCTCCCCCTACACAATCACACAGAGATGCTCAAAAACCTGTTTCACAGAATCAAATACAGACTGCTGCAGGACGCGCCGGTGGGCTCGTCTCTGGCCAAACTGGAAACGTCATGGGACCCGCGAATCTCCTGGGAAAAGCTGCGCCGCAAACGGTGGTCCTGGAGCGACTGGCCCTACGTGCTCATGATCCTCTCGCTGACCATCTGTCTGTCCATCTTACAGACGGTGCCGGCGTTTGTGCGGGTCATCGTGGCGTTTGTGCTTTTCTCGCTCGTCTCCATCCCCATCACATCGCAGTTCTTTCTGCCAGGAATGCCCATCATCACATGGCTGGTGTTGTTTGCCTCCCCAACCTCGCTGCCTCTCAGCCTGAGACCGAAAATCTACGTGCGACTGCTGCCGGCCCTGGAAACCATTCTGTACGGCGGTAACCTGTCCTACTCCCTGGCCCAAATGACCCACCCCGTGCTGGACATTCTGGCATGGCTGCCCTACGGCGTTTTGCATTTCGCCCTGCCCTTCATTCTGGCAGCGTCGTTGTTTACGTTCGGACCTCCCGGCACCTTACCCCAGTTTGGCTTCTGCTTCGGCTGGATGAACTACTTTGGCGTCATCATGGAACTCATGTTCCCCAACGCGCCCCCGTGGTACAAGAACATCTACGGCCTGCAACCGGCCAACTACACGATCCACGGCTCTGCCGGCGGCCTGGAGCGAATCGACAAGATTCTGGGCTTCCAGCTGTACGGCGGCACGTTTGGAGCGTCCGGAATGGTGTTTGGCGCGTTCCCATCCATGCATTCGGGCTCGGCATGCATGCTGGCGCTGTTTGCCAGCCATCTGTGTCCGCGGTTCACGCCGCTCTTCTTCTCCTACGTGCTGTGGATCTGGTGGAGCACAATGTACCTGACGCACCACTACTTTATCGATCTCACCGGAGGAGCCTGTTTCGCATACATTACCTTTTTCCTGATCCGACGGTCGGTGCTGCCGCGAATCCAGCCCGACAAGATCTCGCGGTGGTCCTACGACTACGTGGAGCGAGGCATCCAGACCCAGTCCAAGTTCCGAAAGTCCATGGAGTACGACCGGGAGTACATTGAGATGGCCGACGAGTTTGGCAACTCGCAGGGCCCCGAGCACCGGCTCGAGGACGAGTCGGACGATGCTGACGACGGCATTCTGCCCGCCAGCGACGCAGACATTGAAAGCATTGAGAGCGGAGTCCCCAGCACCCCGATTCTGGAGACGCCGTCTTCGCGCATGGGCTCTCCCATGATTTCGAGGATAGGCTCGCCTGCCCCCAACAAGCAGGCGTAGTAGTTATCTAGGTGGTGAAGCGGATTGAACTAATAATGACCAACAACCGACAGTATATATACCCCCAATCCCCCCCTCAATCCCCCCCATTTGATTCTCGTCATTCCTTCTTCTTACCCGGCCTCTCTCTTTGTCAATTTTAATATCCACTCTAATATAGGAAAACGGTGCATTAATAGATGTGAAATGGAGTTTATGGGAGTAGCTACAAGTAGAGTGATCAGACGCTGACGAGAATGGTATGTTTTTGGACTATAGATTCCGGATCCGGATCTGACACTATCCTATGATCATTCTCAGAGCCAGGTCTATGATGATAATTAGTGCATTAATTGTTATGAATAATTTAGGGGGCTCCAACCTGTACTTGTACCGACGATATGATCAGTGCTTGTACAAGTAGGAGCTCTGTTTTGGTGTGTACATAGTGTACTGTAGTCATTCCCGTATCAGTGGAGAGAGGTTACAAGCAGAGCTGCTGTATGGCAAAGGAAGGCAGTAGCGACGTGATTGGTCCATATGAACAGCTTGTCCATCTTCTAACGTCCTCCTGTCCAGCCTTGTTGTTACTGTGTTCCATCTCCTTTAGACCGGATTAGTCCGCTGGAGAACATCGTCCACGGCCTCTGTCATCTCGGGATACGTCTCCTTGACGTTTTTCGCCAGTGTATGTTGGAATTTCTGTGTTAGCAAGTTCTCCGTGGTGTCAAGATGTCCTCATCCATGTTGTATCAACCAATGCTTTCCGCTGCCTCTCACTCACCGTATAGATATCCATCTTTCCATGAATAAACTGGTTCTGTTTCAACAACAGCTCGACAAACTCTCGGGTGTAGACGTCCGGGTTTCGACCCTGGTCAATGTAATCAATCACATCAATGGGGATCTGTTTATCACACTTGATCTCCTTGAGCCGTTGAAACTCCTTCACCAGAGTATCCATCTGCTCAATAAGACCCTCCTTGTTCTCCTGGGTGCCCGTGGTGTCGTGCACCAGCAGCGAGATTTCCACCAGCGTCTCGATCGTCTGCCGCAGCTGGTTTTCCAGTTCTTGTCGCGCCTCCTCTGCCATGTTTGGTGGTACTGGAATAGTGGTGACAGTGAAAGATGGTGATGTTTATGCAGAGTCACGTGGGTGATATTGGAGTGGTGACAGATTTGGCGAGCGGGTCCAAAACGGGGAAAAACGTGGGCAGAAGTTAGAGGAGTTGGTGGGTGTTTTGGTCACGTGTTTTTATTGTGGTCACGAGTTTCAATTCAAGTCACGTGCCTTATAACGACTTCTACTGTCTCTTGGCCACCTCCACCAATATGAGTACTTGTAACTCTCTCTGCATGAAGAACAAGTACATTGCTATGAGAAGTTCTCAAATGAGTGTTCCAGCGATCAGATCGGGTCCAAATCTTGTCAGGGCAATTAATGGGCGCTTTTAAGTCGTCTGCAAACTTCTCTGGTCATTTTTGGTCGCTTAATCGTCTGTTAGACACTTGCCATTTCAGTCCAGGAACGTTTTACGCTTCTCGTCAACCTTGCATTTCTCGGATCAGCCTGGAAATGTACAATCTGGACTGCACCAGCACAAACACTCGATCTGGCGAATTTGAACGTCTGCTCGGTTGCACCCTCTTTGCTCCCCTAATCAATCACTCTAACCCTTGTATGGAAACACACTAACCATCGGTTATAGAGGTTATAGAACAAGGCTACACTTCGGGTATTACCGACTCGCTCATCCATCGTGACAAACTCTGTCGCACGGTTCCTGACGGGGATAGATAATGTCTGGAAAAATGGCAGAAAACTTGCAATAAATCTTCTAAAATGTGCTCAATATTCTTCTTCCTCGGATCTCCAGAATGGTACCCCTTTTGGCCTTTTTCCACCACTCTACCGCCAACCATCCCCAATCTTGGCAACTGTTGGCCCTTTGACTCTGGTTGGTTGGGTGGGCACAAGAGCTTGAAAAAATGGGGAAAATTATCAGACAACGAGAAGCGAGTAAAAGCTGTGCAAAAAAGCCGCGAAAAATTTGGCTGGACAACGCCGCAACCGCCCAACCCAACCTGCCCCGCCAACAGAGAGTACCGCTGAAACGCAAGCACAGCTCGCTACAAATTACTCCAAGCACTCTGAGTGTACCTCGCTCTCAACGTACACCCTAGGTACAATTATGCTTTGGGCTTTTAGGATATAGGATTGATACACACTCACTATTGGACTTTGGAGACACTCACTTCGAGTGGTACGGAAAAAAAAGGTCACGACAATCAGCACCAGCCCCCCAGAACACACAGCTCAGCGAGACGGCCATGTCGTCCCAAAACTCGCACAACATTCTCCATGAGACGCATCTGTTGTCGGACACCAGCATCCACGCCATAGCCGGCGCGCTGGCAGGCACTCTGTCGGGAATCGTCGTGTGTCCTCTGGACGTGATCAAAACCCGGCTGCAAGCGCAGGGAGCGTTCGACAAGCAGCGGGGCTCGCTCAAGGGCGGCTTCACCCGCACAATGGACTCCATTGTCAAGCATGACGGCGTGCGGGGCCTCTACCGAGGCGTGATCCCCATCATTCTGGGTTACTCGCCCACCTGGATGATATACTTCGCCGTCTACGAGAAATCAAAGTATTTATTGTCCACCGTGCCCCAGCTGGACCCCTATCCCTTCTTTTCGCATTGTCTGTCGGCTCTGGGCGCCGGAGCCGCCTCCACCACCCTCACCAACCCCATCTGGGTCGTCAAAACCAGACTCATGTCCCAGGGCCCCAACACCAGCTGGCACTACAAGGGCACCTGGGACGCCTTCAAAACCATGTACAAAACCGACGGCATCCGGGTCTTCTACTCGGGTCTGGGCCCGGCGCTCCTGGGACTCTCTCACGTGGCCATCCAGTTCCCCATGTACGAAAAACTCAAGGTGATGCTCGGAGTGAGCCCCGACTCCAACAAACCCAACCCCTGGGCGGTCACGGTGGCGTCGTCGCTGTCCAAGATGATCGCGTCGGCAATCACCTACCCGCACGAGATTGTGCGGACCCGAATGCAGATCCAGAGTAAGGACGGCCAGTATCGGGGCATCATTGCATCGTTCAAGAAACTCTACCAGGAGGAGGGCTTCCGAATCTTCTACACTGGCTTTGGCACCAACCTGCTACGAACCGTGCCAGCCTCCGCCATCACCCTACTTTCGTTTGAGATGATTTCCAGCCGCCTCAAACAGATCCTATAGAGGATCATCTCCTCCCCCCCCCCTTAGACTCCATAAAACATAGACAAGGCTGGCTCTTACTGTATAGTATATTTAATGACATTATGTTATGAACAATGTGTATCTGGGTGATTCCTGTATGATAGATAGGACTGTCCCATACTTGGCATTACTTTAGCAAAGCATATTCTAGTTGACATACTGGTGGAGACACAGCAAGCTTAAAAGGTCATTCAAAACCCATCAAGATGACGTCGGGGCGTTCTGAAAATTGAACCAGGACATTCTGGCAGCTATAGATAGTATTTGGTCAGCTTACCTAGCCCCCACATCTCCCCAAACCCATGTTATGATGACCTCCCCCCGTCCACATTTCTCGTCAGCCGTTTAACCTTGCAGAACTTTTTGACGCAGCAAAATCACCACCACACATTATAGAGATCTGAACCTCCACAACTACTCACAACTACACACAACTCCCGCCACACAATGTCAGAACAACAAGTCGATCAGCCAATGGTGAGTGATGACCCTAACCCCCAGCCCACGTTTCTCAAACTAACGTCGCAGACTTCTGCCGAAGAAGTAGCCCCCGCCCCCGTGCCCGCGTCGGCCGAAATGGAGGCCATGCAAGCCCGGCTCCAGCAGCTCCAGGAGGAGGCCTCCAAGCTGGAGTCCATGCAGCAGGACGCCACCAAGTCGTCGGAGGATCTCAAGGAGGACCAGGAGGAGATTGACGCACGATCCATCTACGTGGGCAATGTCGACTACGGAGCGACCCCCCAGGAGCTGGAGAAGCACTTTGAAAAGTGTGGCTCTGTCCAGCGAGTCACCATTCTCATGGACAAATTCACGGGCTCCCCCAAGGGCTACGCGTACATCGAGTTTGCCGAGCCCAAGGACGTGGCCCAGGCCGTGACTCTCAACGACTCCGAGTTCCGCCAGCGACAGCTCAAGGTGACCCCCAAGCGAACCAACATTCCCGGATTCAAGGGAGGACGTGGCCGAGGCCGAGGCCGAGGAGGTCGAGGTGGATTCCGAGGACGTGGAGGGTTCCGAGGAGGTCGAGGCCGAGGAGGATATGCTCCTTACTAGAAGAGGCGCGTGTGCTATACTGCTAGAACCGCTACACCCCTCTAGACCGCCCTTACACCACCCTGCTACAGTACGACAGAAAAGTGCTTGGTTCAAAACACTATTGTATATTATTTGAATATGGATTTTATGGAGAAAAGAAAAGAGCATGAAGATCACCATCAAGATGAGATCAAGCAAGAACAATATTGTCAAGAACAAGAAGATGATACAAACACTAACAAGAAGATACATTGGTGTTACAAGCTCACAAAAGAAAAGCTCCATAACCATCCTCCATCTCTGCACTGCTGATATACCAATCTCACAGACCAGGTTAGATCTGGCTGCATTGTACATTGTAAACTTTCGATACCGGTTGTGGCTATTATCGATTGAACTATAGAAATTAGAAGTAAGAGCCAGTCCAGCTGGCTAGAAGGAGGTCGAGAACCGACTGGACAGATTACCAGTTGGGCTCACCGTAGCCGGGCATCCAGTACCATCGCCAAGCCTCGGGGTTGGCCTCACGCTTCTCCTTGTCAACGTGACCAGGCATGGCGTCTCGCTTCCAGTTGGGCTCGCCGTAGCCAGGCATCCAGTACCATCGCCAAGCCTCGGGGTTGGCCTCACGCTTCTCCTTGTCAACGTGGCCAGGCATGGCATCTCGCTTCCAGTTAGGCTCGCCGTAACCGGGCATCCAGTACCATCGCCAGGCCTCGGGGTTGGCCTCTCGCTTCTCCTTGTCGACATCGGAGGGCATAGCGTCTCGCTTCCAGTTAGGCTCGCCGTAACCGGGCATCCAGTACCATCGCCAGGCCTCGGGGTTAGCGTCTCGCTTCTCGGGAGTGATTTCAGACTCGGCAGGGAGGTCCATGAAGCCGGCATCCTTGGCCTTCTGGACGTCGATGATGGCGACGCCCTGCTTTCCGGACTCGTCGTCCTGGAAGAAGACGAAGAGCTCGTTCTCGGTGCCCTGAAGACCGCCGACGACGGCCTCGGCAGGGAACTCGGTGGGACCAGCATAGTCAGGGCCGGGGGCGGTGGGAGCAGCGGATGCAAGGCAGGCAGCTGCGGCAATAGCAAGAGTAGAGAACTTCATTGTTGTAGTGGAAGTGGTTGGTTGGTAGAAGTGGTGGTGGTGGAGTGGTTGTTGTAGTGGTTGTTGTGCTTGTGTCTGATGATAAGAATGATGAGAGACTCGAGGGAGGTATTTATACCTGGTTTGACGGGCACCACGATGTCTGTAGAGATCAGGAGACTAGAGATGAGAGGCGGTATGAAGTCTGTAAAGGGCAATTGTCGCTAAAACTCATTTGCTGGTGTGGCAATGGCGGTTTGCATGGCGAAGCGAATAATGAAATGGTGGATATTCTCGGTAAACTGGCCCTGACTCAATTGGGGTCGAAAAGTGGTCAAAACGGACGGGGGAAGAACGGAGGTAAAGCCACGACCCGTGTCCGTCCGGAGTATCAATTTCACCTTGATTGGAACCCTCCAACCACTCTCCTTCAACTCACCACAAACATCGCCAAAGTTTTAGACTTGTCGATGATATCCCAAACAGGTAATTTTGAACTGCACCCTGAGAGCCCCAGTGCTTGTGTCATGTTCGGAGATAATCTTGTAGCGGGGTATCTCTGCGTACGGGTATCACGTTAGCAGCAGTGGTATCTGTGTTCTTGTGTGTTTGTGTATCGTTCTGACGAGTCCATGTTTCTGTGTTCTTGTAATAGAGTGTTGTGTAAGAGGAAGAGTTGGTTTAAGCGTGAGTAGTCTGTGAAGTAATACGGATGGTAACTATAGTAACACTAAAAGGGGATAGAGGGGCTGTAGCTAGTTAGTAGCTACCGTAATATTGAACATGTTGAGAAGGACACAAAACAAACGCCGTGCCAAGACAGCCTTGCCTGGTAATCGACCCCAGAACATCTGATAGAGGGCCTCATCTGCTGGACACAAACGAAACTGCCTTTGAACTGTCGCTACGGACGCCGACTAATGCTACAGATTCATTGTCTCCTTCTACACTGCCTCTATTGGGGCAATTCAATGATACAATCTGGTGCTATCATATTGTATCGTGTTGTGGTATGTACATACTCCACGCTGTACAGAATAGTAGGACTGTACACTGAGCGAACCCTGGTTCGTATACAGAGAGCCCCGCTCCAATATCAAGCAGCTTTACAGCTTCGCATATAATATTGACGAGCCCCAGATCCCGATTTCGGACTTGTCACGTCCTCATGTCTCCAGTTTCACCTAATCGAGACAAGCCAGCGGATCGTATACAATGAAGCCCTTGTGCTTTTACCAGTGTGGCAGGGCACGTGCGTGGTGGTGGAGTGTAGTCGATCAGAGCTCCAGTGCTGCCTTTGTGTAGCTCTTACGAAGGGAAGAACGACATCGTCTGATCCAGCAGAGTTTCTGATGACCACCATCTTTCCATTCTATACTGTAGCTCAATTGATTCCATTGATTCTGTGACAGTCTCTTCTAGTTCAATGCTTCCATGTCCACCAGTCAAGCTCCTGCTAATTCTTTCCTAGCTCCTAGCTCCTCGGGATCTCCGTATATCCCTCTCCTCCACATGCAAACCCTCACCTTTGACACCTCTACTGAACCGTCAAACATCCATTCTCGCCCATCGGTCCCCGGGTCCAGAAGATTGTAAATGCCGGCCGGTCACCCGAGTACTTGCAAGAGTACTGCCACATGTCTCCTGGGCCTAGCAGATTGGCCTTATCACTTACTCCTACGGGTTCGACGGAATCGGAGAAGAAGGACGGCGGTTTGAGCCACAAGCTGCTGGAGGTAATATTCTCCACCTTGATCTGCATGGCCGGTTGTCTGCTGGCGGTCTTGACGGTTTCCAGCTGCAATTGCACGCAATTGACGGCATTGAACTGGTACATCTTTGAGAACGACTCCTGATGCGGTTCTCCGTCCACCACGTATGAATAAGTGACATTGCACGTGACCGTGTGCATTCCGGCCGTGGGGATCTCGTACTTGATGGGGAACTGGGTCGTCTGGTTGATCTCATTGAGTTCCACGGTGTCGTCTGTGGAGTTGAGAACTTGGACTGGGGGTTCTGTGGAGTCCTTGGCGTGGATAGCTGCAGATACACCGACCTGGACGCTGGGAGCCGTGTTGTAGACAAAGTCCGTTTTGAGACTCACGTAGACCATGAAGGTGAGCACTTCTCCGACATAGACGGTTCCAAAGGCTGGGCGGATACTGAGCCAGGGTGAGGGCAGGTTGAGAACGGCCGATTGCGACTGCGAGAGCACAAACGGGTCTTGGATAGCCGGCGTCAGCTGAGGTTTCGACGCCCTCATGATTTTCAGACTGATTCCATGATTCATAGTGAGATTGGAGGATGTGGTGTTTGTTGTGTCAAGTGCGTGAGTTTAGGTGGTACTGATTATGCAGAGTTGATTGGGGTATGCAGGAAGCGTTTCATTTTGGGGGCGATGGTTCAAAGTGGGTGTTTGAGGGTCCCTAGTGGTAAGTGACTGTTTGGATGTGGTGTCCATAGTTGTCTGGTGATTCTGTCGAAAGGAATATCCTTTAGGCCGTCTCGATGTGTTGTTTGCCGGTCTGTCCACCTTTTATTAAGCGTAGCCCTTCTCTAGTTGGAGTAATTACCTGGCATATTAAGTAATAATCACGTAACAAACACTGTGCTCTCAAAAGACCCCCGAAGTACACTGTAAGAGAGACGCTGTTTCTTTCTTTTCGCTGCCCCCTCGCCGCCATCTCTACGCCCACTAATTCATCCGCTTTAAGACATGTTATTACAATACAACCTTGGCTGTGGAATGTAAGTCAGCATTATATACGGCAGAGATCGTCAATCGATTGGGGGATATGGAGAATTAACTGCAATGTAGCAACTGTACAAACCCCAGGGAAAATACATACGAAAGACAGAGAGAAGTGCAGAACAGCAGAATATCGTTCCAATGTCTGTCCCCCCGCGGTTCCCTTCAGTCACGTGACCACATCACCGCTAGCATGCCACAAATAATGCATCAATATCCAATCTGACACGAATATACGTGTTTCAGAGTATAAGGGGATTAGGGTGAGATTTATCAAAGTGGACGTCACCTGTATATAATCCAGCTATGGTTACAAATACGGCCTCTATCAAGTATAGGTGACGTTCTGGTTCACACATGAACCATTGCTGTCAAAACCCATTATTCTGGTGGCTGCTCAATCTCAATTCTCTCGAGATTCCCTTCAATGCAATGTGTTTGCTAATATTGCTCTATTTATACCAGGTCTGCAAGGTGGTGTAATTAACCACAGCTTATCGTAACATAGCTCATCATCCCTCGGTGCATGCATCGATGACGCGACGGCAATCCATGGGACTTGGATCATGTGGATGTAGTCAAATATACAAGTACAGCGATAAATGTAATCCATGGCTACAACCAATAGAGTAAGCCACAGTGGCACTAAGGCCGTGAATATCTTGCACCTCCCCCCACACAGACTCTCACGGCCAAATTAGCTCACTGTCGTCTCTTTCCGTTTGGCGAGACATTTAATTTGGACGACTTTTTGGGTCCGTTTGGTTCCACATTATGGCGCCAGGGCAGGGGCTGTCAGCGGCCCAAAAAGTGAGGGCGGAGCATAATCCGCATAGACTAAATGGGAGCGGAATGGGGGAGGAAAATAGCAGGAAAACTCGGTAAAATCACGAGAAATTTATCGTAGAATTTATCACACTCAGAGCTACAAGTGGGTACTACAATCATCTGGCTACGCCCTCGGCCTGCTCCCCTGTCTTCATTCACCCACTTCCAAGATGGGACAAGTCAAACAAAGAAAGGTAAAAGGCTAGCAGGCAAGAGAGCCGAACCGTAATTAGCATCTGGTGTCCCAGCCCATAGCCAACACCCACCCACCACCCCTCAGGGACACAATTTACACCAGAAGCCAAATCAGCTCTTCTGCAGCACACGCATATACACCTTTTGCAAACGGCTCTCCAGAGGGAAATCAGATTCGCGACCCACGACGCGTTGCCAGCTCCAGCTCCAGCCCCCCCTCAGTCCATTTGCACTTCTTGTCTTGCTCCACGTGTAGAGCACAGCAACTGTTATTACGATACACGAATCAGCACCACTAATTACATTCAACACCTTTGCGACACAAACAGTTATCGACCACAAACACCTCGTCAAAAGAATCTCCCCCGCGACGATAGTGAATCGCCTGTTGGAATCGCACAGACGAGACTACTGCCAACGACCGACGCCTGTCTCTCTCCCGGTTACTTACAGATCTACGTTATTGGCGCTATATATCCCCTCAGATCCGATAATCCGATAAGACACACAAACACAGATCAGAGCAGTACAAAACGGCCACTGATCGAAAGCGACACAAACAGAACAAATTGAAGCACACAGTGACTCCACCCACACCCACCAACACCACTACCACCCCACCAGCAATGGAAGTCGCTCGATCTCTCGAACCGTTCTCGTTCGCGAGCAACAAACGACCGCTCGATATGGTCGACTCGGACGAGCCCCGATCAGACCGATCCGAGAAAGCAAACCTCCGTCGACTCGCCATAGTCAACGAACGACGACAGTACGAAGAGACGCTCAAACCAGACTCGTCCGACACGGAGATTGCCAACGAACAATCTTCAGCCGCAGCCACACCTCCCGTAATTGAAACGGACCCCAACACCGGTCTTCACGTGCCCACTCTACGAGCCACCTCGGTGATCCCGTCGCTCTCGCTCATGTACGCCGACACGGCGCCTCGCGAGGTGTGGCGGCCTCAGATCGAGGCGTGGATGAAAAAGTCGGGCCACCGGCTGCGCGACGTGGAACGAGCCGTCGAGGCGTCCGACAAGCTCGACGATAAGTACGTGCTCAAGGACCCCAAGCCCGTGAAGAAGGCAGCAGCCCCAACAAAGACCAGTATGGCGACATCGACGACCGCCATGGATGAAACCCCAACAGCGTCCATCACAATGCCGTCGCCACAGATCCACAGCAGTGCCCATGTGGTCTCGACCCCTAAGATGGCCGAGCCTCCGATGCTCAAACCCCCACAGTCTCCCATCCAGCACATCCCCCCTCCTCCACACATGGCGTCTCCACACCCGTCGCCACACATGGAGACCACGTCGATGGTCGCGTCGCCGGCCCTGTCGTCGCCTCCCAAACCCATCCACAGCCACAACAGCCACAGTAACACTGGCGGCCCCTCGTCGTCATCCACCACAACAACATCGTACTCCACTCCAAGCTATGGAAAGCGTCGATGTATCAGTTGTGGATCGGACCAGAGTCCATGCTGGCGACCGTCGTGGTCTGCCTCGGCCGGACAGCTGTGCAACTCGTGCGGCCTGAGATACAAGAAGACTGGCGCGCGATGCACCGAGTCGGACTGTGGCCGAATCCCCGCCAAGGGCGAGTGGGCAGTGATGCGCAACACGGCTAAGCGAAATCCGGACACGGGCCGGATGGACTATGCATGCATTTATTGTCGAGGAGTGGTCGAGGTGAACGAGAGGTTTTAAGTGGGTGGGGGTGGACAGTTGGCGATTTACTGTTCCAGCAATTGGTGCATGTGCAGGCTGCTATCTGCTTTTGCATGACCATTGCTGCCGTCCGCCAACATTGTCACCTCGCCGCTAACCTCACCTCCCATGGTGCAACGCTAACACTAACGCGTGGCTATTTCGTACGAGATAGCCATTGATGACTTATGATGGGTATATTGGATTGTTCTTGGTTTTTGTCTGTTTATTTTGTCCTGATTGTTTTGTAAGTATAGAGTAATAATTGATGTTAACAGAGTCGTCGTATTTGTATTGGTATGAAGTCTGGGGGAATCAAGGGGTATCAGGGTGGGGTACTCGTGCATACATGTGGGATGCAAAGAAGACGTATGAGAGCTGCACGGAAGGTTGTGTACAAGTCACGTGGCAACAACAACACGCACTCAACAAATTAACCGTGTCTCTGGTATCGCAAGAGCTGGAGCTGGAGCTGGGGGTCGTTGTCGTCGTTCTTCTACAGACGGTTTGTTGTCTCCATCGGGTTATCCTTCTTTCGGCTTCCAGAAGAATCTTTTCAAAAGTCGTTGCCGGGACAAAAAGTTGGTGGTTCGAAGCCTGGTTGGGTTGTGGGTATTGAAGGGTAATAGTCAGTGTTGTTCTTGTCGTTTTCCAGTTGATAGTCGCAGTCTGTTGTTGTTTGAAGAGATGTAGCAGTGTTGCCAGGAAGAAGAGAGTGGCAGGTGGTTTTGAAGCGTCTAGTTCAGCGAGTAGAGAACCTATTGAGAAACGGAGACTTGCGTTGGATTCACCTCGACCAGGCGAACACAATGGTATGTTTGTTTTTCATATCCGGACTTTTTGGGGGTAGTTGAGAGCGATGTTCTGTCTATATTGTTGCCTTGTTTTCTGCAAAGTCGAATGAGAGGACTTGAGGTGAGTTTGGAGTTGTCTGGAGGTGTCGGAAAGTGTCGGAAAGTGTCTAGACGTCGTTCTCAAGGTCACGTGATGTCCGTATTCAGCTGTCGTCGTCTCTGGCAAATTCTTCACCTGACAAGTCTCTGTTCTTCAGACTTTTCACTTGGCTCCTTTTTGGCTTTAGGGTGCTCAGAGTGCTTAGAGTGCTTACCACTTTGTATGCATGAAATCTATTGGGTTTGGTCTTGTGCGAGAAAAAAAAAGTGTGCATTTGGCAGCAGCGGAAAAAGGTGACTGTCTTTTACCGACTCGGTCATGTTGCATTGGGGGGGATAATTAAGTGAGGTGAGGAGGGGGGGACTGAAGAAGCGAATGTACAGTGTTTCTGTTTGTGTCTGTTTCTGTTTGTGTCTGTGTCTGTTTGTGTAACTTGCACTGGTTACAGTATGGAACCATCCTCACCAACCTCCCCATACTAATCTCTCTGCAAGGACTACTTCAGAATGTCAAGTAATTATAACTAAGTCAACTCCGACCGGAGAAAAGTGGAGAAGTAAGTTGGTGGAGATTATGAACTTGGGGAAGGATGTTACATTGCCAGTATTGATGGTGGGTTTCGGGGAGTGCGTGATAATGGAATCTCTCTAAGGGCGTTTTAGAGTGGTTCTCGCCCTATACTCGTAGTTTAGCAACTTCCAATAGAGTGTGGTGACTAGGATTACCTTCGCATTGGGCGCTAAAATGCAGATATCGAGATTTTGGCACACACGTATATCAATTAAAGAGCTGTTTGTTCACACCCGTAGCTTTCTCTATCTTTTGGTACCCTTGCCGAATCTCTAGCGTTTCAGCAACATTGAAAAAGATACCCTCGGTTTCTTCGGGTGAACGAACCAAGAACATAGCTCTTTCCATAGAGAACCTACAAAAGCTGTGGATATCAAAGTGGTGTACAAGGAGGTGTTTTGTTCGGACATTTGGAACTGTGTAGATGTCTCTCAGTGCTCTTCATCAGTCCATGGGCCCAGTAGAGCAAGGGAACCAACTTATCATTGTCTTCAAATCTATGAGATTCTCATATACACCTTCTAAGCTTGTCAGAGACTATCGAAACATAACCGCGGAAAGCGACAGATCTGGTGACTCTAACGGTAGTCTCGGCTTGTATTTATTCTCCCTCTATCCCTTGCAGTACCGCTACCATTGTCATACATGCCACGGGCGGCTAAGAGAGCTTCAATGACGTAATAATGGGACGATTGATTCTCTGAAACAACCATTGCGTCACTCGTGGTTCCGTTATTACCTCGGATCAACTCCAGGTTTTTATCCGGTGATTATCGGGTGTTCTGGAACCATGACTTTGCATATCAGAATAGAATGTCAAACATGAGTCAGATGTACTCGTAGTCGTCGAGATCTTCGGAACGCCAGTAGAGTGCCCGAATGTGCTTCTAGCGTAATCATCGGCTCAGAAATAAGCCCTTGGTCAATCGTTCTTACTTCCACACAGCTCTAGATAGTCCTATAGCACTCTAAGTACTCCATAGAGAGAAGACGTCTCAAACGGCATGTATCTGTATTCGACCTTCTCGAACACTCCCCCAATCAACTCTGGATGCATCAACATCACCAACCCACAAACCCCCACTCTGTTCCACCTCTCCAACATCATTCTCTAGCTCTCCCGAATCTGTCCCGTTTGGGTGTAACCAGAAGAGACACCAACAACTCATAAAGAACTATACACAGATAAATGATGACTGATACGATATCTCCGTCTTGTAATCGCCCCATATACCCGCCTTTATAATTTCCCACATTTTCATTTCCACCTGTCTCTTCCCACACCATCACCCCATACTCGTACCTCACTAGTCACTGTTCTCTGTTCTCCTCCCCTCGCCCCTGCCTAAACTACGCCATGTGTAATTACTCGGATAATCGCGTGACAAGTTTCCCCCCTGACCTGACAACCCGTCTGGTTATTTGTCTCTTCTAATATCCGCCGTTTGGCACTTTCCCTCTGTTTCCATCACACAGAATCCACATCAACTAAAAGACAATCTCACATGCTCCTATCTCCATCCTCCCCCACACCCCACACACGTGACATAAAGTGTAAAGTACGAGTACCGAGGTTGTGCATGCAGCAGCACAATACTATTAACTCCAACAAGACATTGCCCAAAACCAGATCACCACCATCAAGAAAGAAACCCACTCCTTCTCTTTCACCAACACGTGACACAAAAAAAAAGAGATGCCCGAAATGGCGCAGTCGCACAAGCAACAGGTGGTCCATCACGTGACCAAGAAACAACAGACCCAAACGTCCACCTGGCTCGATACTTATGACAAATTTCTCGTCAGAAACGCCGCCTCCATCGGATCCATCGAATCGACGCTGAGAACCGTTTCCTACGTTCTGCCAGGCCGATTCAACGACGTCGAGATCGCCACAGAAACCCTGTACGCAGTTCTCAACGTGCTGGGATTGTACCATGACACAATCATTGCTCGAGCAGTGGCAGCGTCGCCAAACGCAGCAGCCGTCTACAGACCGTCGCCCCACAACAGATACACAGACTGGTTCATCAAGAACCGCAAGGGATACAAGTACGCCAGTCGGGCGGTGACGTTTGTCAAGTTTGGCGAGCTGGTGGCGGAAATGGTGGCCAAGAAAAACGGCGGCGAAATGGCCCGGTGGAAATGCATCATTGGCATTGAGGGAATCAAGGCCGGCCTCCGAATCTACATGTTGGGCTCCACGCTGTACCAGCCGCTGTGTACCACCCCTTACCCTGACAGAGAGGTGACGGGAGAGCTGCTGGAGACCATTGTGGCCGACGAGGGAGAACTGGACATTGAAAAGGGACTCATGGACCCGCAATGGAAAATGCCCCGAACCGGCCGAACCATCCCCGAGATTGCCCCAACCAACGTTGAGGGATATCTGCTGACCAAGGTGCTGAGATCGGAAGACGTGGATCGACCCTACAACCTGCTGTCGCGATTGGACAACTGGGGAGTGGTGGCGGAGTTGCTGTCGATTCTGAGACCGCTGATCTACGCATGTCTGCTGTTCCGCCAGCACGTGACCAAGACGGTCCCGCAATCCACAAAGACCAAGTTCCCCTTCCTCAACTCGCCCTGGGCGCCCTGGATCATCGGTTTGGTGATTGAAGCATTGTCGCGAAAGATGATGGGCTCGTGGTTGCTGCGACAACGGCAGAGTGGCAAGACTCCCACTGCTCTGGACACTCTGGAGGTCAAGGGTCGAACCAACCTGCTGGGCTGGTGGCTGTTCCGAGGCGAGTTCTACAACGTTTACACCCGTCCTCTGTTGTATTCGATTGTGGCTCGGTTGGAGAAGATTCCCGGCCTGGGTTTGTTTGGCGCCCTCATTTCCGATTACCTCTACTTGTTTGATCGGTACTACTTTACTGCGTCCACTCTCTAGTTAGGTGGACAGTAATTATATAATTATTCCATTCAGTATATACAGATGTACAGAAGGGTTAGTACGGTACGCCGTTGTAAGGGCGTCTTGGTAGACTTCTAAAGACTACTTACTGTTGCTGCGGTTTGTGTCACCCTCCAAAGCCAATTGATCCACTTTGGAAAGCTGGCTTTCGGCATCCTCTACCAGTATGTCATTTCCAATCGCCTGGGCCTGGGACCGTGTCTCCCCAAGCAATTCTCTGGCCTTGTCGAGCTCGCCACGTTTCATGGCCACACTTCCTAGCAAATGGGTACATCGAGCATGGGCTTCTTGGGCTGGCCTTGTCCGTTGTTCGGCAGGAGTCAAAGACGTAACGGACTCGACAACTTTGTGGCAGATGGACTCGCTAATTTCCAGAAACTTCTTTCTCGTGGTCTCGATCATATCCAAAGAGACGGGCTCGCCTGTATCCTTATAGAGAACGGACTCATCATCTATTCTGTTCTCCAGCCTCTCGGCTTGGAGGTAGTATAAGAAAGCCAGCGTTTTTAGACCCAGCAGAGGTTCTTCATTCTTGAATCCTGATGCAAAAATGAGACAGTTGGTAGCGTGTTGGTCATGGATGGCTTGATAAAACTTGTTGTTAACGAGGTTCCAGACCCCAATCATCTCTCGTGCTGTAAGGAGCTCGTTACGAAAGAGCCTCCAGGCCCAAAGACACCTGCCCGAGCCCCGCATCTGTTTGGCCTGGGCGGCAGCCTTGGGCTGGAGCTCCTTACGTTCCTGAATTTGTTGTGTCGTATCAGTCAGCGTGGCGTAACTCATCAGATCCGAATACTTAGGAAATCGCTGAAGAATGTTTTCCTGGGCCATCGTAACCATCTTGGCCAGCTGTCCGTACGCATCAGGCGCGTCCTCCTCGAACGAATTTTCACGAATTAGCTGTGCCAGCTTGATGGCGTGGCGCAGTCCGCTCTTGATGACGTCGGGTCTCTCTTCTTCGGGCACCTTATCATTTGATAGGGCGTCCACATGGACCGCGCACATGTCCTTCATCAGGTCAATGGCAGCTTTGGTATCATTCAACTTCTCGTACTTTATTGCCAGAAGGAGTTGGATGTGGACATAACCTTCTAACACGGGAGACACTCCCTGGACGTCGGCCTCCTCGAGTGTCTCAATGTAGTACTTGATGGCCTCCTGGAAATTTCCGGCATTTTCGGCCTCGAGCCCCTTATTTCGAAGCTTCACCACTTCGAGAGGAAGTTTGGAATCAACCATCCACAAGATAAATGTCGCTCCGGAAACAAGAGTCAACAGAAGCACTGTGATTAGAATCCGGGTTTTTGAGCGAGGTTTCTTGATAGGAGGAGGAGGAGGAGGAGCGGTATCACTGCCACTGCCCTGAAAGTACGACTGTGGCCCAGAAGTGTCGCCTTCGGGAGGACTGTCGCCTTTTTGAAAATGGGTCTTTGGAGGAACCGAGTAGAATCGGGGGGCTGTGGAGAATGGAGAGAATGGAGAGAATGGAGAGACATTGAGAGCGGGTTGTTTGAGAGCGGATTGTTTGAGAGCGGATTGTTTGAGAGCAAGCGTCTGTCGTTGGATAAACGGCATAGCTCTCAATTGAGCCAGTCGAGAGAGGCGCCACATGGCTGTTGTAACCGGTGTAGGTGTAACTTTACAGTATTTGCAGCTACGCTCGTTATGTGTTTGATGATGGTTTTAGGTGGTTCGACACAGACTGTCAGATCATGCATGAGAGATGCAGCTGCTACCGAAGTGTGGAGAAGATAGAGAAAGTGTGTATGTAGTGGGAGATTGGGGGTGGTTATCGACACGTGATCAGGTTAGCACTTGTACAAGTTAGGATGAGTCGGGTCACGTGATCAGATCGAAGTTTCCGTGAATCTGATTGGTCGTCTATTTCTGTTGTTAAATACTACAGGTATACTCATCCAATTCAGAAGACTTAAAAAGGGATGACGCTGAAATATGTAGCTGGGGAGGATGTCTTCGGGGTGATAATGGAGAAACGAGGTTATCACTGCGTTGAACCGACCTCAAAGATGGCTCATAATCTGTCCCCGTGTCTCTAGATTGTTTCCTCGTGATTCTGATGTGTGGTCTGGACATGAATGCACGTATAGTATGTATTGTACTCGTAGAGTTCTTGAAGAACTGTTCAATGTGTGGTTGATTCGAGTCTGGAAAGCTTAGTAAGCAAATACAAGCCATAAAAGTCGCGGGCAACTAGTTACTTTGTTCTTAAACTTGCTCCCAGTACGTTTTCAGGCCATCCATTCTCAGCCATTCTGTTTCGTCGCCTCAACGCGATATTGTCAGTCCAGAAATGATGTAGGAGGTTCTGAGCGGAGCAGTGAGTGTATCGTATTCCGTTAATTGAAGAACTGGTTTGATTCCATCACTATTGGTCACGTGACACGCCCCTTTAGCAGTTTTCGAAAGCTATCAAAATGTTCAACTAATTTGTTGTTTGAACTCAACTATCGTCTACTAACTCTATAGTAGATAGAGTTGACAAAAGCTCTAATTTTCCCATCCCAATCTATGACAAGTTTCACACACATTCAGATTGGTATTGCCTAATCGGGAAATTGGGATTTGAGGTGCACACACCATCGTGAAGAAACTGGTAGATCTTGAACTGTTTCTAGAGTCGTAATTTACTATGGCAAGAGGTAGTAAAAAGTATACTACTAGACTCAGCGTGGTCTGCTGATTCGATTGGTACCAAAAAATTCACTTTCCTCCAACCAGTTCAAATTCCATGGCCAATGTGCCCCACACTCCGAATTTCAGATTAGTGAACATCGAAAATGGTGATCTGGTGGAACAATCACATTTGATGAATTATGAAGACACAGTCTAAAGAAAGCTCTTGACGAACGAGCAAACTGTATTGACCAGCAGTAGATCGGATCTGGGGGTCGTCTGGGCTTCATTACTCACTTTGGCGAACACAAAGAAAGCTCTTTCAGAATCACTATTGATCACAATAAGATCAGGGTGGCAGCAGTTGGTTAGCTTCGAAGCAATCAGGCTGTAGTCGTATTGGCACTAACAGTACTCATAGTGCCAATATCAGAAGTGCTAGCGGAAACTGGGTATCATTAGCAGTCATCTATTGTACAAGGGATCATAAGAACATCGGTATAGCCAAGCAGCTTATAAGTACGTCGGAGTAGTATACGAACGAGTCGGCTGTTCCATTTGGAGTCCATGTCGTACTTGTTGGCCTTGACAGGACTACAATGGTGAAGTTCATGAAGTGTACCTACTTGTAGATCCACCAAAAACCACTAGTGTGCCAATAAGCCAAGGAATACCACTACAAGTAGTTGGCAGATTGGTTGTAGTTACCAAGAATTTCCAGAACGTCCCTGAGATGCCACGATCGAGTCATTATATGGTCAAGTCACCACATTGCGATTTGAACTAACTGTACTGTGAGTGCAGCACTGGCCTTGATAAGATGGGGCTCATAAACCTCCACAAACGATCACTGGTGCCAGAAAAGATGGATATTTTTGCACCATTCGAATCAGCAGAGAAAGCAGAGTCGAATGGTCCACTTTTAATTACCTGTCGCCTTGGTATTTTTGGAGTTGGGGGCAGTTGAACTTTTGCAACCAGTACTCCATACTTGTAGCCACAAGATCTTTACCTTGACTGCCTGAATCATGGAACATCTCCATCCAACGATTGAGATGATTACAGTCGAAGCTGACGATCAGACGGTGTGTGGAATGGCACCAAATATCGCAATTTCACAGCAGCTTTCGACCAGGAGGCATTTTGATGATTTTGCGACATATTTTCACAATGACATTTGGTCCCTTCAATTAGCTAGAAGTAGCCCAATTGAGCCCTATAATCAAAGGAGCAACAAGCCTTAGAACACATCTTGAACACATCTTGAACATACCAAAAATGGATCACGTGACCCCAGGTTTGATCACGTGACCCCGGGGGATCTCGATAACCGCCGCCTTACAAACCCACCAAATCATCGCTCACCGTCTGTACCGCTTTGTGCGCCCAAGAAGCACCCTTGTCACTGGGTCAGTTTTTCCGCCGTTCCGCAAGCTTCTTTTATCCGGTGGGCCGTTGCAGGAAGTGAGTGAGTCTGTGTGTAGGAGTATGGCTATAGCTACATCTACAATGATTACATAAGCAAGAGTCATACTCCGTCGGTTTAGACGATGAGTCAACTCCTTACAGAACCCCTCCAAACCTCAAGTCATCTCACAAGGGTCGGAAGCCACTTCCCCTCAACCGTGAATGTGTTTCTCACGTCTCGCTTGTTCTGTGCTTGTTTTCATAGCAACATTTAGAGTTTGCTATTTTTCACTCAAAGAGGGAGGAGACAGCAGGGTGAGTCAGGGGACAGAAATACCACTTCAGTAGGCGCAATTTTGGTGATACAGAAAAGCCGACTTGACCGCTGTGTTCCCCGCACTGAGAGCTTTCAGACAGTGCAATAAAATTGACGAAAATCACCAAACCCCAGTTTTCCCGTCAGTGCTGCATCCTCCATCCAATTTCCAAGCCGCACGCTCGGACCACACCCGCCGTGAACAGTTGCCCTTTGGGGACAGTGCAACAAAGGGAATTAGTCACTGGAGGGGGGTTTGGTTTGGTTGGTGGCGGCAAACAACCCACACAAAGTCGGCAAGCTCTTTTGTAAAAAACGCAAAACGGAGACGTCCAGTATATATCCGTGTCAGTGTCGAAGTGCAAAAGTTTTCCTCATGCTCAATCGCCCATCGTTGATTTGAATCCGACCTTTTTGAAACCCGCTCTTGCCGACAACCCTGAGGAAACGCCGTTGATTAAGTATTTTCCGAGAAAGACAAGCTTATCATCCTGACACCAGCGAATCGACTTTTTAAGAATTCACTGAGTCAAGTCCATCACCACCAGACAATCGAAAATCGTCACTGAGTCCTCCGCCCTGAGCACTGAGTAACGAGTTACAAAGGGAGCATTTGAAGTTTATTCTCGTCCTTTTTCAGCCGACCCTATTACACGAACGAAACCTTATTTTCGGTCCCGCCTGCATACTCGCGTTGCACCCTCGCCCTTCCCCCTGGCCCTAACCCTAATCACCACCCTACCCCCAAACTAAACTCCGCAACCCCCACCATGAGTCTATCTGCCTTGCGTCGAATCGGACAACTTAGACATCACTTTACAAGTGCAGTGCCAATTGTCTCTTCTACTTCCCCCACAACCACAACACACACATACAACACAAGCACCCTCGCAAAACACATTCACACAAGCCCCTACGCTCTCAAAAACAAAATGACCGACATTACTATGATCCCCGGCCCCATTGAGTTCGACCCCGAGGTCCTCTCAGCCATGTCCCACCAGTCTGTGGCACATAACTCCCCCCAGTTTGTGGAGGTGTTTGGTTCTGTGCTCACCGATCTGCGGGCTCTGTTCAAGTCCACCGACCCCAAGGCCCAGCCCTTTGTCATTGCCGGCGGAGGTACCCTCGGCTGGGAGATTGTTGCTGCCAACCTTCTCAAGCGAGATGACAAGGCTCTTGTCGTGTCCACCGGCTTCTTCTCTGATGCCTTTGCCGACTGCCTTAAGGTCTTCTGTGACAACGTCGATGTCATCTCTGCCCCCGCTGGTGAGGCCCCCTCTCTCGGCGAGATTGAGACCGCCCTCAACAAGCAGAAGTACAACGTCATCACCCTGACCCATGTCGATACCTCCTCCGGTGTCGTCATTGACATCAAGGCCATCTCCGAGCTCGTCCACAAGGTCTCTCCCGAGACTCTGGTTGTCGTTGACGGTGTCTGCTCCGTCGGTGTCGAGCCCATCTCCTTTGATGACTGGGGACTGGACTTTGTGCTCACCGCCCCCCAGAAGGCCATTGGCGCTCCCGCCGGCCTCTCCATCTCCATGGCCTCCCCTCGAGCCGTGGCCAAGGTTGAGTCGCTCGAGAAGATCCCCGTCTACTTTGGCAACCTCAAAAGTGGCTGCCCATCATGCAGGCTTACGAGGCCCGAAAGCCCGCCTACTTCTCCACTCCCGCCGTGCAGAACGTGTACGCCCTGCAGGTTGCTCTCAAGCAGATTCTCCACAACGGCACCACCTCTCTGGACCAGCGGTTCGAGAACCACAAGCAGGTGTCGGACAAGATCAAGAAGCAGATCAACGACTGGGGTCTGGAGATCATCGCCAAGCCCGGTCTTGGTGCCCACGGCCTCACTTGCATCTACCTCCCTGAGGGCGTGACTCTCCCCGACTTCCTCCCCAAGGTTGCCGCCAAGGGCGTCACTCTGGCCGGAGGTCTTTTCAAGGGAATCAACACAAAGTACTTCCGATTCGGCCACATGGGTGTCTCTGCCGTTGACCCCAAGCGAGATGACGTTGACCGAACCCTCAAGGCCATCCACGACTCTCTTGTCGAGGCTGGTTACAAGTGTTAACCATTGAGCAAACCATTGAGCGAAGCAAATGGTCGAATCGTCGAATTGACGACTGGACACTACCAAAGAACGAAGTAAAGTATATATAGATTGAAGGCGATGTTTGATTATTCATTTGAGTTGGTAATTACTGTAGATGTGACGTATTGAGTGGCCATGCTTTGGTAGACCCTCAGTTAGTGGACAATGATTACACGGTATGGGGTAACTAACGAAACGACGTACTGTGAGACAAGATGCAGATATAACGGTGCCGTTCGAATCAGCGTGAGATTCTGAATCGATTGGTATGGTTCTTGTTGCTGTGGGGTTACCACGGCTAATGCTAGCTACAGTATAAGGTCTTCAGTTGTTTGTGAGAGGGCTGGTAGTTCTGGAGGGCCAAAGTAGAAGGTACTTTTGAAGATATGCCTATAGAGAGCTGAGCAGCAGAATTCAGCGAAATAAGCTGATCTGTGGATAGAGACGGCTAAGAAAAGACACGTGAGCATTTCATGAAGCTCAGGAAGATTATTCTCGCTCTCACTGCTCTCAGTCGTAGGTATTGATACTGACGTTATGCTGAGGTTGTGAGATACAAGTATAATTGTTATGTGGAGTACAACGTGAGAGAGTGAACTGTGATGGTACTTTCAAGTCATTCTGAGTACTCGTAATCTGTGCTACCAACTTAGAATGTACTTGGCACTGATTCTAACAGTTTTTACTCATTGTCAAGTCTACCTTGTAGGTTCATCTGTTAGTAGTCGGAAGGGCATATCCCACAACAGTCATAACCTGTCTTATATAATCACGTGATACTCAATTGATTCAGTACAGATGGATTAAGACTCGGGGATTCCCATGGAACTTCTTGGAACATCATATACCGCTTTTTACAGGTCTTCTCTTACCCCCTCGTTTTTCCCACAACCACAACGCGTGGCAAACCTAAACACGAAAACACTATACGTTAGCGTGTGGCGTTATTTCAGAGACCTTTTTGCACAACATACCACAACGCACAACACTACACAAACACAATGCTCGAACCGGGACACGATCTATACGCCATCATTGGTCTTCTCCAAGCCGACAAACCCACCGTGGCAATCATCAAAACGTCCTATCGACGAGCAGCTCTCAAGGCTCATCCTGACAAGGGCGGATCGGACGTGGAGTTCCAAAAGGTGGCGTTTGCGTACGCCGTGTTATCCGATGAACACAGACGCAAGCGGTACGACACGACCGGCGAGTACACGGAGGGCGTGGACAGCGATCTGCAGGACTACTTTGACCAGGTGTGCAAGCGAGGAGTGACTGAGGAGATGATCAAGGAGGACAAGAAGGCGTACCAGGGCAGTGAGGAGGAGAAGGATGACGTTTTGGCGGCGTACGAGGAGTACGAGGGTGATCTTGATTTGGTTTTTGAGTCGATCATTCATTCTGAGATTGAAGCTGATGAGGAACGGTTTAAGAAGATCATTGATGAAGCCATTGAGTCTGGAGAAGTGGAGAGGTTCAAAAAGTACGCTGGAGAGAGTTCTAAGAAGACGCAGAAGCGGCTCAAGAAGGCCAAGAAGGAGGAAAAGGAGGCCGAGAAGGCTGCCAAGGAGATTGGACTGAAGAAGGACGCGGGAGAGGCCGGTCTACAGGCTCTGATTCTCAAACGGCAGAGAGAGAGACAGGGTAACTCTTTCCTTGATAAACTGGAGGAAAAGTACGCTCCCAAGGCCAAGAAGGGCAAGAAGGGAGGAGAGCCCAGTGAAGAGATGTTTGCCAAGAATAGGGCTAAGAAGTGATGCCATGGATTCGGGACTAAAGGAGGGGTTGTGAAGAGGTGTGGAGGTGGTATGGGCTAGGGGAGTTGATATGAGTGATGGTAGGGTCAGAGGGAATCAGATGAACAACTTGGAACGCTTCTAGGGCGACTTTTGTCAGATCTGGATCACTTCTTAAGTCGGCAGTACACACCGATATGTCCAGAATGACACACCCTCCAACACTACACTAAGAACTATAGCATATATAATTGAATGGACTAATCTGATTGGACGGTCGTGGGTGGTGATTATATAGGCAGTCGTTCTTGCTTAATCACCACTCGTCAGTGCTGGCACCGTTTCTTCGGTACTTGTATCGGTATCTCCCGCCGCACGGCTTTTCAACTTTAATGAAAATTTGGGATCACGAAACTATCAGGACTATCAGGACTAACCACGCGACAACTACCACAAACACATCTATTACTTTACAAGTACAACAGCATGGTGTACTATTACGAAAGCCAGGTCGTGGATCCCTATACGACGCTCTACATGGGCAAAGACAAGTTTGAGAGTGAGTATTGGAAGGGGTGGCAACAAACATGAAATGCAGGATGAGAAGGAGTTCTGGAGGGTGGCGAGAGATGTGGAGATGGTGGACATGATCAGAAGATACGATTACATTGAGGCTGAAGTGGACTATGGCTGTATTGGCTTTGTTTTGTTGGTCTGATGGTCAAGACTCACATTGTTACAGTCACCTAAGAGTGTGCTAAAGTGTGATGGGCAGATCCTCACGCCTGTGTGTTACACAGTGTCTGTCTTTTGTTTCCATTGCCACCATGTCGACCCAATCGATGTCTAGCTTCGTTTGCCTCGTTCGTCTCACTCAGGCTCTTACCTACTTAGCCTATGACCTTAATTGTGGAAGGGGGAGGTTCAAATCAGTTCTGGGTCACGGGTGACATCTTCCACAGGTCAACAGCAGTCGTTCCTGTACCAAAGTAGTACATGAAAGGAACTGTCTGTTTGCTTCACTGCTCTACAGGCACAAAAAGGCAAGGCCGCCTCTGTTCATTTCTGACCGGGTCAGTTCAGTCCCTGATTGCTTCTCTCGACTTTGGTACAAGTGCTGATACTGCCACT
Source organism: Yarrowia galli (assembly GCA_900519055.1). Lineage (NCBI taxonomy): Eukaryota > Fungi > Ascomycota > Dipodascomycetes > Dipodascales > Yarrowia > Yarrowia galli. Next base: position 2,138,412 of record ULGS01000005.1, on the reverse strand, counting down.
ATCTCTCACTTCCCCTTGTACTGATCACGTATGGAGGTGGGCCTCTAGCTCTTAGTGCTATGGTCTGATGTGCAGACTGCCCAAGACCTGCAGCCAGCTGTTTCTACGCAAAGAAAGATGCAGTCTCTTCATTCTGCTTGAACTGGGACCTCCGAACTGTCTGTTAACTTATGCCGCGTTGGTAAAATCGATAAAGATGGTGTCCGTGTTCTTTGACCTCTTGCTGCCGTGCAGTGTGATGATGTGCATGAGCTTTTGGCAGTTGCCTCAGGTTCTCGCTACAAACAGGATGTTGTCCCCTCGGACCTACGGCCCTCGCTTCCGCGCCCCCGCTTCCGCGCTCCCTACTAACTCAGACGAGTCTCTCATCGCCCACGGCTGGGTCGAGGACATCTGGTTCCATGTGGACAATCTCTCCTCTGCTCACGTCTACCTTCGTATCCCCGAAGGAGCAGACTGGTCATTCGATTCTCTCCCCGCTCAGGTTGTCCAAGACTGTGCCCAGCTCACCAAGGCCAACTCCATCGAGGGCAACAAGAAGGACAATGTCACTGTCATCTACACTCCTCATTCCAACCTCAAGAAGACCAAGGGTATGGCTACGGGCCAGGTGGGCTTCCACAAGGACACCCTGGTGCGTAAAGTGCACTTGAAGACCCGGGAAAACGGAATCATCAACCGTCTTAACAAGACGAAAAAAGAAGAGTACCCCGATCTCGAGAAACAAAAGACGATTCACGAGAGTAAGACGAACCGGGAGGCCAAGGAGGCCCGGATGGAGCGAGAACGGATCGAGAAGGAGCTCGAGGAAGAACGGGCTGCCGAACGGTACAGAAAGAAACATGCTTATGATGATTTCTTTAGTGAGGAGAATATGAAGGGAAATGAGGGAACGGGGGATATTGAGGATGATTTTTGGTAACAACATGAGCGAAGCGAATGTTGATGGCGGGCGATTCTCCAGCTGGATTGAACGTTCACGAGTACCTGGACTTGTCTGACGTTCCATTGATCCGGTACGAGTTCTGAACTGTACTAAGTGCTTACTCTCCACAACCTAAGAACACCCTCCACTGACTTGTCAACGCTCCCACCGCCCCCGTCACTGCCGAGTTTGTACTATATAAAAAATACATTAATTTATTGCACGTTGAGGTCGTATAGTCGAGTACTCCGTAATTAGTCGAGTGTCTGATGATGCACCTACTCCTTGCACTACAGTCTCGCAAGATAAGAGACATCCTCCGAAACGCCAAGTACCGCCCTGACGAGGACAAAAATGACACCATTAGAACCGCCTCGACTAGACGAGTTTGTTGGTATAGTTTTTATTACCCTAGCTATATTACTTGACTCTGAAGGTCTCTTAACGCCTTCATTCATCGTAACATTCAATTGAATAGTGCGACTAATTCACCATCAATCGATCTGAGTGCGACAAAAGTGGTACCATTAGAACCGCCTCGATTAGACGAGTCCAACGGTGGTATTATTATCGCTCTTATTATGCTCATTCATGAATTACCCACGTGTGTGGAGTGTACTCTGTATGAGCTGTATGGGGTATTGAGTATGCGTGATATTCATGATAAGACCAATTGACTGGGGTCATTCTCGACTGACGATTTTGTGGGGCACAAGGACTCCCTTGCCTACAATCTCTGAACACGTGACTCGGGCTACTGAACACGTAACCCAACTACTGAACACGTGACCCAACTACTGAACACGTGACTCGACTACTGACCACGCTGTCTACGTCATGAGCTCACTCTGTCAATGATCGTGTCATTGACCAAGACCACTCGCTACAAGGGGAGCACCCTGTTGTCCTCCTCGCAACACGTGCTTTGCTTTGCCCTCTCCTCTCCTCCCCTCTCTGTCTCTCAAACAGACACTGTCAATGCATAAATTACATGCCGCTTAAGGGTTAAGATCTCCGGCAAAGTTGCCCTTCTCTCGCTGGCCGTCCCACTTCTCGATCCAGTCCTGGGGGCACAGAGAGTTGTATGATCGCCAGAAGACCTTGCAAGGCTCAAACTCCTCACCCTTGGCGTTGATGCACTTGAAGTAGTCGACGTAGTTTTGCCAGCAGTGCTTGGTCTGGTTCTGGTTGGGGAATCGGGGGTCGAATCCGACTGTGTTAGTTGGTGTGGTGGTGTGGTGGTGTTTGTGGTTGGTCAATTGCAAGTGAGGGGTTCCTTTCTGTGTCCTTGCCTTCTCTGGTCCTTGTCACGTCGTCACATCATCCATGTTGTACCCCCAACCACAATTTGCTCAAAATCACCATGTCACTCCCTGACCACCCATTGATCTGGGCCACGTCACCAGTACTCACCAGTCTTAAAGACAATCTTCTGCTCCTCGGTGTCAGACATTGTTTTGTGTGTAGTTGTAGATGATGGAAGCACCTAAGCAATATGTATCCGAAAGTCAGCTCACTGGCAAATGTTGCAACAAAAACTCTAGCTCTTCGGCCGCTTCTGATTGGCTCTGGCCGATTGGGAGGTCGAGGGTTAGGGTATAAAAAGCTTATTTCGGCGGTTGGTGGTGCGACAGCTGTGAACGGGTAGCGAGTCATGTGATTCAAAAATATATGAGTAGTCAATGTGAGTAGTCAGATTGAGGTACAGAAACAATGCTCAGCCGAGCTACTCCGGGCAATATATACTCCTGCCATCCCCCCACTTGACCCCCCACACCATTGCTCGATACTCGTACACACCCCAAAAGTGGCATGTTCACCAGCCGCAGCCAATTTGACTTTAGCTCGTTGGGCGGTGATGTGGATGGTGCGACAGTCATCAGGGAACGAAGCACTGATACGATACATATCAGGACGGTACGAGTACTCGTAGCTGTATCAGTAAGGAGTGTCGAGGAAGACCCAGGACCAGAATTCAACGCGTGATTGTGCTAGGACGCGTTTAGCACCAATTGACAACCAGCTAGTCTCTTTAGCCAACCTCATGTGGCTAGTGTGATGTGTCTGAAGTAATCCATCAACTGGACTGGGGGATGTCAACTGGTGTCAAGTAAAAGGATGGGGCGGGTAGCGGGTTCGATTCCTGGGAGTGTGGGAAAGAGGAGAGTATCCAATTCTCGCCAGTCGCGTGGAAACATATACTACGGCCAACTGAGATTCTTGAGTTGTTGCGGGTTTCATTTTGCACAGTTTACTACAAGTACCAAGAACCCTCTCAATGCGTACCAGATTGCCCACACTAATATTAGAGGACTGCATCGAACGCTTTGACAAGAGCTGCAGAGATGTCCCAGGTACCAGGCACACGAAGAAACGAGATTTGACATGACTAGTGTTGGTACAAGTGATGGAGCAACGGGGTGTCAAACAAGAACCAATAACAGATCACCTGGTCCACCCACAACAGTACCCCCCTGTAACCACTAACATTCTCCACTTATACTTGCACTTCCACTCTCCACAAGATCGGGGAAAGCTAATAACGACATCTGCACCTACTCACGCTACGGTGCAGTACACGCACAAACATCACCACTTTAACGGCCAGAGCAAAACGCGTACGATCCAGCTCGCCCTCAGCATCACATTCGGGGCAGCGTCATTTCCACAATGCACAAATCTACAGGGGGGTCACGTGAGGAGAAGACACAGACACAGACACAGACACAGACACGGTCAAACACAACCACATTCGGAATCAACGATGGAGCCGAGTTCTGGAGTGCCTTCACGCTGGCGACCAACAAACACATTGATCGGATCGTGTTTGGAAGCAACGCGGTCTGGAACGCGTACTCTCGAAGTCACGGCAAGGTTCTCTTGGTTGATCTCAGCTCGGGAAGGAATGACGACAGAGAAATGCGACATTGTGTGAGTCTGGTGGCCAGGGACGAAACAGGCTCCGATCTGGTCTATTTGGCGTTTGCATACTTGCGCAACAACTCCCCTGAGGACTTTAGGTGGTTGTTCGAGATGGTCAAGGCCCAGTATCGCAATTACTCGGTTCCTCTTCCACTTACGATTTTTTCCAGCGAAATGAAAGAGTGCTACGAGACCATTTATCTGGTGTTTCCCCATTCACACATGCAACTGTGGCTACGAGAAATCAACCGAGATTTCGTAGCCACTTGCAAATCCAGAGTAGTCAAAGATACCGATCGAGATCTCCACAATGCGATTGATGAATCGACCCTGACACGCGATGAGACGATATGGCTGGAGATTTTGCTCGCCTGGGCCCAGATTTTGGAATCGGAGAGCAGAAAGGAATTCAAGGACCGATGGAAGGAGTTTCAGGCGAAATACAAGCAGAAATTCCCCCTGGTTGTCTCGTATCTCAAGTATCAATGGGTCAAGCCTCATAAACGCATTCTCACGGGGTTATGGACCAGAGATGGCATCAATCAGGCGTTTGACGAAAATGCGTACATGGAGGGAGCCACCGAGTTCCTTAGAGAGGCTGCTGGTTGTCATAACCTGGCAGATGCTCTGGAAGCCATTCAAACTGCTTATAGGGCAGGGTATGTCAGTAAAGCGGTGAATTTGGGTGGATATGGTAGGGAGGAGGTGGAAGAGGTGGATTGTTTGGATACCCGTGTTGTTGCCCTTCTTCAGGGTAGGGAGGAGGTGGATGGGGTGGATGGTGAGGAGGAGGGGGAGGAGGCAGGCTCAAAATCGGAAGATGAAGAGGAAGATGACTCTCAATCGGAAGAGGGAGAGGAAGGAAATGAATCGGAAGAGGAAGGAAACGAATCGGTAGAGGAACAAGACTTCGAAGCTGAGTCAGAAGCTGAAGCCGCCCCGACTCCAAAGACGACCAAGCTCAATGGCAGCACGCCGAAGGGTGCTATAGAGTATGGGCGTGGACTGTTGACCAGGGAGCGGCAGGGCGCCATTACCAGGTATGCGGAGGATGGCGATGACGGCGAAGATGATGAAGAGGAGGATTCAGGAAAGGGATCAGAACAGGAGGAGGAAGAGGACTCCGGAGAAGAGGAGTCACAGGATGATGAAGAGCAAAATCAAGAATCCGAAGAGGAACCATCATCAGAAGATATTGTGGCTGTGGCAAAGTTTCCATCCATCGAAGCTGAGACCCCGCGCAGAAATCCTTTGCGCGAGGCTGAACTGAGTGCCAGAGTGGAGTCTGAAGTACCTGCTGATACTAGCACTCCAACGAGAACGCGGAGAACTCGAGCAGCCTCCGCAAGGCACTCTCTCGAGGGCCGACCGTCTCATACTCCTCAGAAGACTCCCACAGATTCACCAGCAAGAGCTAGAACCCGCAAAGCAAGTACCCCAACTGTGAAAAGGGCTGAACAGAAGTCTGAGGAGGAGGAAGAGGCCGGACCCAGAGCACGGACAAGACGTGCCTCCAGGGCAGCAGCAGCTGGTATTTCCCCGTCACAATCAGTTTCCCCGTCACAGTCGTGTTCACCAAAATTGATGCGGGAGAATGCTGCGCTTGGTGAGGCGGCTCCAAAGGGTGTACGTTCTACGAGGTCGAGTTTGAGGACGACGACGGCCACGGTGGTCGAGGCACCAGTCACAAGAACTACTACTCCTTCCAACAAACGTCCAAGGAGCAGGCCTCTTAGGTCCCCTAGGAACTCCGAGACGCCCACTCCTACCCCTCCGAAGCAACCAAGGGGAAGGTCTTCTAAGAAGATCAGTTCTGTTGACAAGCTAGTCGAACAAAAGACGACTCCGAAGTCCACGCCTACTAAAGAGACGGTCTCCAAGGTCTCTGAGACTCCAGTGTCCATCTCCAAGACAACCCACAAAAGAGCTATCAAGGTAACCCCCAGGGCAACCCCCAAGACTCGTAAGAGAGCTGCTGATAACGATGAGAACAACGAAAGCAAGAACGTTCATAACTCTGACAAAGCTGACAACGACGAGAAGAGGAGCGACAAGAACAAGAACGACGAGAACGACGAGAACGCCGACAGTGGGTCAGCCAGAAAGAACAAGAAACGCAAATCTGATGTGGCTGCTACCAATGGCGAGTCCGCCAAGGATGGATCCAAGAACGACTCCAAGGATGGCAATGGCTCACAGAGGAAGAAGAAGAAGCCGCGTCTATCTCTCGGCCAGAGAATCCGAAACTTCTTTCCCGTCTAGCTAGAGGTTGAGATAGGGAAGAGGATGTTCACCTGAAGAGACGGACACACAGCTCCGAACTCAGGTGATTGTATTATACTAATATTATTTGTACTTTTATGACACGGAGATGGGTGGCAGGCACGTGACCGAGGCACGTGATCAAGGCACATGATTAAAACTGTGTTACGTAATCGTAACGTACAGTAGGATTGCTATTCACTGTAGCTCAGACACTGCAAGGATCCACTTTGTCATGCAACATTGTACATGTGTGAGGCAGCTCAGTGTGCAGGGTAAATCACGTGACCAATGTATTGTAGTTAAGGGGCAGCTGCTTACTAACACAAAAACCAGCTGCTACCCATGTTTTCTTTCACTCATAAATCAACCCTGCTTATCGTCCTATCCAAACTCAATGGAAGTTCCGCGGGTCAATTGGGTTCCAAGAGTTTGAAGAGGGTTGCATGATGTGAAGGTGATGTTTTTGGGAGGGGGTATAGAACGTGTCTGAAGGGGGTTTGAGACGGTTGAACATTGTAATGTGACTATGTGAACTATGGTGATTTGATTCCCGTTTTCCCCGAGTCGATAGCTCTTCTCTATCACCGTATAGCAGCACCTCCTTGTCTTCATCCAACCACACCCTTACAGATAAGCCTAGGCAGAGATAGCGCCATAGTGAAGTCTAAAAAGTTATTGGGAGAACAAGTGGAGCAACAAGCAATAATGTTAAGAGTGATACGAGAGTATGGAGGGGAGGTGGTAAGAGCTGTGTATGAAGTATTAGTTGATTACGTAAGACTTGATGTCGATTAGTCATCATCTGATTGCTGTGGTAGGAGTACTTGTACGGCACCGTACTTCTACAGGTACCACAAAGTCGCTGGCTGTGCATGCACGTTCAAATTTTCTAATGGGAGCTGCAACATGCACGAGTTTATTTGGCAGTTTTGAAACGGCTTTTTTTCTCGACGGTCGCATCACCACCCTTTCTTCTTCTTCCTCCTCTCGAACATCGGTTCCACCACACATCACCACACACATTACATTACATTAGCCATGAGCGAGCAGGCCCCCACCGACAAGAAGTACATTTCGTACAACAACGTGCACAAGCTGTGCCAGGAGGCCGCCGAGAAGATCAAGGAGTTCAAGCCCGATCTGATGATTGCCATCGGAGGTGGAGGATTCATCCCCGCGCGAATTCTGCGAACCCACATCCGAATCCCCGGCGCCAAGAACATCCCCATCCAGGCCATTGGTCTGTCTCTGTACGAGGAGCTTGGAACCGGCCAGCTGGAGGAGCAGATTGGCGTTGAGGTGGTGCGAACCCAGTGGCTGGACTTCTCCACTCTTGAGAAGCACTCTGGTGATCTCATTGGCAAGAACATTCTCATTGTCGACGAGGTGGACGACACCCGAACCACCCTGCACTACGCCGTGTCCGAGCTGGAGAAGGACATTGCTGCCCAGGCCAAGAAGCTGGGCCGAGAGGACGAGAAGACCACTCTCCACGTGTTTGTGCTGCACAACAAGGACAAGCCCAAGAAGGCCGAGCTTCCTAAGGACATGATGGACGAGGGCCGATACATTGCTGCCCGAACCACCCCCGACGAGTGGATCGCCTACCCCTGGGAGGCCAGAGATATCGAGGAGCACACAAAGTTCGCCAAGCTCCAGAACAACGATTAGATGTAATATAGTATTTAAGAGGTCAGAGAGACCATCAGAAGAAACAGCGTTGTTTGTGTATGGTTGACGAGTTGGCGTTGGTTTTGGCATCACGTGATGTGTATACCAAGAGTAAACTGCTGCACGTGACACAGCTCTACGGTTGGCAAAAAGCTCTTCATCCTTAGTGTGAAAACCGTTGCATTGAGTCAGCCGGCTAGAGTGGCTGGTTAATAGTGCATCAAGGGGTCTAATTATTGCACTATGACGATATGCAGTTTGAAAGGATGGCCAAGGGGAGTAAATGTGAATATCTCCAGAAATTAGTACTGGAAGAGGTGGATATTATTACACCATTCGAATCAGCAGAAGACGGCGAATCGAACGGTACTACTTTTGTTTGTTTATCGCCCTACCATCATCTGACAGTAAAGACAGTTGAACATCTGAGTGTACAGTCATTTGAGTACCCTCCCCATGAAGCTTTAGAGAATGTCAAGGGGTGCTTGTCTCTAAATATTTGTACTGACGGGGTTAGATATTTTGGTACCATCTGAATCAGCTGAAGATGGTGAGTCGAATGGTGTAGTTTTCACTATCTGTCGTCATAGTGAATTTGACCCTATAGGCCATCAAACACCTGCCTTGGAACGTCAGCAGCTGACACTCCCAGTTCAAAGGCACGAGGACTAATGGAAAAGACACAAAAGTGGTACGGTTAGAAAGCACAGAGTCAGGGGAGTATAGTAGTGAACTTCTTGTCTCTTTGAGATGCCTTCTTGGTCATTGAAAGGGTATAACGTTCACTCAGACTACTGTATATGAAAAACCGAGATGTATGTAAAATCTCCAATATTCATGCTACAGAGTCTCCTGTGATACCATTAGAATACCCTGGCTCTGCTCACTACAACCGTTAACTCCTCTGGGGTTCTCACAAAGAGTTGACCTTTTCCATTCGATAATCCTGGGTAGATCTATCATATAGTCGTCAGTCCGTTTCAGCCCCAAAAGGACACAGTTGAGGCCAACTAATACTGCAAGATTGGGTTCCAAATACTTAGATTTACTTAACCTAAAGATTCACCTGGGGGGGTACAAAAACAGTGTTACCGAGGTGCTAGGGAGATGGCGAGGGTGTCTTTGTATATATCACGTGACCAGGATTCATATGACACCACAAACTCACCCTTTCTCCAATACAAAATCGTGAGCTGTATGCGTTTTTACTAGCTCGTCTAATGTCACTTTACTTAACCTTTGTTGGGACAACTAAAACATCTACAGTACAGTTTGAACAACACAAACAATAACAGACATTTATAACTAACAAAACCACAGTGCCTCATGGACACTTTTATAAATATTCAATGCTCTCCGTTCACTCATCTTCACCCACAAAGTCCTTTCTGACAATGTCCAAAAACACTTCCTCCAGAGATGTGGGACTGACCGAGTAATACTCAATACCCAGGCGGTCCTTGTTTCGCTCAAGCAGCGCGAAAATGGTCGACATTTTGTTGTCCTGAGCACCGCTAGCAGTCTTGCAGGGCACCGACAGCTTGATCTGACCGTGGTACATCTTCTCCTCCATCTGGGACTCTGGGAAAACCTCTCTTGTCCACTCTGCAATCTTCCACATCTGTTCATCAGAAGTGTAGGGGGCGTTGGAACACACCAGGTGCACGTGGAAGATGTTTCCATACTGGTTTCGTAGCTCTGCAGCTGAACCAATGGCCAAAAAACGTCTGGCTAGAATACCGGCTCTGTTGGCTAGAGCATCGGCTTCTTCCATAGAATGAGTAGTCAGCACGATACTTCGTCCATGAGCCACAGACGACAATGTACGCCACATGATTCGTTTGGCAAAGGCGTCCATTCCAGAGGAGGGTTCGTCCAGTAGCAGAACTTGAGGATCGGCCATCAGAGCCACTGCCAAAGACAGCTTTCGTTTGTTTCCGCCCGAAAGAGCATTGGCAGTGGTTTTTCTGAACCGATCAAGACCTGTGGCGCCAATGATATGCTCCACATTGTGATCTCTGTCCTCCTTGTTGAGTCCTCGCAACATTGCGTAGAATTGCAGTGTTTCGGTCACAGACAACTTGTCCATGGCGTCAAACTGAGGACAAACACCGAGATGTTGCCGTGCTTGGGCTCGGTTGGTGGAAACAGGAATACCGGTCACGTGAATACCTCCAGACGACGGGCTTTCCTCACCTCGAATCATGTTGAAGGTGGTGGTCTTACCGGCACCATTGGGACCCAGGAGAGCAAAACATTCGTTGGGCTGGACTCCATAAGTGACGTCATCGACAACACGATGTCCTCCGTACTTTTTGGACACGTGGGAAAGTCGCAGGCCCTGGTTCCACGACTCGGGGTTCTTGTCCACGTGTTCAGCCTCCTTCTGGACATCTGAAGGAGCAGGAGATCGGGTTTCTTCGTCCTGATCTCTGTGTTTGCCCCGGAAGACGAATCGGAACCGTCCAGAGTCCCACCAGACCAGAATGCCGTAAAACACGGCAGATTGGATGATGAGGTACAGAATGGGGCCTCCGTAGGCCAGAATGTCGCCCATATAGGTGATTTCTGAGTTGTCTGATCGACACAGGACTCCAAACAGATTCATGGACACAAAGAAGGCTCTGACGAGCTGACAAGTCGGTGAGAAGATGGAAATGGTGAAATGGATGGCCTTCACTGTTCCGTCCACCTTCCAGGGATCCTCATACATCAATGTGGCCATGTATCCAATCATGTAGATGAGGAAATAGATGGCATTGTAGCCGGCTGTGATAGCAAAGGCGGCCAATTGAGATTTGACCAGGAGAGAGATGACAAAAGAGAACAAGGAGGCAGCCAGAGCGTACAACATGAACACCACAAACATGTATCCAGCTCCAAGAATGTACTCTGAAGAGCCTCCAATGATTCCAGTACATGCTGCACCTGTCAACATGAGTGGGACCCAGTCGAAAATCGCATAGGCTGTCCACAGAGGTACCACTCGAAGTCCGTTGGAGTAATGCATGGCTCGGACACGTGATAGGCGTTCAAAAGTAGGGTAAAGGGCCGCAAAAGCAGGCACAACACTCATTGTCAGGCCAAAATAGACGATAAATTGCAGAGTGTCACCTGTAGAAGACGACCAGGGGATCTGGAAGGGCGAAAAGTCGGCGTAGATCTTGTAATTCCCATTCTGACGAGCGTTAGTCAGAAGGTTCATCATCATGACAGAGAAATACGTGTTATCTCGGGTGTTGGCGAGATAGGCAGCAATAGGAGCTGCAGAACCGAGATAGACTCCTCCAGGGTACACCTGAGTGTAATTGGCGTTGAGATACGCCTCAAACGAGTTCTGGGAATCAGTGTAGTGAGTGCCGTTGCTCATTTTGGCCATGATCATGTTCTGGATGGTAGAGTTGCCCATTCCTCTGAGCATACCTCCAATAAACGTTCTGACACCCTGACTAGAGTCCATAAGAGTATCCTGAGGTCCCACAGGCATATCGAGAGCATCTACACCTAGCTGGTAGGTGTTGTAGACTTGTCGTCTGAATCGCGAGTCTCCTTCACAAGCAGAGCCCTTGAACGATTTCAAAAACTGAGAAGTGGCTCCAGCGACGATAATGGGTAGAATGAACATGACAATGTGGGCCAGAGGGTTGCGTTTCAGGATAATGAGTCGTTTGACAAGCATGGACCACGTTTGATGGAAATAGCCCGTAGAAGTACCCTTTCTGAGCCCTCCTTCGCCCATTTCGGTGATATCGGCATGTTCCACGTGATCTCGTTCAGCCACTCGAAGAAACACGTCTTCAAGCTGAGGCCCCGCCACTCGGTACTCCACTCCCTTGTCCTCGAGATCTTGAATCTGTTCAGCAACCTGTGCAGCACTTTCCAATTCGATAATCTCTTCGGAACCTGTTCCTGGGTGAGCAATGAAGATCCTGTAGCCTCCTCCAAGCTGTTCCTTGAGCTGGACGGTGGTTCCATATACCTGTAGAGAACCCTTGGACATGATGGCAATGTTGTCTCCGAGAATATCAGCCTCATCCAGGAAATGAGTAGTCAGAAGCATTGTATGAGAACCTCGACTGGATGTGATAATCTCCCAAATCTTTCGACGAGACAAAGGATCGAGACCAGAAGACACCTCATCAATAGCACACACGTTGGTTCCTCCTGCAAACGCGATAGCAAGCTGTAGTTTACGTTTCTGGCCGCCAGAGAGAGTTCCAGCCTTATCGTGACGTTTCTTGTGAAGATCACATTTCTCGATCAAAAACTCGATGGAGGCAGGGATCTCCTTTACGGGGACACCCTTGAGCTGAGACCAGACCCGCAAATGCTCCTCACAAGTCAGGGTGTCCCAGAGAACGTTCTTTTGAGGACAAATACCGACTCTGGAGCCCGGAGAAAAGGTGATGGAGCCACTGGTGGGTTTCTGAATGTTGGAAATCATCTCTAAAGTGGTGGTCTTTCCGGAACCGTTGGCTCCAAGAAGACACACAATCTGGCCGTTGTGAACGGGCAGGTTGAGACGATCCACGGCTGTAACGGTGTTTCTGACACGTCCGGTCCATCGAGAACGGATCTTGTAAGTCTTGGTAACATCCTCCAGCAGTACTCTGTTCTTCTGAGTGTCGTCAATGTTGATCTTTGAGTGGACTCCATGCATGAACCTCTCAACGACCATGGCAAGGAACAGGTAGAAGAAGATGGAGAAAATGGCGCCAAAGAAGATGACGATGACCTTGATGTTTGAGTCGGGCGCATTTTCAACCATATTGGTTGGTAACTCCTCTTTTTTCCATCTGCCGGTGGTTTGGATGAAAAACGGGTAATTCATGGGCGGGAATAGAAACGACAAAACGTAGACCGCACCGTCTCTGAACCGTCCTTCGTTGTTAGGCACTCGAGTCTGGACTGTACTCATGATTGCCAGGAAACAAGAGACTCCAGAAGCGACGATTCCAGCCAATTGGGCGTAAGAGAAAAACATTGACAAGAACATGGCCCACGTGATCATAGACATGCCCGAGAAGATGTGATAGAAGATGTAGATGGCCACATTGGTCGGTTTCATCAGCACAAAGTTCAGAGCAAGAGCTATACTGATCCATCCAGGGAGATAGACAATACTGAAGGAGATCAGATAGGCCAAATGACGAGTGAACTGTTTGACTCCCATTGCCGTGAGCAGTCCGGAAATACCCAATTCTCGTTCCTGAGCAGCCATTCCGGCCAATTGGTAGATAACACCAATCATGCCTAGAAACAGAGCTGGAGCTAGCCAATCAATGACAATCTGTAAGAACTTGGAAATCACGTTCTGTTCATGTTGAGCCTGAGATTCGTCAGTGTAGGCCATGGTGTAAGGAACCGTGGTTTCCCCGGTGATGGCTTTATCCATTTGCCATTGTAGGGGAAGAATGAAGATATCTGGATCGGATTTGTGGTTTGCAATATCTGTCGTAAACAGGCCAGAATTGCCCCGAATCGTGTAATTGTAAATTCTTTGTTCTTCATCAATGTGGTTCCATTGCACTCCTCCATAACAAGCCGAATCTCCCCGTAGATTTTGGCTACAGACCTGAAACATGTCTTGTTCATCGTCGAGTTCCTGGATCTGCGAGGAGGGCACTCCTTCAAGTGCCAGATCCATGATCCGCCGCATTTCGTCGGTGACGCCCAGAGGGTCACGTGAGTAGTAGATGATTTTGCGCTGGCTGATGACATCCTTCAGTTGTCGCACCGGAGTGGGGTCGGACACTCCATAACTGGCGTAAGGAGAAAAGAATGCTTTTGAGTAGGACTGGGTTAGTATGATGATGACGTGGCGATTGGTTCTGTGTCACTGGTTTTGTGTCACTGGTTTTGTGTCTTGGAGCCATGTTTTGGAGCCGTTTGTACTCATAGTGACACAGACAATGTGTTCCCTCTTCAACTCACCATAAAAACAATGAACGCCACCGGAAGAAGCGAGGACCGAAACAAGGTCCACCACCACGACCGTTTGAACACCAACAAGTGTTTGCGAACCAGAGCCGCCGTTTGGCCAACGGTAGTCATTTGCTGCTGATCCACCTCATGGTCCACTGGAGTCTCGCTCACGTTGAACGACTTGGACTCTGGACTGTATTGTACAGCCAGAACCGTGGCATCTTTTTCGGACATGTCGTGGGTGAGGAAGAGATGGGAAAATACCGTTCTCTCTCTCTCTCTCTCAGGATGTTGTAGTCTCTCAGGTACGTGCCTCGTTTCTGGTTTTGCTCAAATCATGGAGACAGAGTTCGATAACCTTATGCAAGATGGCACACAGCCTTGTGTCCAGATGAGAAACGATAGGCGAGATAGGGGTGTGTAAAATACGGGGAAATTGCCAAAAAAAAGCGGAAAATCCGGGGAAAATGCGGATTCAACTTTTAGACCTCATAAGACCATATTTACAGTGTCATCATCTCCCTACAACCACCCACACCACCCCAAACAATGGCTGCCAAAATACGAGTCGCCATGTCTCAAATATATGTGCGCCAATTCGATGCTTAAAATGAAACTCTGGAATGTGTATCGGGATATGTATCGGGACAAGTATAGGTTGATAGAGGGGTCAGATAAGGCTACAGACACAAACAGATCTGGGACACAAACACAAACAGCTTCTGTGTCGCGAATAATGGCCTGACCCGAATTCGAACGCCAAAACACAGCCTTCAGCCGCTCCGTTCAAAAGTAGCTCTTCTTGGCACTCCTACGGATCTTGGGTTGCATTGCTACAACAGAAGAGGCGGAGCACATGTTTGTTGAGGTGGACGGGGGGTGGCGGAAAAGAAAATACGACTACATTGTTGTGATGCCAGTCTTCACGTGATTAGGGAAATGCAATAACAGCAGTTTTCCCGTCGCTGTATCGTTTGCTAGAGGGTGATATCCACCACTCTCATTTACCATCCACTTGCAGCAATGCATATCAAGATCTCAAGTGAAGAAGGAGTTGTGCATATGTGGGGAATAATTTGCAACAACGGCCATAACACGTGTTGTATAGGGTATACTCTGGTAGCCTCCGTTATCAGTGTGACTGTTCACTTTAGCGTGGCACCTTCGACTATCAAACAAAGACTCTTCATACGGACATACACGCTCATACACTTATATACATTATTACTCTATAAAACTCTGGATCCTTTCATTCCTGCCTGCTAGTTCTCACCAAGATCAATCTTCCACACCCACTCATCAATGTCAGAAATGACTCGATCCTCAATCTCATTGCCGTTACCACTGGCCACCTTGAGAACCATCTCGTTGAGCTCGGATCGGCCCAAAATGTCCACATGCTCAGCGGTCTGAGCTCCTCCTCGAATATCAAGCCGATCGGGCTGATGCAACATCTCCACCACCTTGACCTTGGCGTTGCCAGGGTTGAACTTGGAGTTCTCGTCCTTCCATCGATGACACATGGTGTGGGTCACAAGAGACACTGTACCGTCTCCCTGGCCCATAAGAACACCATCTGGATCGTTGCCGGCGATACTGACGTTCAAGTTGGTCTGTTCGGGGTTGGGCTCATCCTGGTAATAGTAGGCTCGCTCAGTATCCTTACCAACACCGTAGAAACAGTAAATCTTGAGATCGGGAGCGTTGGGAAGAGCAGCTTCAAGAGGATTACTCCAGGTAGAAGGTCGCTTCTCGTTCAGTTCAACCTGCTTTCGAGTCTTGGCAATTCCAAACGAATAGGCACCCTCAGTTCGGTTCACAAACCATTCGGGAGACTGAGAGTACAAAAAGTCAATGGTTTCGTCCATAGTCAAGTTCTTGGCAGAGTACTTTGTGAGCGACTCCTTGAACTTGATGAAGTTGCCAAAAGTGACAGTCTGGTTGGCGAAGTCGTCAGGAGCTCCAGAATGGTCTCCCCAGATATCTTTGCCTCCCTTGGGAATCATAGAGGCAATACCTCCCCAGGTTCGCAGCAAATCGGCTCGTTCTCGTCGAGAAAAGAACTGTTCGAGTCCATACACGGCCATGGCGTTCAGCTGGACAGTATCCTTCATTTCTCCAGACATGAGAGCAACCAGAGTCTTTGGAGTGCCCAGCATTGATCCTGAAATGTCAACAAAAGAGTCAATATGATCATTGACCCAATGAGGACCTCCTCCTCCGTATCCCTCAGCTTCAGCCCACTTCATAAAGTAGAAAATGACCTGAGAACCCATAGAATGGCCAGTCAGAACAGTCTTCTCACCAGTCATTCGCTTAGTCTCTTCAATGGCAGCCTTGAGCTTGGAAAAGTAGCCGTCTCGACGTTCCAGATCAGGGTACGACAATCTCCAGTCGTAGGCAGCAGCAGCCATTGTATCTGTGTCGTATCCGATGACAGCGAGGTTTTCAAGCAGCTTGTTCCATAGCCAGTAGCCTGCCATGAAGAAGTCAGCAGAGGCGAATCCCTGGGCGGCCCGCAGTTTGAAATGGGGCGGGTCCAGGCCGGTTTCGGTGTCCAGCATGAGATTCTGCAGCCAGCAGTACTTGCTCAACAGCATGACTCGGATCATGTACCAAGAACCCCACATTCGTTTTCTGAAATGAGATTCGGTAGGACACTCTTCAGTACCGTCCAGAGACCAGCTTTCCAGACCCGTGGAGATAACTCCAGGCACCAGAACCACGGGGTACTTTGCAGCAAGTCCTTCACTCTTCATGGCGTATCCCACAGCAAAGGGGGCGGCCTTTTGTTCGCTCTGCTGGTGTTTTTCAATCTTGGCGGCCTCCTGCAGAATCTTGGTGGGGAACCGGGCCTTCATATCGTGCACAAAGTCCGTCACTGAGTCGAGAGACAAGTTATCGAGAGATAGTCCATCAAAGTCGAAGGTAGGGAAATCGCCAATAAGAGAGTCAATGTCGATATTGAGCTCTGGAGGAGCCGCATAGTACCAGGCCGCCAGCACTCCGACCAGCGCGCCGAGAATGAACGTGATTCGTCGACTTCGGGTGAAAAAATTGAGAATCTTGCCCTTGACGGTTTTTCGCTTGTGATGGTGATGATGGTGGTGGATATGGACGTCTGTCTTGTCACCGTCTGAAGTAGTGACCTGATCGGTGTCTGTGTTGGTTACTTCATCGGTGACGTCATTGGAAACGGGTTCCACCGGCTCCACCCGCTCAACGGTCGCTTTCCTGTTTACAGGTTGTGTCATGAGTGGTGATGATCGGAGAGGGTGTGGTGGATATACTTTCATGTGGGAGGATGGCGATCATCATCGACGGTTGTAATGACTGGTGAGACATTGTCAAGTGATGGGTAAGAGATGAGGGTTCTGATTGTAATGTGACGTGGGTGATGTCGATGTTAGATAATATTACGACTCGGTCTGTGTACAATGGCCTATAGGTAGTCTGTTGTACTACTCACTATTCGCCTAGAACTATCATATGCACTGTTCCTGGTGCTTAGCTTGCTGATGCATGAACAAGGAGGAGACAGGAGGATGTGGTTGTGGAACGTGATAAGTTGTCGGGATGGACAGAAGCTGCTCAGAATCTGGTTTACCGCATCCGGCTATCGTATTTGAGCCCTCTTCCGCTTCTGTCAACGTCACCAGACACGTACATCACATCTCCTCAATATCTCTCGCGTGCATTAGCACATGTCAATAGGTGGGGTACAGATTGCCACCCCTGTGAGTGGTGAAATTGAAAACTTTAGTTGGGGATTACTTGAGAGGAAAAGTCATTTGGGGGTGCTAATTAGGGGTTCCGGGGAAGGTGTAAAGATGAAATTGGTATCAAAATATAGCCTACACAATCATTACTCAGTTAATTGGGTAAAACGTCTAGCTTGTCTACTGGTGTTTCGAGATATATTCTCTATTGTAATTTTCAGGGTATTCGTTTACTTGGGGATTTAGTTGGGACAATCGTGTTTGTTATGAGCTGCTTCGATTGTATCAGTGTAACTCCACGAATACTTGTCCAATCGGTGTCAGCTTTATTTGATTGATTCTTGTGGAGAGGAACTCGCTCCTGAACATCCGCTTATCAGAACACACCTTCTGTAGGATGTTTGGGGTCAGTCTATCACGCTGTCAGAGGTGGGTGCCCTGAAGGGACAATTTGAAGCAGTACAACTCTTCAGCCGTAATAGGTGACGTTTAAAGATCACAGAGTCGAGTTGAGAGATCCCTTAGAGTAGTCATATCCCGTTCTCATCTCTTGTTCGTCTCGAGGGTCTGTCTGTCCTTGAGTCACTCTTTGAGGAGCCCTTCAGAGGGAGGCACTGGCATAAATGGCTTTAGGGACACGGGATTCATGTTACTATACCCGGTGCCAACAGATGTCAGTCAATCTACTTTTCTACTGGTTCTGCAGGCACGGATATATTGTCCTCCGACGTTACAACAAGCCACTCTAGTCTGGTGATGACACTTACGGAGACATCAGAGCAGGTCCCCTGTATGAAGTCACAGATTCTCTTTTTCACGAATGTTCAGTTTTGATGATGATGACATTGAAAGATGACAACTCACTACAAGTACGACCTTTGTATTCTCCTGGAGAATGCTCTAATGGCTGGAGGTAGTGAACACGCTGATCATGTCATAGGAGAGCCATTATACAAGGGTGCTCCCTTGATAAAACAACAGGTACCAATACGTACAGGGCTAGGGAGACCATCAAGAGAAGGCACGTCTCTGTCCTGGCTGAGTCATCTATTCAGACTCTTCTGTAGCTCTTTCAGTCGTTGCACGCGTACAGTGGGCGTCTCTACAAGGCTCTACCTCCAGCTTCTACATCACTACCAGGTACAAGCCAGCTTACAAGACATAATTCCATTCATTGAAAGAAAGACAAGAGAGTGTTAGTTAGTCAAAGAAGAGGTGGTTAGTCAGAGAAAACAGTCACAAGACAAGATCGAGAAAGACATACAAGACAAGACAAGACAAGACAAGACAGACATCCACGGCAGTGGCTACACTATCACTTTGGGGGCAGTCATCAAGACAGAGGACAAAGAGGAGAGGACAAAAAGGGGAGGACAGAAAGGGGAGGACAGAAATGGGGACAGTTGAGTCGGTTGAGCCGAGCCGAGAAACAATGGTAAAGACATTGAAACTCATGTTGACGTCAACTAACAGAAAGGACAAGGGGACAAGTACACACAAGCCATACAGAAGTCGATAAACCGAGCTTCTGAAAGGAGGGGTAAGGACTGGCACTGGCACAATCAGACAACGAGGAACTCCTCGGTCGGCACAAACTGGGATCTTCCATAATGACGAAGACACTCCAGTTTGTTGCCAACAGTACAGATTCACGGTCTACAAGGGGGGTAGAGAAAGAACCGTGATTTATTCTACTTGCAATGGTAGCATCTTGGGGGTAATGCAATAGAAATAGATAGTAGAAGAGACATGGGGGGAGAAAGAGAGGGTTGGTGGGGAGGGGGTATAGGGATGTGAATGGGGGAGGCAGACTCGATCAATCAAGTCAGCTCAAAAGAAGGCAAAATGAAGCAGGGCAAATGAAGCAATGAAGGGGCAAAAGAAGCAAAAGAGATATCATGGGTGGTATGGGTAGAATGAAGATGAAGAGGAAGAGGAAGAGGAACAAAGAGGAAATGGCTGAGAACAAAGAAGCTGGAAATGGTTAGTGATGCTGGTGTTAGTACTGTGGCTGGCTGTCTGTCTGTGGTTAGTATGTTAGTGTAACGCAGACTGGCGTCATACAGAGAGATCAAAAGAGGTGACATGTGTCAAGTGAAGAAAGAGAGATAGCTGCTACGAAAAGAGAAAGAGCATATCCAGTGAGACAGAGACAATCTGAAGAAGAGTAGGGAGCTGAGCCCTGTGTGTGTGTGAAGAGCTCTATAAGGGAAGAGCCCTTCGAGGGAGAGAAAGGAAAAGAAAGGAAAAACCAGGAGTCGAAAACGATGTGCGAATCGTTGCGAATCACAGTGTTCCAAACACTACAATTGAGTCTACGGGCTCGCCGCAGATATTCATCAAGTCAAGCCCTCAGCCGGCTGGCGAGTGGGAAAGAATCGGATATCACCATCAGCGGCAGGAAGGGCGACCTGGCAAATATCGTGTGGAGGAGCGAAAAAAATACAACATATGAGGCCGAGGGTTGCAAAATCGAATCGACCAGATCGGCGGTTGCTTGGTGTTCATGGGATTGGAAGATGCGACGTACCTCGACTTCATATGCCTCGTCGCCCGGGACTGTGGGACGAGTTCGTAATCAGGCCGGTTCATGTGGGCCGAGTCATGAGTCATGGTAGCGATATCATCAATTGTATTCTTGAGGAAAAGGAAAAGAATAGCAAGCGATCAAGAAAAATAACGCGATTCGGCACATACGCCGGTGAAATGTGAGTGTGGCTGCGTGAGGGTGTCCTAAGGGACTAATGGATAAGAGAAAATGCAGCAAAATGAAAAAGGAACAGGAGAGAACACAATATGAACAGGAACGGCACATGTCGCCTCAATAAATAGGTGGGTACAATGGACCCGTGTCAAAGACACTTTTGGAGGGGGTGAGGGTTGGGGGGTTGGTACTTCTTTTGTGACAGTCTCCCGATTAGTAACATCCTCTCTTTGTTCATCATGGCCAGAAGGGGGGTATGTGTGTGTGGGGATGATGAAACAAGTAAAGGGGGAGGAGACTGTCTGGCAAAAAAGGTGGAGAAAAAACCATTACAGCTGGATTCAAGGAGCTACTGCAGCAACTTCCTCCAGATTGGTGGCTGATGATTGTGGTGGGATGGAGAGTCTGGGGGTTAGCTGCTGCTGGATCGTGTTGTCGTCGTCGTCGTCGTCGTCGTCGCCATGCTTACTCACTTCTTGTCAAAGTCTTGCTCCGAAACGTGAGAGGCGTTGATGACTCGGCCACCGAAATACCGTTGGTGAAGATTGTTGACTGCCTTGACACAGTCCATCTCGTTGTGAAAGCGAAGGCGGACTTCTCCCTTCTCCACCTCCAACGAGATTGATGCTAATGGGCCATACTTCTCCTCACACTCGAGGCGGACGTCTTCTCTGAGTTCTTCAACCCAGTTGCCGGTTTCCCTGTAGTTAGTAATGGTTCTGGATGTCGTCGTCTGTGTGGCTGTTGGTAATACTCACTCGCTGTAGTTGAACATGTTTCGAAGAATGGCACACTTGGAGGTGAACTCCACAGGCTCCTGGAGCTGCTTGTGGCCATCAAGTTCAGACTTGAAGTGTGGCGAGGCCCGCTGCTCGGACTCACGCTGTTGATTGCGCTGGTCCTTGAGCTTGAGCTTCTGGTTCTGGCGGTCAACGGCAATCTGGGTGGCCACCTGGTCGGCAGAGCGAGAGACGCCGTCTGCAGCCAGAAGACCAATCTCGGTGAGGATCTTGCGAGCCTTGGTGGCTCCTCGTTCTCCCAGACCGAGCCCGACTCTGAGCTTACGCCCAGCCAGCTCAAAACCGTTCATCTTCTCGAGAGCGGTCTTGGCGTCGTCGGGGTTGACGTACTGGATGAAGCAGTAGCCCTTGGACTTGCCGGTCTTCTCCTTTTGCAGGTCTGCAAACTCAATGGGGCCAAAGGCCTCGAAGATTTGGATGATTTCGCCCTCGGTGACCCCGAAATAAATATTGCCGACGTAGAGGCGGTGGAACCGAACACTATCGATGGCAGATGCAGAGGAGGGGGCGTTCAAGTTGACGCTTGGGTTGCCGGCGGTACCGTTGAGCGAGCTGCTGAAAGAAGCCTCGGACTGCTGCTCGTCTCGGTTCTGCACACTGTCTGTGCAACGAATAAGAAGAGCCTGGCCATGGAGAGATCGGCCAGTGAGTCCAATAGCTCTGGGGACAGCCTCGATATCTTCAAACTCCACAAATGCAACACCTCGGCAGCGGCTGCTGCGGTCCTTGACTAGCGACACGTCATGCACGGTGCCGGCCTCGGCAAACAAGTCAAACAGCTCGGTGGACTGCACGTGAGGAGCCACTTGCTGGACGTAGACAGTTCGCTTGTCTCTGTCTTCGGCCGACATTTCCGGGTTCTTGGAAACGGGACCACGACGCTCATAGTTGCGCTCGTGCTCCGTCTCCCACCGTCGGTACCGGGCCCGTGCTCTTTCGCTGTCTCGGTTCCGGTATGTGTCCCACTCCTGCACCCAGTCGGGTCGGTAACGCTCCCAGCCGTTGATGTTGCGGCAGTCACGGTCTCGGTCGTGGCCTCGGGACTGTTTCCATTCAAAGTTGTCTCTGTCTCTATCCCGGTCTCGATCTCGTTCTCGATCCCGTTCTCTATCTCGGTCACGGTCTCGATCACGGTCACGTTCTCGGTCTCTGGAATCACGGGAGTCACGGGGATGGTCACGGGAGTAATCAGGGTAATAGGAGTTGCGGCTGTGTCGTCGCTGCGATGGTGGTTCGTCGCGAATAGACGACGACGACGACGCCACACGAGGGTTGTAGTCGTCTCGGCGCACGTCCAGCTTGTTTCGCTGTGGCGACTTGGACCGGTATCGCTGTCGTCGGCCGCCACTACCAACGTTGTTGTTGTTGGTGTTGTTGTTGTTGTTAGACGAGCTTCCAATGGTGTTCTTGTCGCTGGCAGGAGGCGAGAAAAACTTGTCGGAGGAGGGTGTGTTGGCCAGGGAGGAGATGGCTGGGGTCTCGCCGTTCCATTTGGCCTCCTCGTTGGAAAACATTTCGTCGAGCTTGCGGTACTTGGAGTTGGAGCTCGACCGAGGCGCCACTGTCTCCACCTGCTTGGGCAGGGTGTCAGACAGGGTTCTTTTGGCTGACGAAGACGAAGAAGTCTGGCCCGCGGCAGCGGCGGCGGTGGCGGCATCCTTCTTGGCCTGCATGAGAGCAGCCTTGGTCTCCGACTTGGAGCCCGTGGAGCCCTCGTTGGCGGAGTTGGAGCCCGAGCCCGAGCCGCTGGACGTTTCGCAGTTGGAGCCCGAGTTTGTGCCGGACGACGTGCTTGGGTCCTTGCCGGACGACACGCCGGACGAGAAGCCCGAGTCCCGGCCATCTACTCCATTGGGCGAGTCCAGGGGCAGGCTGGTCGACACCTGCTCAGCCGGAATCTGGGAGACGTTAGCAGGCATGGCTTACGTACGTGTCACAGAAAGGGTGAGCGGGAGGAGCTGTAGTAGAGAGACAGGTTGTGTCTGTGGCGTTGGTGTGACTGTGTGTGTGTCTGTCGTTGCTTGTGTCGTTGCTTGTAGTTTGTGTCGCTTCGGATTTATCGCTCAAGTAACAATGTGAAAGTAGTGCCTTGATGAGGTGGCAAGAGATGTTTGTGTATGAGCTACTCTTCGACGTTTGTGTTCTGACAACGGTGATGTGATGGTGAAGAAGAAGAGCTTTCTGCAACGGTCGACGGGTTGAAGTATGTGTGGTGTGTGTGTGGTATGAATGGATATGGTTGGCAACAGTGTCTCTTGTACCGAACGTTCTTCCTTCCTGCTCCCTTCCTTCTTCCGTCACGGGTTTAAGGGCGAACCTTACATTGTGGTCTGTGTGTGCAGCGAGAGTCTAAACACTAACGTTTAACGCAAAAGGAAAAGGGCTTCTCTTCGAATATGAATGGACAACAGGGTTCTTTGAATACGTCCTGATCAGCGTTTATTTCACATTAGGTGAGATTGGCGAGAGAGAAAGGGAGAGGCGATACGAAGGCCGGTACGGGGTGGTTGTGGAGGCTGCCCTGGCGAGCATGTATCTATTGTTCTCTAAGGCATTGCTTTTGCCGCTATATGGTCTCCTTTCCTTCACTCTGCTGAGCCTCTTACTCGTTCTAGAGCCATATATCACCCCACCTCGTCATTGCGGAAATGGATTGTCTCAGTTGGTCGTCTCACTGTCCGTTCCGTCCATCATGCCCTTCTTGTCTTCTGTCCGCCCATGACTCGATGCTCAGAACTTGTAATGACTTGCAGATCGAAAAGGGAAGCCGATAGACCCAACTAAAACACCAACCAACACGATAACGTTACTTGACGTGCCTGGAACTCTCCACGTTAGCCTTTCAAACTCCCGAACCCAGTTTAAGCGAATGTACCAGGTGTAGTGAAACCAGGGCGGTGGCAAAAAAACGCTTCCCACAACAAATACATCGTTTTCTCGCCGGAAATCAGCTCTGCTCATCGCCGCCTTTCGATCCAGAACTTCATTAGCACGATTACTAGCCCCACTCATCGACTTTAGCCTGTCATAGCTCATCTCTCGTCACGCTAGACGTGCATTGCATTTACACTGCACCAGATCGGTTGCAGTAAATACAAAGTTGAGTGAGAGGGAGTAGAAACAGCACGAGTCAAAGGCGTAGTGGAAATACGACTAGAACCGTGGTCAAGCGTGTGTAAGCAACTGTCTCTGGTCCGAGTCTCCACCGACGAGTGAAAATCTCAACTCTGACAATTCATACCTATTACGCACAACTCGTACTCCCCCCTTACTCTTTCCTCACTCCTCAAACCTCCCAAACCCGAATAGCAATCAAGCGAGACAGAGACATAGAACACCTCCGACAAACAACGACCACCTCTTACAACCACAATTCTAAAGACTAAGAACAAAGACGAATAGCTCGGATGACATAACCGGGGGGGCACGGGCGACGGGCGGCGGTGTTTCTAAAATAGACAACTCCTTCGAGCCTCTTCTAGAATCCACGTGACCGTGCTAATGAGCCTTCCAATGTTGTTCTCTCTTCTTCCCTCAACCTGAGACATCCCACCCTTCCACATTTTACTCCTATAAAGTTGCGCTCGGTTATCTTTGCCTAAACCCTACCAGGGGAACCGAATGGGTCAACCCAACTTTGAGATCAAATAAAACCCTTCACATCACCCAGTCACGTGAATACAGAGCGGAGATGGCGGATGTACGGACTTGCACAGCCCTGATTGTCCCATTGCTTCCATTCTAGAACCTTTCCGACGTCTGTGACGCTAGTCCTTCTGCCTCTTGCCTTTTACCGGATTAGATCTACTGAACCCACAATATTTGACACCCTTTTAGACCTCCCTGGTAGCAAATATATAACCGGATTATACCTCGTGAATACGTGCTAAGGCGACACTATTTTACCGTTTCATAACTGAGACTTATAGACTGCCCTTGTTTGATAGCAGTAAAATTGTGGAGACAACAACACACCAAGAGATAAATGAACGGCTGCTAGCTTGTTGCTCGTCTGACAAATGCTTACATACCCACAGATACACGCCCTGTGTCACTCGTAATTATCCTGTACATCCCTATCTTACTCTATCTTTTTCTATATACTGGACCCTTGTCTTTTTCTGGCTGGCCTTTATACCGTCCATATCAACACGTTGCCGCCAAAACAGGCCACGCTCAATGAGGAAACATAAACGTAGGCGAGCCCGCGCTCATCCTGCCGCGCAGATGCTCCGGGGAGCCCACCCGAACATACTCCCGAGACTGCTCCCAATCCTCGTCCATCTTCACCTTCTTCGGACCAGGACCCTCTACATCACCAAACCCTGTTCGACCCCGGCGAGAAGGGACATTAGCAAACGGGCGTCGAAAATGGTGTCTGGACCGAGCAGACCGAAAAGGAGAACCTGAACCAATAGGACATGGAAGCTTCGACGATGTAGGCCGGTTGGAGTGATTCGTTATGTTCGTAATATCGCTCAGTTCAGAAGCAGACACAATGCTGCCT
Source organism: Yarrowia galli (assembly GCA_900519055.1). Classification (NCBI taxonomy): domain Eukaryota; kingdom Fungi; phylum Ascomycota; class Dipodascomycetes; order Dipodascales; genus Yarrowia; species Yarrowia galli. Next base: position 2,112,974 of record ULGS01000005.1, on the reverse strand, counting down.
CGGGAATGCATTGACGAAGAACTAGGCCTCCCCCATAACTCGTTCTCCTTCGGTAAGCCTCTGCATACGTAGGGGAGGTAGTTGGAGATGAGCAGAGACGCAGGAGCAGAGGCGGTGAGCCCCACGTCGGCCATACTCATGTTGCGAAGATGAAACTCCGTGTCCGAACGCAAGGGCGGCTCTGTGCTTGGAGAACGAGCCGGCTCCCCAATCATGCTCTCCAGACGTGCGTGGTACAGCACATTGTAGGTGTAGATTCTCGACTTGAGATCGTACATTTCGTCCTCGACAAAATCCGTGGCATGAGGATACAGAGGGTATGTGGACCCGACACACGCTCCGGGGGCAGATTCGTTGCGTAGCATGAGCAGCTCCGACGTTGAGAGCATGATTTTGCACGTGCCAATGTTCTCCATGGGCTCCAACTGGTCAATGCACAGCTGAACGTGTGGAGACGATAGAGCTGAAGGAGGAATCCACGATACTGGGAATGGACTCATGCTGATATCGTTCCAGTCGCCGTACTTGGGGTTGTCCTGCTGTTCGTAGCCCGTGAACTTGGTATCGTCGTACAGGCTCTCGTCGTCATCATCATCATCATCCTCAACCGAGCACACCTCGAATAGCTGCTCATGGAGCTCTTGTTGGAAGTAATTGCGTTCCACCGTCTGCGGGAAAAGTACCTGTGGGCCCATGAGGATGCGCGGGTTCATGGGCAGCGACTTGAGCCACCGGCCAACCTTGGATGCAAAGGTCATGTTTTTCTCCTGCCGGGGCTTGAAGTCGCTCCAGGGGATGCCCTTGGTGGCATAAGGAGTGGCCTCCTGGGCCTGGGCCTGGCTCTCCATGCGCTCAATGTTGAGCATGAGGATACGGTGGAGCTCGTCTTCGGTGAATTCGAGGTTGGCGAGCTGGTTGGGGTCGTCTCTGCGGATATCCGGAGGAATGAGCAGGTGTTGCACAAAGTCTGCAAACGTGTCGGAGTTGGAGCTGGTGGATGACGACTCGGTTGAATACGAGTCTTCTGGGGCGGGATCACAAAACCCGATCATGTCAGGGGGAGGTGGTAGTTGAAAGTGTCACTTCGTTGTTGTGACAATTTCGTTCGGGGTGTGGAATCGAGTGTAGCGATAATGTCTCTCCACAGCAGGTATCAGCAGGATCTGTGTCTTTGGTGGTATCTGCTTCAGCGTCTGAGTTGTTCTTGGTATCGTCTGTGTCGTTCTTGGTATCGTCTGTGTCTGTGTCTGTGGTGTCTGTGTCTTCACGTCTAGCAGCCTCGGTATCACGTGGTCAATGAAGGTATCTCGTCTTAAAACGTCCTTTTGAAGCAACTGGCACTTGTAGCGAAGTAGCTGGAAAGAGTGTACTGCGACACTCTGTTGGTGGAGAGAAGCTAAGTTGGTTTGTGTGTGTTGCAATTTAGGTGGCTGCAACCGCGTTTGTACTTAGGCTTTTGGAGGGGGCTGAGATGAGATGAGGTTGCTGAGAGAAAGACCTAAAGGTACTGTAGCTATACGAGATGTACAGTTGCGGGTTACAAAAGAATCAAACAGCTGTGACTCTCAAGTTGAATTGCAACAACCCTCGTCTATCAGGTTGTCTGAGGTTGCTGACACTAGTATGAGTGTCGAAAAGTGACCGATGTTAAGAGTTATGAAGGGCTAGGAAGACATCAATTGCCAAACGACTAAAGAAGACTGCACATCTGGATCTAGGAGCTTTCATCCAACGATCCATCTTCTACATCCCTCTTGGTAGAGTCAAAACAACGAACATATATCTTGTCTTGCACTTTCCAGAGATGAACAGAGACGAATAGCTAGTAGCTGAGAAGAAGAATGGTCGTTGAGAAGCTGGTCAAGTAATCAGACAGTGCTGAACTACATTAGCTACAGCTGCAAGACAAGTCGCAAGAATACCTACAACACTGGCCAAAACGGATTCTCGCTCGACTTCCAGGACACGTACTTGTCTCATGCATAGCACTACATGATCCATGCGATTGTGCAGATGTACGACCGCAGTTAATAGCGACAGACACAGACACAGACAGGACTGTAGAAGCAACGTGGCCATATTCACCATCTGACAATCTCCACCACACACGATACCAAGTTCTTCGAACCTTTGACAAACTACTGATACACCCAACACAATCACTAAGATTACTTCAGCTACACATCCAAGCAATAGCTCCAGGCAATTCACCATTCGATCATTGATGAGTTGACGTTACTCTCAGACAGAGACACGAATCAATTGACATACTCTCAGCTCTTCAGACTCTATTATCACACCCCTCACCGTCTCGGGTATGAGACGTGATCAATCACTATGGCACCTGCCCTCATCTCCACGATCACCACCCGCTGTTTGTCACATCACACTGCGACACTCACTACCACACTCACAACTGCCACTTGAAGGCACGCCTCCTTCTGATATGTAAACACAGAATGCTAGCCGATGGTCTCCTTCAGGTCTCCGGGGTCGATGGTGGACGGGGTTAAAGAAGGATGCTGTTTGGGGAGTTTCGAGTCATGTTGGTGTTGTGACAAGCGACTTGTGTGCAAACCCTGAGATGAGGCTATGAGAGACGTCGGTAGCTCTTCGTTAATCAGCGACTCCCGACTGGTGTCATGTCGACGTGATGGTCTGTTACAAAGCTCCGTCGTGCTGAAATCAACAACACATCACTGCATGATCTTGGACAACCCATCTCTCTGATGTCTAAGCAACTGCCTATGCTCCGTACTAGCCCTTCTCCATTGACATCTCTTTCCGCACTCAATGCCTTGAAACACATCAGCCCCATCAGCTCCCAGGCTGTTCTCAGGTTGATCTTACGACTGTGGAGTGAGCTCGCCAATTGAAAAGCCATGTCATCGTGCGACGCTTCAGCCTTGTCGACTGTGTCACTCAATTGAATTTACACACAAAAGCCGTCTCAGTTGCCAATCCCTCAGGCTTTCAACGTCAAGGCAGTTGGCTCAGTTCACTCTCTGCCTGTATATTCCATTCCTCGCATTCATATTCTATCGATCCTGGTCCTACCAGTTCCAGACTTTCCCATCCCCCTGGCTTCAGTGCTTCATCACCTCATCACAACTTCTGGCATGTCAACGGAGGTAACACATCGATTTATGGACCGTCTCCGCGACTTATGGAACGCTTGCTTGACTATCTCTCCAATCACCACAGCAGCTCAGCCAGACACCAACTGCAGTCTTCACATCTGCGCTAACAACTGAACACTCCGCCTACTGTCTTCAATGCAAATGCGACAGTCTTTTCAGCGTTGATGTCGGTCCATAATGACTATCGCTTCTACTACGACACTAAGCTCATCGCTACTACTTGGCAACTACTGGTACACCTTTCTTGTGTTCAGAATAATTTTATTTTTGACTGAGACTAAATCTAAGCCTCGACGGGCTCGGCAGCAGCGGGAGCAGCAACCTCGGCCTTGACAACGTAAGACTTGACCATGGGCTCGGCGACAACAGCATCCTCCTTGGGCTCGAAGATGGTGACGGCGTCGGGCAGAGACTTGGGAACACCGGCCTTCTTGGAGGTGGCGGGGTCTCGCATGATCTTGACCTTGACACCGAGAACACCCTGTCGCAGCAGAACGTGACGGGTGGCAGTGTCAATGAAGTCGTTGACGGGCTGACCGGAGTGGATCATGAAACCGTCGGCAAACTTCATGGACTTGGCTCGGGCAGCTCGCAGCTTTCCGGAAACAACAACCTCAACACCCTTGGCGCCGGCATCCATGACGTATCGGACAACACCGTAAGCGGCTCGTCGGATGGCCAGACCGTTAAGCAGCTTGTACTTGACGGACTCACACTGGGCAACGGCAGACAGACCTCGCTCCTGCACTCGCTCGGCGTAGATGGTGACGGATCCCTCGGGGAGTCGGAATCGCTTCTGGACCAGAGACATGAGCTCTCGGATTCGTCGGCCGTTCTCTCCAAGCACCTTGTTGGTGTGGGTGGCTCGGACAACAATCTCGGTCTTGGTGGGGGTGAGTCGGACCTCAACTCCGGAGTATCCCTCCTCGGCGAGCTCTCGGGTGAAGAACTCGTTGAGCTCGGCGTAGAAAACACCGTCGGCGACGATCTTTCGCTTCTTGGAAATGGTGACAGTGGAGGACATGGCTGTTGTGTGTGGGGGGTGGATGGAGATATTCGCAGCTGGGATATTTGCACCCAGCCGGGAGGTGAGTCGTGAAAATTTGAACTTTAACCGGAAAAGTTAGGGCTAAACCCTGTCACGTGTGAGTGGTTCGGATTGGGAGGAAGAGGAGTGTGAGGAGTGTGGTTAAAGGGTTAGGGTTGAATGGGGACGATTATGTAATGGTTGTGGTGAGGCGGCGCAGGCGGCGGTGGTTCTGAGTGATTAGGTAAGCTCAATCTGGTGACAGAATGGTAGGGGTCGCTGTCAAATCAGCCAGCAGCTTACATATTGGTCGTACAAGCTACAAGGCCTGGTCATAACCTGTCTGATACGTGCGTCAAAACCTATCGCATAGCTCATAATCTATCGTCGCTCGTTTGAATCTGTAGATCATCACAATCAGGGCGCACACCAGTATTCCCTCATATCAATACCCGGTTCATTTCAAGCTACCCTAGCCCTTGGTAATACGGCTAGATGCATGCAGGCTGCGTTGTTTGGACTTCGACATTAATGTGTGTTTAACCGTTTTAATCGTGTAATAATGCGAATAAATTGGAAACAAATTTAGGGAGTTTATAGTAGCCTTGTTAGGCATCTGGTTTGATGTTTGACTTCTTTTGAATCACGTGACTTCAATATTCACCCAGTTATGTCCTTTATTGCGCTGTCTCCTGCCCCACCCCTATTTAAACCCATCTAAATACGAGTAAACAAGCGGGCGAAAAAGTCGTTTGACAAGATGCAGGAGGGGTAATTTGGGAAATCGAAATTGATCCAAACAAAAAGATGGAAATTGGGATAGATCAGGAGAACCCAGGAATATTCATGAAAATCCAGGATCATCGATTTGGGCCTAGATTCGACCAGATCCGATGAGTGCCAGGCCCATTGGCCCTTCCCTAGATTAGCTAACCCCAGAATGTTGAGTTGTCCCAGCCCTGCTAAAATATTTGTAGTTGGGACATTGGCGGGGGACAGAAGGGGGGCTGATGAAATGGATAAAACTGGGTAAAATGTGGTAGAAATTCAAATCACGTGACCTGATTTTTGCGGTATTTGTGGTGTTTTCTTTTTCGCGAACGCATCACTGCTTAGTCAGTTTTAACACCCCCCCCCTCTGCCCCTCACTCGCCATAAGGTTCAGTCAAGTTTAACATAGCACTATCTCACGACAACACATACCAAACAACTTGTCATCACTACAAGTCACTACACTCGATCTTTGCAATGCCCACGTCAGCATCTTCAATTTCGTCCGCGCTGATTCTGTGCGCCACGTCCTTTTCTCTGGGTGTCCTCTACTCCAACTGGCCCTATGATTTCTTCACTCTGTGGACTGCTGCTCCCCCGGAGTCCAGATATATCGCCTCTCTGGACCATTACAAGGCCTGGTACGATTGTCCCATGTTTGTGTACCACATTCACCACACTGTGATTGGTCTGGGTCTCATTGGTTTCTTCATCAAGCTCTACAAGCCCAGTGAGTCCAACAAGCTGTTTGATGGAGGCTCTCTGTTTCTGTACATGGTTGGCGTTACTATCTACCTGACCAACATTCGACGAGGTCTGGCTTCGGCTGTCGACGGCAACTGGGGCGATGTCGATGAACATACCGGAATCAACGTCATTGCCGCCTCTCAGGTCATGATTGTCTTTGTGCTTCTGGGAGTGCTGGGTCTCCAGGTCGGACAATGGTGGGCCGAGCGAGAAGACGCCAAACTCAAGAAGAAGTTTGACGACGAGGAAAAGAAGGAAAAGAAGGACAAGAAGGAGTCCAAGAAGACCAAGTAGGGGAGGAGTGCAGTTCTTGCGCCGTAAAATTGAGGTATCTACGTAATTAAACGTGTTGTATGTGAGAGGGGGGGTCGTAGCGTGATGTGGAGTTGACGGTTGTAACGGGATGGACGAGGGGAGTCGTTTGGGAGTAGCTGAGAGTGTCTGTGGGCATTTTTGGCGGAGTTGACACAGAGTGGTCGACGTTGTGTCAAGGCAGCAGTTCTCATTAGATTGAATTGATAGACATACCGTTAGACAGCCCTTGATCTGGGGAGTTTGGTTATGTACTTTTTATTGTGATCAGATGAATGGGGTCGTGATTTAGACTACCATCCAATGTCGATTGCTGTAGTACAAACACAGAATCCAACACTCTACTGAGAAGAGCCATTGGTCTTCTGAGAGCTAGGTGGCTTTACGGGGTATTCAGAGGACTACTCGCTGTACTCTTTTTGTGTAGCGAAGCGTTCATACTCCGATCGTAGTACTCCGTACTCTACTATAGGGCGTTGGTGTGGTTCATCTATGTGCTGCAAACTCCATCTACGGTTCGGCTACAAATTGAGTCACTGGGGTCTGAGAACTGGTCTCATGTTTTCAGACGTTCTTCATACGCTCTTCTTATAGTCCAAAGTCTCTACAGTTGGGCCATATTGTTCTGATGACTTGATCGATTAATCCTTGCTTGATTAGCATCTGTTTGCTCCAGTCAGTCAGTGTAAAGCTGTACTTGTAGACCTTCAGGGCACTCCCAAGGGTTGTTACAAAATGGAGTTGTGGCGTGGCCTCGTCGCAGAGTACCTCGTTCAGGTAGTGACTGTCCATTATTTGTCTGAAACTGCTCCTTGTTTCATATAGCTAATATGATACACCTATGTGTTTCATCCAGTCAGCCATGTTCAATCAACAGCCAGATCAAGCGAATACTCTTCCAACAAAGGCCAGAAGTGAACTTGTGCCAGATGGTTGCCTCACCTGCTGTGGCTGTTGCAATCGACTGGACTCGTACCAGAAACAACTCATGCTGAAGAGCTCCATGTCATTTACTATGTGCTGAACATACCAAGAGCAGGTGCTCCAATGTACGCATAGGCCATTCTTACCATTGTACCTACGCAACATCAGCTCCCAGGTAACTATCCGTGATGGTATCTCCGTCTGTGTTTCTGTCCCTGTCCATCCAGTACGTACGCCTTTCACCAGCGCTCTGGTGGTCCATCATGGTATCATCATTGCCACTGTGGTAGCTAAGAGCTCTGGTATCTGTAGCAGTCTGGCCGCTTGGTGTCTGTCTGTCTGTGTCGCCCTGGTATCTTCTTCTGTTCTTGTCACTCTTGTTCTGACGTCGTTCATGCATTGGTGACAATGTGGGTGTAACCATCTGGTATCATTCGAACCATCTCATCGTTAGGGCACTTCAAATCAGTTGAGTCAGCTCCATTTCGTCAGCTTCAGAGTCTGTCTGTGTCGCCAATGTCGCTGTTCGTTCATCGTCTCCCATACCTCCAAAGTGATGTGTAAGAAGACAAGTTCGAGATACTTGTAGTTTGAAGATAACTCCGAAGGGATCTTGCCATTGCTGTCTATTTACAATAGGACAAACACAGATAGACGGTAGCAAGCTCCACACAACGTCCGCTCAGATAAACGGCTCCGATCTCACTTATCTCTCTGTCTCTGCCTCACAACTCCCCTATCCCAACCTTAACTAACTGTTCAACTATCTGCTCAACCAACGGCACATATTAGTTGACCAACGGAACGTTTCCGATATCAGCAACCCCCAAGGTATACTGATACGGGTATCACCAATCGCACACTCCATTGCTCACTTGCTCACTTGCTCCAGCCGCATCGTTATCACCTTATCGTCTCCTCCTTCTATCTCAGTATCTGCCCTATCAAGTCTTTCTCCTCCAATCACTGTCTATCCCCTCCCCTCCACCACCTAACATTCTATACATATGCCTCAACACTCCTCCAAACGCACGTTACATATTTATATATATCCCTTCGAATTCCGGTGGGCTTGTTTATTATGGCTAATCACACGCGGCTCTTATCGTAGGGCTGTGCAGAGGACTGTGCAGAGAGCCGTGCATTGATAAGGATAAGAGGTGGGGGAGAGCAGGACAGAGTAAAGCCACGACGAGGGCACTACAAGAGCTCTGTAGTTGCTCAATCGATTCAAGGACAACAACATCACCAGATCCCACCAACAACTACAGCCTTCATAGCTCATAGCTCATAGCCCATAACTCATAGCTCTTCTCCGTCATCTCCCTGTCGATCACCACCCAAACCTAACAGCTCCAAAGATTGCCCACTACTGAGACGTAAACAGGTGAGACGATAAACAGTGTGGAAAATACCGCGACCGAAGAGATTAGATAGTGGCTGGTTGGACCGGACGAGTTCTCCGTATGTTTGGTCAGAGATAGCCTGGGTAGCTTCCAATAGATGTGCTCGTAGCTCTACAGCAACTGATAGGAGGATAAGACAATACTGCTTGATGTGGCAAGCTGATAAACACGTGACCGAAACAGATGGACATCTTGGTGATAGTTGAAGTCAGCTGTTAACTGTCAAAGTCGTCCCAGGTATTCGGTCAGCTTCTCTGCTCTCATTGAAGGAGTCCTTGGTATGTAAAACAGTCAACTGTAAGTACACCAGGTACAAGTCCACACTATTACCAGTACGAGTAAATAGAGTGGTAAGGAAACCTCACTGACAACTCATCCACGTGATCAATATCTCCTTCCCGCTCTAATCATCAACTCGATACCGTCACATCTCCTGATATCGTATCAGCAGATCTCTGTGTACCACCTGACCCTCTGTCTATCACCCTATCGCCCTACCACTCTATCACCTTACTCCGATAAGATAGGAACGATAGGACACATCTCCTCTCACTCCTCCTTCCCCACACTTCCCACCCTCCACCATGACGTCACTGATCCACATAACTCACCCCACATTCCTTGCTCATTCCGATCTCTTGCAGGTTGGAGATGAGGCAGATAGGGCAGTGTTGTTTTAGGTGGTAGTAGAGCACGTACCTGGTACAACCACCAGAGCCATAGTGACAACACCATAACCTGAACCAGAGCACTCTGAACTGACAAATAACCACCTGTAGAAAATAGTCGATTTCAGGTACAGGTACGGTACGGAGTAGTTCTCTACACTTCAGGCACCGGCTACCAACGGCTATTTGTGCATAATCAGTGCGTCTCCAACTCTGTCCGATCTGGAGGGAGATATACCTCAGATAACTCACTATCATTATCAGCCGTTCTATCAGCCGCTCTATCGCCCTATCGCCCCATCGCCCTATCACTGCTCTATCTACATCTCCAGCCTATCACCTATTTTGCCCTATCTCCAATCTTCCTTCCACCTTCCATCACAGTTCCCTGCACCTCCCCTTTGTAGCCTATCTAGCGTCATCTACCAGAGTACAGTACGATTCTGATGGTACACCCCCGCCGTCCTCACTTCCCCCTCCCCCACTCTCTCATACATCATAATCATTATCGTTACTTCATTACTTCATACCCTGTCTACCGTAAAAACCGTAGACTACTCAAACGAGGCGTACTCCACCGACGTGTTGGACAGAGGCTGGATGTGCACCCGCTTCTTCTCCAGAATCTTGGTCCGCGGAGTCACGTCGCCCAGCGGGTTGCCCTGCTCCACAGGCTCCTCTTCCGACGGCGGAGACACCGTGGCCGTGGTGGCTGGAGTGGTGGCTGGAGTGGTGGCGGGGGTCTTCCCAGGCTCCTCAGCTGCAACAGCAATGGCACCCTCCGAGACATCCCCCACTTCTCTCGAGCTCCCCTCGTTTCCCACGCGATCTGCACCTTCCAACCGGGGAACTCCCTCGGTGGCAGCCTTGGCGGTAAGAACAGGCGTGGCCGCCGTCTCTGTAGCCGCCTCTGTAATCGCCCCGGAAGACGTCCCGGAAGCATCCACTGACAGATCCACCTCGTCAATGCCAAACAGCTGGAACCACCACGTGACCTTGTCCACGTCGGGCAGGATCAGCGCGTCCAGAGTCGCCGACAACTTCATCTCGGCCTCCCCGTTGTAGTTGGGGTTGATGAACTGCGACCGGCGGGCCAGAAAGTAGTTCCACACCGACGTGGTCCGTTCAAACACCCGGTTCTGTACCCGCTCCTTCTCATTGTCGTACAGAAACGTGCCGTACTGCCCAGAGTGCAAATGGTAGTACAGCCGCCGCAGAAACCGCTCAGAGTACTCAAACCGGTCGGGGAACTGCCGCACCAGCTGGTAAACGCAATCCAGAAACTGATGGAACACCGGCGAGGTGTTTTTCAGGTGATTGGACGACGTGGCGGCCTGAGTAGCTGCCTGGGTGGCTGCTCGGGCCGCAGACATAAAATCCGAAAAGGCGTTTGACTGCGACGCCGGTTTCTGGGACGAGGTGAGATCCACAAACGATCGGGGTCCATTGAGGTGGCCCGATCGCTCGTTGAACTGGTGACCAAACGCCAACCACTCCTTTTCCACCAACACCATGAATCCATTGAGAGTTCGGAAGTAAGGGTCCACCATGATCTGGGCGAGGCACGAGAGCTGGGCGGTTCGATCCCAGCCGTCGGAGCAGTGCAGCAGCACGTGCTTGAACTCGAGATGCAGCGCCTTGGCCATGATCACGGCTCCCTCCAGAATGATGGCTGTGTACTTGAGCCAGCCGGACTTTTGCAGAGCGTCCTTTTTGGACACGTAGTCGAGCTCGCTGTAGTCGCCGTCCTTGAGCACGTCCGTCACCTTGTTGAGCGAGTCGCGCATCACGTGAATGTTGTCAATGCCCAGGTAATGCTTGGTGCACGAGCCTCGGGCGTAATTGTCCGTGTTTTCGGACCCTGCTCCGAGTGCTTGCTGGGCCACGGCGTTGGCCACGGGACGAGCGTCCACAATGAGATTGTCACGTGGCGTTTCGTACTCGGAGTTGACGGTGGTGCCAAAGATTTCCGCCACCACTTTTTCGTCCTGAGGCGAGCGGTTCTTCTTGAGACCCACCAGCGGTTGCGAGCACCGTGCAATGGTGCAGCCGTTGAAGCTGTTGTGGAAGGACAGCACGGGGAGTCTGTTTTTGGAGCGGAAGCGGGCGGCGTAGTTGAGCACATTGTCGGACACAGACGCAGGCACCGACAGCTGTTGTGGGTAGGTGGCACAAAGGGCGTAGTTTTCGTTGAGTGACGTCATTCGCCACTTGCTTTTGGCAAATGCTCCCTGGCGTCCAAACTCCTGCTGAGGGTTGAAGGCCGCCCAGCCATTGAACCGGCGCTCGGATTTGCCGGGCTTGTAGTAGAATGCATAGAGCCTGTCGACGGAGGGTGGACAGCACAGCTTCTGGATGCTGTCAAACACGTCTTTGGCCTCGGGCTCGTTGTGGAAGTGCAGAGCCAGGTAGGTGAAGTCTCTGCATCGGATCCGAATGACTCCGTTCTTCTTTTCCACCGACGAGATGATTGGATATGAGATCCAGATTTCCGATGTTAGGGGGGAGACAGCAGAAGATGCGCTTGAAGTAGTGGCGGCAGCAGAACCTGTCTTAGTCGTAGTCGCCACGTTCTTGCCGTTGTTGGAGCCGTCATTGTCTACCACCTCACCCACCACATCCTTGCTGTCGGTGGCGGATTTGTCGTTAGTCCTGTCGTTTTCCAATTTGTCGTTTCCGTCAGTTCCACCGTTGCTGTCGTTACCATGACCGTTGCTGTCGTTGCCGTTGCTGTCGTTGCCGTTGCTGCCATGACCGTTGCCTCTCTGTCCATCTTGTTTGTGTCCGTCCTCGAGTCCATTGCTGCCATCCTGTTTGTGTCCGATATTCGTATGGCCATTCTTGTCCGACAAGTCCAAAGCCGCCACGTCATCGACCACAGACTCCTTGGCGACCCCACCGGCGACCCGATCGGCCTGCTCGTGCGGATTGGAGCCCTCCAGCTGGAAGATCATGTGGTGGGTGGTGAGGTGCAGAGTCCCCCGCGACGACTTGCCTCGGCGGAAAAGTGCCACGTCAGACACCTTGGGAATCTTGATGTATTCCATGGGAGGGGGGAGAGGGGCCTATATGTAGAAGTCGTCAGGTGTTTGTGTTTGTGAGAGTCGCTTTCTGTAGAGAGTCGTGCAGTGCAGATTGTAGTTGGGTATGTCGCTAAGGTGGTGACACAAAGTTATTAAGCAGGCTTGAGAGATGCGACCGTGGACACTATGCAGCTGCGCTTATCAGTGGGACTATAGAGAGAGTGTGTGTACACAGTAGCGAAAGAGTCACGTGAGCGTGAGGCAAGGATTGTGGAAGTGCGAGTCTTGAAGTGAAGGGTTTTTGTCGTCTCTTTGTGCACGCACCATTAGTTACGGTACAAGTATACTGATTCTGATCATTGAAATACACTCGTTGCAGTGATAATTGAGGCACCTTATTCATAGCCGTTGCACAAGATGTATAGGTAGCCAGAAGTTCAAGTACAACAACTGTACAAGTACAAGTACAAGTGCCTTGTAGTCAAAGTGATATCAGTGTCTAGATCTACAATTAGTGACTTCGGTACACAGTGAAATTCACTGCTAACCGCCAACGTTCACACAAAAACAGCTCTATTGCTGCAAACACGGAAATCACTTTTACACCATAGTTTTACCCCACACTGGACATGTGACGTCCTTGTCATGTGATTGGAGAGAGTCGAGGTTTTTGGTATGAGTGTTTAGAGGGGCGTTCCCCGATTATTCTGGCTACTATTTATAGTGGGTACATATTTTTTCCTGCATTTATCGTACAATTTTTAAAGTACCCGCGGACCATTAATTGCCATTTAATCACCCACCATTTTACCCTCATTTTCCACTCCCAATATAATCACTTGCATCAAGCTAAATCCCACCTCCCCACTGACTAAGCACTCCCAACTCACCTCCCACCCACGGGCCAATCACGACGAGGATAACTAAAAGCCAAAGTGTGCACTGTGCATCTGTCGCCCAAGATCCAATATCAGGGAAAACGAGACACAAACGGATACTCGACAATGATCAACGCTAACCCCGGTTTCTGGAACGGTCCCTATCGGGTGAGTATGACGAGAGCTTTGAGAACAACCGAGGTCGTCGCTATGGCGATAATGGAGGGTGTTTGAGTGACGGTCAAAGTGGTGACACAAACACACACACAGAAGGAAACATCAACAGAGATGCCCTCGATTCGATTGAAGCGAAAGATCGACTTGTGCCACGTCATCAGATTGGTCTGTTGTTTCTGTGACATCTTTGCGATGAGATACCATCACTTTGACATCACCTTACTATTGTCACCACCTTACTTCACCACATCACAACCACTCTGCCTCTTACCGCCCTATCTAACACAGTACCTTCGATGGTCTGCTCATAACCGACCCCATCTCTTCTTCGCCTTCGCCATTGGAATCGCCGGCCCCGTCGCCGCCCTCACACTCACTCCTCTGCGAAGAAAGTACCTTTACCCCGATCACAGCCCTCTTCCCCAATCATATCCTCGTGAGTATTACAGGGACATTTGACTGAAGATGCCGACAGAAGATGTCTGAAGCAGATCAAAACTGCCAGAAGTGGAATCCCCAGACTCGTCTGAAGTCCTGGTAGCCCAACAGGTTGACCTAGCTTGAAGATTTACAGTGGGGAGTGTCTGATCGTCTGGTTGATTGAACGAGATCAATCGAACCTGTCTGTTGCGCTGGTGAATCAGACTGGCTCCGTCAACTCGGTCAGGCTACTGAGCCTCTGCTGTCAGCTTCAAGCTGTCGCTTTTGGAGTCTGCTTCTGACTCGACCAACTCAGGCATCAGTTCATCGTGTCTGCCGACGTGTCTGGTCATCATGCCTGCCGTCGTGTCTGGTCATCATGCCTGCCGACGTATCCGCAATCGTGTGCGCTCGTGACCTACGGCCACTCGCTTCCGAATCCCTACTAACCCAGTCCCCCAGCGTGCTCGAGAGCAGCTCACTGGCTTCGATGACGAGTAAATAGCATGAATTCATTAGACTTATAAGTTGTTTGACAGGGGGGTCAAAGGAGACCAAGAGTCTCACTGATGGGACAAGGCAGATATCTGTACAGTTAACCAGCACTTGCACGAGAACCCAGGTAGAACATTGACCCTTTGGTTGTGACAAGACAGCTGCTGTGCAAAGATGTAGGGATAGGACGCCAACGGGAGTAGTTGTGTACACCAGCACTTCATATTCAGAATAACCAGCTCGTAGCGATTCAGAATTACTTTCAACCTAAGCTCTAGCGTTACTATGAGTGTTTCTGTTGATGTAGTTGTCGATGCCGACAGTGTGTCTACAATGTTTGAGATACTCTTCATGTCCTCCAGTTCTTTGTATATCTGAAAAGGCTCGACGGAGTTGGAGTCTAGGGGGAAAATAACCCATAGTTTGTCATACGGTAAATGAGCTCTTATGTCTTGTCGGTTAATCATAGAGTCCTCTTTACATAGTGGTTGATTGAGCCATCAGCTTGAACAGAACAGTGTATCTCGATCATTATTGCTTCAATAGGAAATCTGATGCTACCACTGCACTTGCAATAGCAGGTTTAGTCGGTTTTCCAAGTTCCAGATCGTTAATGGCCGATTCTCCGGCTCCTGGACGTATCTCTCTGTGGAGACATTGGCACACAACATAGCTCCAGGTAACATGCTACAGATATGGTGGTGTTGTAAGAGTGGTATGACAGTACTCCCCTGAGTCTCATCTTTCGAACGGTATCACTTTCAAGTCTTTGGGGAGAGTATTTGTGATTTGGATATGACTCTGCTAGTCCGTATTGTTCAGGTGGTACATCTATCTCCCGCTGTAGTGATGCTATGAATACGAGAGTAGTACTGATGTAATTGTCTGAGTCTCAGCTTTCCAGTGGTACCTGTTTCGAGTCTCTGAGATGACTACTCACAGACTCGACTTTTAGCCAAGAGGTGAATCAGGTGTATCTCTGCTGACCACCTTATGCCATCGCAAACGACACTTGGCATGTCATCGTGTACTCTTAACAGGGAAGTACATATAGGAGGGTACCGGTAGTCCCAACTGATATATAAGGATAAGAGTGGTATCTGGTTGGAGGTGTGAGTACAGGCACTTACTGGTCTGGCCAACACAGAACGTGGCAACTGGTACTAGTATCAAGTCTGACCTGGCCACGGTACAGACCTGGCCATGGTACAGACCTGGCTACCACCCTGTACAAGTACCCCACTACACCACGTGACGTGCTGACTCTCCACTGCTCACTAACTTCTGTGTTCATTTACTATTTATTGAAAATGGGCGAATCCATTACAAAATCGCCGCTTCGGTGTTCAAAACTCGCTGCGCTCGTTTTGTGCTATATACATTACCATCGATAATCCGACTTGAGATATCCATCTCCGACCTTTCTTGTTTCCAGCTGAAACTCGGGTTTCTTGGCCAGTCGCTTGTACTGTCTCTCTCTCTCCTCTCGCTGCCGGGTAACAGGGGTTCTCAGAATGGCCCGCACGTGAATGTACTCGGCAAACTTGAGTCCAGCTCGTCCTCGACCCTTGGGATCGGCAAACTGGAACCGTTTGGGATCCTTGCCCACCCAGATCTCGTCAATGTACAGGCTGGAGGGATCGAGGTTCATGTCTTTGGCGTCAGAGACTCCTCGCTGAAGTAGTTCAGCCACAGGTCGGCCCATTCGCTTGGGGGAGAACTGACACTGGGTGATGGCTTCTTGGACGTTCATCTTTCGCAGCATTCGCAGCAAAAGCTGGGCCTTTTTCCAGGTGCCGTCGATTCGATAAGACTTGCAGTAAACCGAGGGTTCAAAGGCCTTGATCTCATTGGGCGACAGAACCATCTGGTACTCTCGTCCATCTTCCAGAGTCACCTTTTTGGTCTTGTCGTAGCCCTGATGTTGAGTCTGGTAAGCGTCCCATAACTGCTGCTTGAGAGCAGTTCCATACTTGGCAACACCGCTCTCAGAAACACCCTTTTGCTCGGCAAGAAACTCCTGCAGCTTCTCGTCCTCCTTGAACGAAGGAAGCTTGCCCTTGGACTCCTCGGAGGACTCCTCAACATCCTTCTTGGACGACTCCTTTCGAGAAACAGCCTTGTTGATGTCGTCCTTGACAGACTCCTTGTTTTCGGTCATACTGCCGAACCAGTCGTTGGAACGGGCGGCAGAGGTCTGGAACGACCGCTGAGTCAGCTGCCGAAGAGCCGGAGATGCCGCGCTTTTGCCGAAAATCGTCTTCCACAACATATCGTGTGATTTGAGGGAGATCTCTGGTGCTTGTGAATACTTGAGGTGGAGGCGGTAAAGTTGAAAAGTAGATTTTTCAGGTTTAGGGTTGGAGGAGAGGAGCGAAAAAAGTACTGCTCTATAATGGTTGGAAGAGGTGGTACCGCGGATCTGAAAGTACGAAAAAGGTCTGTGTAACTCTGGAAATCGATGTCAACTTTCAGATAGCAAATCGCATCACTATTCACAGACATAGCCCGACCTCCTCAGACACCACACTATCACCTGACATCGAAGTGACTCAGTTCGAATCTTGGTTGTGGTGGATTATCAAAAATGACAGGTAAGTCACGTGACGGAACCAGTAGTGTTTGCCATATGTGGGTCACGTGATTTCACAGGGGAATAGCTCCTCTTTGGGGGTTTCCCACCTCGACTCCAGGTCGATATAATATGCCTACTTAGAATGCATAGTCATGTGTTATCCAGTGTGTTTGACGGGTTGATTATGTAATCCAGAATCACGTGACCGGTATGAACCCGAGCAAAATAGCCACTCCTGTCACCTGGTGTGGATGTTGACGACTTCAGGATACAGAGAACAAGCTGTTTAGAATCCATGCTTACTAACATCGTGTTCTGAGGATCAACAGATGAAGTTTTTCCAAGTGCAGCATTGTCAGAAGCACTGTGCGACGCTTCAGCGACAATATGTGAGCCCCAACTGGTACTATTCGAATCAGCCCCCCTCAAGGAGTCCGAAATCCAACTCCAATAAACCCTAGCACCTCTGGTTCGAGTTCTATCACAGTTTTCGTCAATTCCTATCATTTGTCATATCATCATATATTAATCAATGCAGACCTCTCAGGCCATATTTCTCAACTCCACGTCTCCTTGATGCAACAGTCGATGTCCCTCGTCACTATCGTCTTCTTCTCCCACAACCTCGACATCCACAGGTTTCACGTACTTGCGTTTCACCAGAGGTCGACATCCTTTGTATTTCCACTGTTGATAGAGCAGGATGAGATCCCAGAAGAAGCGGAACCAGCAGGCCCAAAAGAGCCCCGATGGACGTACTGCCCGCACGATTTTGTTTCTGTTTCTCTCTTTTGTAGGCTTGGCTTTTTTTGCGCCCAAAACGTCCAGAATCCCACAAAAGGCGCCTGCCAGGTCCAGGACAATCAACAGGAACGACGAGCCCACACAGCTCTGAACCGTCCAATTGCACGACACCTGAGGCACGTATCTTGCGTAGACACTAAAGTCTCCTATGATTCCTAGCCAGTCCACCACGTCTATGAACTTGATTCCGAGATACCCTACTCCTGGAGGCGAGGGCAGTTTAGCAAAGGGATGGGATTTGACGGCAAAGAGCAGAAAGACAAAGACGCCGAAAAACAAACCCATGATCACCTTACATTCCAAAGACCAAGATTGAGCATTGGTCTGGGTATGTCTGTAGGCAATCCATGTTTGTACAGCACAGATTCCCCAGACTAGAGATTCGTTAAAGTCGATCAACGCAATCACCCCGGACGCGCTTGGCATTTCAAACGCTAGTGGATACCTCTGTACAAACTGGCGATGGACCAGATCGCTGTAAATGTAGCTGAGAGTGAAGATGAAATGGCTCACGGCGCCAATAAACGCCCAGAGACCGTAATCAAGGGAAAATCCAGCTACCGACGACCGTTTGCGATTGAGCACAACTTGTGGATACGGCGAGAGCAGCCGGAAGGCCCGGTGCAAGTAGATCCATCCTGTCATGGTCGAATGTTGAACGCTGCTGATAATGAGGTATATATTGACACACCTGCGCGTATGCATCTGCATCTGACGTGCATGGTGCAGAAGGTTTGTTATGTGGTGTGCGTCCCGAATCTGATTGTGTGGAAATATTCGAGATTTCGGTTAATTAAGCGATTCAGGGCAGTTTGGGACAGTGTTGGTGTGATTGGAGCTGCTGTCACGAGATTGTGGGTACATTTTGCGGTATTCTGCGAATTTCGCGAAGACGAGCTTATTTTGGGTAGATTTTGTAATTACCGTAATACCCACGCTACGGACTTGAAAGTAAGACGAATGGGTTCCCCCGGTCTAGGGGAGCATCTAGATACCAATCACTACCCATTTCCCCAAGGTATGACGCGTTTCTTGTGTTTTGTGCTGTGTAGCGTGGGGTGAATATATCCAACTTGCCCTTGGGGTCCTATATTGTCTGTTTCCCGCCTGCCACGCCACTCTAACTTGTTTACAGCACTTCCAGTCCTGCTGTCCTGACAACCCCTATTACACCTTGCAATATATCATGCACCTCTCCACCTCCTCTTACAACATGACAAATGGGATTACTGACGATCATCAAGAAACAAAAGCTCAAGGATAAGGAGATCCGGGTGTTGATGCTGTGAGTAATGACACGGTCATGTGACCGAACACGTGGGCAAACACGTGACCAGCTAGTTTCGTGTGGCTAACACAGTGGATTGGACAACTCTGGAAAAACTACAATCGTGAAGAAGATTCTCAATGAGGACGTGAATGAAGTATCTCCGACGCTTGGATTCAACATCAGGACGGTTCCACGTGACCAGTACAAGCTGAATATCTGGGATATCGGCGGCCAGAAGACTCTACGGCCGTTTTGGAGGAATTACTTTGAAAAAACAGATTTCATGATCTGGGTGGTGGACGCCTCGGCTACAGATCGACTCAACGATTGTCGCACGGAGTTACACGCGATTCTCAACGAGGACCGGCTGGTTGGAGCCGGAGTGCTCATTTGGATCAACAAGCTGGATCTGGTGGACGAGGATCAAAGGGAAAAGACTGTGGAGCGGATCAGCAGTCATTTGGATCTCGATCAGATCCCGGAAGGTCATAACACGACAATCATGGGCTGCAGTGCTTATACGGGGTACAATCTTGATGCGGGAATGGATCTGGTGGTGAAGGAGGTTTCTGAGCGGTTGTTTTTGTTTGACTAGGCCGAGTTGACAACCAATTGACGGCCGTCTTGACAACCAATTTGACACTTGTCCTAACAATCAATCTGACACCTGTCTTAACAGCATATCCATGTTAGCAACCAGCTGCTGCCATGTTAACTAACCTGTTGCCGTCTTAACCCACATCTAACAAATCTGCTTCTGCCTAGGTCTCCATCTGGTCAGCTCTTACACCAGCCATTGGGTGTGGTTGTAGTACCAGACTGATGGAGAGAGAGTCACGCGTCTGGTATTCTCCGACCACCCAGAATACCATAAGAGACCACCACCTCAACCCCGTCACAGGTGGCGCGCCACAAGTAACATGTACATAGCAATTGATGATCTGAAAGCTGACACAGTCAAGAGTAGTGTCAATTAGCTACTGTAAACTGACACAGTCTAGCTCTATCAGTATCAACGCTGTAACTTGAGCACAGACCAAAGGGCCGGAAACGCCTTGTAGCCCCGTTGCCATTTACCACAGACACAGTTGCCATTTACCACAGACACAGTTGCCTCAGACCCACACCCTCCGCTTAGTGTCGGGTCTGAATGTCTTGTGTAAAGTGATGTGGAGGAGGAAGAGTTGGGGTGGACAAGTACGTGGCGGTTTAAGGTGGTTTGTCAGATGGTTATTGAGGCGGTCAGTTAAGGTGACCGGCTTAAGGTGACTGGTTTGTAGTAGGCCATGGCAGTTGTACTGGTTTGACGATTAGAACCAGATTCTATAAGGCAACTTTTTATAATAAAAACTGCACCACTGTACTCCCCATCATCTGCTGATTCGAATGGTACCCCGAAATCCACTTTTTCAGTACATGTTCAAAGGTTAGGAGGTGTGTCTGGTATTCTTTTAGAAGCTACCTGTAGTAATTATAGTATGTGGTGTAGAAGAGTGCATACAAGTAATGATAATGTGGTGATAGTACCTACAGTGTGTAGTGAAGTTACAACTGAAATTGTCAGCTGCAAAATTAATCACCGCTCACCCCCTTCCCGTTTGTGTCACTTACCACCAGTCTATATATACCTCTTAATCCGCCCCCCTCATCCTCCCTCCTAACCTCCACATCTGCATCTCAGGTTTAACTTCACATCACGAGCTGGATGCGATCAGTACAGTAGCTACAAGAACACAGCACAGCACAGCGCCCATACCACAATGTCCAAAGACGACTTTCTCGACGACAAGGCGCTGAACCAGCTGGAGGAGGAGGACGAGGAGGACGACGACCAGGTGCAGGAGAACGAGGACGATCTGTTTGAGGACGCGCTGGAGAACAACATGGAGGTGGACGACGGGGAGGATGTGGTGATGGGAGACGATGACGGGGAAGATGAAGGTGATGGTGACGAGGAGGACGACGAGGAGGAGACCGGGGCTAACGCGAGATCGAATGGTCACGTGACGGGATCCACCTCGAACGGAGGCCATCACAGCTCCGACCACAAAAACATCGTCTACGACGACAGCGGTGACATTCCCGAAGACGTGCTCAAGTACACGGGCCGACGACCGATCCCTCTGTGCACAAACACAGACAAGTGCGAGGGCTATGACATTGTGCCCTACGTGGCAGCGATCCACAGCTGTCCCGTGCATGCGATCGATCTGTCGTGGGAGCTCAAATGGATGTTTACGGGCGGCCAGGACGGGTTTGTGCGCAAATACGACTTTTTCGCCTCCGTTAATGGAAAGCTGCCGCTCACAGTTGCCCAGAGACACCCTTTTGTCGACTGTGTGACCAAAGCTGGAGTTCTGACGTCATATTGGGAAAACGAACAACCAGTGTTTGAAACGGACATTAAGCCCAAGGACGGGTTGTACGAGCCCAAGCTGTCGTGCGTCTATTCTCTGGCAGCCCATTCACGATGTTTGTGGCTTCTTTCGGGTCTACAGAGTGGAGGAATCACGTTGATGAGCGTACGACATAACGAGGGTCAGATCCAGGCCTATCTTGAGAAACACACGTCCACCGTGTCGGTACTGGTTCTTAACCAATGGGAGAATCGGCTCTTGTCTGGATCATGGGATAAGACGGTCAATGAGTGGGATCTGGACACGGGCAATGTGGTGCGTTCGTTTGACGGCATTTCTGGCCAGGTCAGTACGGTGCAATACCAGCCTGTGGGAGGAGCTCTGGTTTCGCGCAATCTGGGACTCGAGGGTCTGGACAGTGACAGAACCGCTCGAGGCAAGGAGATTCTGGAAGGCGATAATGAGGAGGAGGAGGATGACGATAAAAGCATGGGATCGTTGTTTGGGTCGGATGAGGAGGAGGAGGCGGGAGGGGGGGAAGGTGGAGACGGTGCAGGAGGTGGAGACGGTGCAGGAGGAGCAGAGGAGGACAAGAAGGAGGCATTGGAATCCGTCGATGCTGAAGCCGCTCAAGAATCAAATCAAACGGCTCAACCCGACTCGGAACCGAGAAACGCAACGTCCGAATCCATCTTCCTGACCTCTGCAATCGACGGAACGGTGGATATCTGGGACCGACGGCAGGAGCAGCGAATCACGCGAATCGCCGTGCCCCAAGGAACTCCACCATGGTGTATGAGTGCGTGTTGGTCAACAGACGGAGACCGGATCTACGTGGGCCGCCGAAACAGCACCGTAGAGGAGTTTTCGTTGCGGGGCAACGTGCACGTGCCGTCCAAGGTGTTCAAGTTCCCGTCCGTGTCGGGCGCCGTGAGCACCGTGGCCGCCATGCCCAACAACCGTCACGTGCTGTGCGGATCACATGACAACGTGCGGCTCTACGACGTGCACAGCTCCAAGCAGCAGGCCGTGCCGTTCTGGATCGTGCCTGGTCACCAGGGCGGAATTCTGTCCTCCATCAAGGTCGATCCCAGTTGTAGATACATGGTCACCTCCAGTGGAGATCGAGGATGGAGTGGAACGACAAGTACGGATGTGGCCTTGGTTTATGAGATTGATCCGATTGTTGGGTCGAACGTGTGAGGGGAGTGAGTGATTGGCTCTGGGGTGACGGATGAGCTCTGATGATCACTTGAAGAGCAATGATGTGATCATGAGCGCTTGCTTGGGCGAGGGGGATAGGTGGAGGAACCACGAGGTCATACTATTGTGGTATCAGCTTCGGGCCATGTCTGACGATGAGCCATGTCTATGGTGTCTGGTCTGACACCACTTCTCTTCTATGTAACAGTATTAATGTATTATATTTGACTACGGGGGTGTGAGTGTGCAATAACCGACTATAGAGTGATCAAAAGCACACCGTTTAAGCCAGCGTCTTATTCAAGCTGTGTAATGATTTATTCTAACTAGTGAAGAAGGTACACCTTAAGGATATGCCTTGTTTGACGGTTGAGCGGTAAAAGCCTACTTAAATCTGTTCTATGGCAATGAAAAGTACACCAATGAACTCGCCGTCGCCTGCTGATTCAAACAGTACCAAAATATCTCGAGTTTTCTACTTGAGACTACTATTATAGACACACCTATGCTGACATCAACTTATAGGTAAAGAGGACCCTCCAGATCCACACAATTCTTCAGGGTGACGGATGAGGAAGAAGAGACAGGTACCGTCAAACTCAGCAAGCTGAGATGATTCGAACGGTACCAAAAATCCCCTTTTATCAGCACGATGCTAGTATTTGAAGGCCGTGTCACAGTCAAGTCTTTGTCAAATGTTTAATGGCCTATAACGTTCGACTCTGAAAAGCAACGTATAGTAAAAGCTATACAGATGAGATCCACATTCTGCTGTTTCTAATGGTATAGCATTCAGAAGTTACACTCGTATATCAGCACGACTATTCTTGCTGTCAACATTCTCAACTGACACCGCCAGACTCAACTTTCTTTTGCATAATTGAAACTAATCAAAACTGGTATCTTTGTGATCACACAGAGCCAATAATTCCAATTCTATAGTTCATATCCCCCTCTGACTACTATGTCTCGATATATTCTCCATTTTATCCCCACCCCAAATTAAGGTGATCCCAGTCGTTTAGAATTTCCGAGCCGCACGCTTAGGGGTAGTGTTTGGACCTCTCTCAGAAAGCGGCCTAGAAGCTCAGATCTGGCTGAATTTTTGTCACGTGACTGATACAATGTTTGTCACGTGATGTGCAAGCTTCCAGCCACTTCCAGCCCGAATTGGAGAAGATATGACCCTAGTAATTTTACTTGGCTTGGGTGAGGCTTGGGTGAGTAAACAGTGGGAATCCGTAATCAACTCCCACAAGATGAAGTAAAATCCCAAGTATAAAGTTTTATCTCAAGTAAACCCAAGTAATAACTACGATACACTAAAACACCCTACAATCGCCGTAGCGACTCGCGGATTCGCAGGTAGCTCGCTACGCTCGCTTCCGCTCATCCGCTCGTCTAATGTCATAACCTTTTTCCTCCTAT
Organism: Yarrowia galli; assembly: GCA_900519055.1. NCBI lineage: Eukaryota > Fungi > Ascomycota > Dipodascomycetes > Dipodascales > Yarrowia > Yarrowia galli. The sequence goes on along the minus strand of ULGS01000005.1, from coordinate 2,089,349 downwards.
CACATGCATATATACAATTTCCTTCACTTTGTCGAGCTCATTCCCACCTTTTCCACCACCTCGTCAATATCTCCCTCTTCATAAGACGTTTGCAACAACTCCTGCTCTGCACTGTCATCTTTGGCGTATCCTGCAGCCTTTGCCTCCTTTTTAGCCTCCTGGGTCACGTGATAGTTGTGAACTGCCCGTTTCAACTTTTTGGGAATCTTCCAGCCCTGTTCCTCGGCTATTGGCATCAACAAGGTCACGTGCTCGAGATACGAGTAGACGTCGTTGTTGGCCACGGCCATGTTCCAGAAGACCTGGGCCTTTTCTAGCCGCCCGGCGCGTATATGGGCGTCTAGAGGGATAAACACCACCTTGTTGGTTGGCGTTTTAATGGACATAGCCAATCTGAGGGCTTCTTCGGCCAGATCGAAACGACCAGAGTAACAGGAGGCTGTCACGAGAGTGTTGAACACCTCTGGAGCAAACATGTTCACTTTGGCCACGTCGATAAAGTCTTTGACCAACAGTAGACACTGAGAGATATCTCCTGTACATCTTAGAACAGATTGGACAAATGATGACATGAGGGCAAACCCCGTGTCTCCCAGCAACCATCTCCATCGTGGTGGCATTCTCTTTTTGTTCATCTGTAGAGCCACGTGATCTCGGTACTTTTCGTAAAGATCTCTCACCTGTTCCACCTGGTCGGCCTGTTGCAAAACAGCTCGATACAAAATGTGTAAAGAGGCCACGTCGGACTTGTAGATTCGAAAACCGGCTCTTTTAGGCGGTAACTGAGGCAGTTCAGATAGAGCCACATCAATGGGGATCGTGTTATGAGCACTTCCTCGAAGAACAAAGGCAAAAATGCCCAGATCCAACAATGAATGAGGCGTGTACAATTGACAATAGACCGCCAGGGTTTCTTTGAGATCGTCTTTTGATTTGGCCACGGCTTCAAAGTAATCGGTGGCAATTTCGTTTGGAATGAGCGATTGAGAAGCCACATCAAGAGTATGACTAATAGCTTCTTCATAGTATCCTCTTTCCTTATAGCCATGAATCAACAGTCCATAACATTGCAAATCAGGAGCACAGCCCTTTTCCTTCATTGTTTTGAACACGCTGACGGCGTCTCTCATTCCCTCGAATTTCACAGCTCTATAAAGCAACATTCGAAACGCGCCCATTCGGGTTTTTTCGTCCAAAAGCCGATCTGCGAATTTAGACGAGTTCATCACCTCAATAGACGCCTCGGCATCCCCTCGGTTGCACATGAGGTACATGAGCGAGAAAATCGATTCGTCCTGGTACCACCATTTTGTCGATTGTTGTAAATGGTAGTCCACGAGATCTTGTCTGGCCGAGGGGGACACTTTAGAGACCTGGAGAGCGAGTTTAGAGAAAGTACGGCCATCACAAGGGTACTGTCTATCTCTGAGAATCTGCAGAAACACGTGGAGCCAGTTTGGAGGCAATAGTCCTTCGATTCTGCCTGAAAAGGGGATATTTGGAGGCAGGCCCGTTTCATGGTTGTATTTTGAAAACAGCGAGCACAAAAGAGCGAGTTCTTCATCACTGGGGTTCTTTTCAGAAGGACACACGTGATGAGACGCGTATCTGAAAAATCTATCGAGATTCACCTGATATCCCCAAGCGTTACCAATAGGCAAATCATAGACATATTGGGTCTGGGCAAAAATGGAGTAGAGATCAATAACGAGTTGTGGATGTGCGTTTGTGTTCTTTAATGATCGTACTGCAAATCCCATGAGAGCAGGGGCTAGGGTTGTCTTCCCCAAGATCCGCCACATTCTTCGGGTCATCAAATATCCACATTCCTCCGGTGGTGGTCCATGAACATCTCCGTTCATATCCACGTGTAGAGCCGATTCCAGCGCTCCAAACGCTTGTCCCAACAGACCCTGATCTGCATTTAGAGTGTCGTCTGTCTGAGGAGCACAATCCACGTATTTGATGGGCATGGCCTTTCTAGCCGCCATCCTGACTCCTAGAGCCATCAGATTCACCATTTTGCGCCGCTGTTGCCCCGGAGACAGCCCCTCGGCATTCACGGCCGCCAGTTTAAGCCGATTCACCGTCTCCCGGCCATATCGCACGTCATTGCCGGCCTTACGGGTTCGGCCGCCGTCCAAAAACGACCATTGGCCCTTGAACGCCACAAACCGCTTGTGATCGTCCTGCCACAGACTGCTCGGACAGTCCAGGTCTTTGTGTAGGTTGTAGGTCGCCGCATGTGTCGAAACCCCCGTTTTCGGATCCAGCTTGGGCAGGTAGGTGGCCCTTCCTTTCTTCACCCGTAGCATGGTCACAAACGGAATGAGAAATCGGGTTTGTGTCGGATGAGATTTATCGGGTGAGGGTCAGATGCAAGTTTGTCGAAGAAGTGTCGAATGCAAAAGTAGCCGTGGGGGGACCAGGTGTAGTTGTTTGTGTCGTGTTGTAAGAAGCCTTCACCAACCAGATCTCTCTCCAGAGGTCCTGTGAATGATCCCACATATTGCAAGGAAAGTTTTCACCTCCATTGGGAATCCCTAACCCTGACAAAAGCGAATTAACGGTGTTGTTCCCGGGGTAAAAAAGGACTAAGAAATGGGCGACGTGTTTGTGTCGTCTAGGAGGAAAAAAATAATCCAATCTAGAAAGATTGGCTTGAAAAAATATAGCTGCCCGGTACCAGGGTCGAACTGGTGATCTTCAGATTATGAGACTAACGCTCTAACCAACTGAGCCAACCAGGCGGAACTATATTTTGAACGGAAATTGGAGAGATAGCTACTGAGGTTTGGCAAAAATTTCGCGCGACGATTTTGAAGGGAAGGAGCCATGGTAGCGGGATTGAAGAGGTTGGAATATGGTTAAGTGGGTGTGAAAATTACAACCGTAGAGATATCCCACCAATTAGAGCACTATTCAAAGAGTTACTACAACGTTCCCTGCCACAGGAGTGTGTCTCTCAGCAACAGCACTGGAAAGCCCCTACCGGTCACGTGACCCGACCAAAGTCACATGACAGTCAGCTTCAGAGTCTACGCAATCCATCAATCTAACTTTCATCTCTTTTTCCTCGGTCATCTGCCTCATATCTTCTTCCTCAGAAATTACCCGATGTAGACATCAGAGAAGAGGAATAAGTGATGGAGCACCTATTAGGGCAATTTCTGAGGTAGAGGATAGGTGTATTGACCTGATTGAGTGATGATAGAGCCTCATCGGGGTTATTGAACCTCACCGTGGTCACTAGGGCAGTAATTAACCCCGTAAGAGTCAGCCCCTACTTTAAGTATAAGTAGGAGTAGAAGGAGCATCTAATTCCATATCAACAACAACAACAACAACAACAACAACAACAACTTCAGAGACTTTACCAAGAGTTTCATAAACAGCAACATTTCAGGTTTATCAACTCCACACTCGTTTTCAACGCTCTTTAACAACTTTTACACCAACTTCTCCAACCTCCACTATCTCCAACATGAAACTATCAATCATCTCCATCTCTCTTCTGGCTTGTACAGCCATTGCAGCTCCAGTACCAGCTATTAATGAAAAGGTGGACGATGTGGATTATTCTAAGCCTTCCCCAACAGGCTGGTATGGCACCCTCCCTGATCTGGTTCCCTACGTGCGCGATGGTAAGACTTACTACTGGAGCCGACAGGTCATGTGGGGCCACTTGCTGAAAGACTTACATAAGGGTCGTCAAGTCGGTTGGTAATAACAGGGAAGCTAGACTTTATATATGATATTTGATTTAGTCAGTGTCAACGTTGTGAATTGTAGTTGAAAAAAAAGGAAAAGACGATTAGTTCATCTTCTAGTGCCGGTAATGAAAATGTAAGACCACCATAGTAGTGTAAAGTGGCTATTGTGAGTTGGATGGTGTATTTCTTTAGTTTGGGGGACCTCTAGCGGCCATTTTAGATAGACGTGCTGACCGTCGAGAACTGAGTCAATGTAGTCAAAACGCGACCTATGGGGATGAACACAGGTTAACGTGGTGTCTTTAGACTTGTGTGGTTCTCACCAGTCCACCTATCAAGTTCCCTTTCGATTTGGAGCAATATTAAGGAAGTTAGACTGATTGCTCAGCATTGTACACGGCCTGCTTCTCATAACCTAGTGTCAGGAAAGTCCACCACGAGCCAGAAAGACAAGATGACAACGACCACGGTAGCGATACCTTCTAGGATGAAGATCCATCTCCATCTTTCGAGTGCTCCCACGCCGTCCATTTTCGCAATAGCAAACGCCAGCAGTCCCGAGAAGGCACCTGCCACTGACGCTGCTGAGAAGAACATGGCTGTTCGGAACGGAATGTCACGTCGACAGAAGACGGTCCGACACATGTTGCACTGGGCACCAGTCAGTTTCAGGTCTGTCGAGAGTCCTTCGATGTTGGCATTACCGATACTTCCTCTGTCAAGGAAGAACATGAGATAAAGAAGCGATTGAATAGGAATGATTCTCATATCAATCTTTCGAATCACCTTCATCTCGTCCACAATAGGCGGTAGACTCTCGATGTGCACGTCGTTTTCGGTCCTTGAGATCAGCTTCATGGACACTGGGCACCCGACTGGGGCTATCTGTGTGAAATAGAGATGGTGGTGTGGCCATTTTTTTGGTGGTGGCCCTTTTGGACTGTTGAGTTGAAGGTCGATATATGTACTCGTACATCTCACCTCCTTGGCCTTGCACGGTACAGCGGTTCCGCTTTCCCCACATTTCTTGAGAGACTTCACACACGTCACCTCTTGGCAGCGCAGGCCGGTCTGTCTGCTATACCCAGGGCCGTGAGAGCTATGCAGGTATTCATTGAGTATATCGAATAGACAAGTGTTAGCTATTGTCATTCTCCGGGACGGTGTTGCCATTCTACTCATCCATCGAGTCCCTCCCCCTGTAAATAATCATCCCGAAGTAACGTTGTCGGACTAATCACCCATCTAAGTACAGTACGGAGTAGCGGAGCAAACGGAAAATCTCCGTGGGGTTCGGTGATACCTTGTTAGCTTGAACACAGCCGGATCAATAATGTGGACAAAGACCACGTGTGTGAACGGCTACTTGTAGAGCAGTGCGTTAGTGGGGACTGGAGGTGACTGTCCTTGTGTGAAGACAATGCACTAGACGTATAACTGAGCCTGTATCGTATCCACCTAGCCAAGAATGTCCGTTCGGCTAAAGACCGAAATGGGCATCTGAAGCGCGGGGTTGGATTCTCATTTAGGCTGTCCCACTCCTGCTTGCCTCGGCTCGTTTTTGTTCGTCCAACTCCCCTAATCTCTCGTTGGGCTCGATAACCATTTCGGACACGTATTTTTCCAGCACCCTTGCCGATCTAACTGCCAACATGGCCACGTCGTTGCTGAGTCGCTCCAGACGGTCTTCAGCCTGCGCCATGTCCGCATGATGCTCCATTACCTTGGAAACACTCTCGGGGACCAGCTCCCCAAAGCTCTTGATCTCGTCCACCCCATGGGGTTGGGCAAATTCCAAAAGAGTGTCTGGATCCAGCGCGTCAACCACCACTCTGGCCTCTGGATATGGTCTGCCACTGGCTTGTGCAGCCTTCATAAGACCTAAATCCTGCTTGTAGGGCTCGATGGACGCCAGATAGTCTCTGAACACCTTGTTCTCCTTGATCAGCTGCTGGAACTTTCCCTCCACCAGAGAGAGCTGCTTCTCCAGCGACAGACCTTCAACGTTAACAAAGGCCTCGTCCACCACCTGGTCGCTTCTCATGAGCTCATTGAACAGCTCGTCCTCCGTGTCCAGCTCGAAATGGTTCTCTTCACGTGCCAAAGCCGGAGCCTTTTGTGTAAGAAACTCGGCATCGCGAATACGACCCTCAATGATCTTTAGCGACTCGTCGATGGACATGACTGTGGTTGGAGAGCGGGTGTGGTTGGATCGCGTCAAGTTGGCGTGTATGTTCTCCTCTGAACTCTTTCCCTGGTAGACTCACGCATGTACATAAACTTGCATAACGGATAGCAGGTCACATGAGCACCGAACTGAGAGTGTAGGAAGACAGGGAATATACACTGGGCCAAAAAGAGGTCGAGTCACATACAGAAATGAGGCAAAAAGAAAGCCCGACGTGGGGCTTGAACCCACAGCCTTGAGATGACTTTGAAGTAAGAGTCTCACGCTCTACCGATTGAGCTAGCCAGGCGGCCGATACCGCTGAAAAAGCAGAGAGTCAATTTCACCTCAAAAAAGGCCCTAAAATTTTTTTAAATGGATCTTTAGAAAAATGGATCTTTAGAATAAAAAAAAATTTTTTTGAATCATCACGATATAGCTAGCATTGCTGGATCCTATTCTCACTTCTACATTCACTCACGTCGCTATTATCACACGAATACATTAAATTAGTCTAGCAAAAAGAGGTCTACTTGTATCTGAAGTCTACTTTCGACCCTTGATGGCCTCGAAGCAGACATAGACCATCTGGTAGCCGTCAAACTCGTAAAGAACCTTGTCGGTTCGCTTGTAGCCGTCGAGGTGTCGAGCAAACTGGTGGCAGTCCTGCAGAGAGTTGGTCTCAGCCTCAAAGAGGGTGACGGAGAGCTTTCCTGGTCGGAAGACATTGAGCACCTTCTCGATGACGTCAATGTTGGACATGCCGTACTCCTTGGCAGGCACGTTGGTCTCGAACGAGGCGTAGGAGCAGTGCTGCTCGGGAGTCACGTGGATGGTGTAGTAGTAACCAGAGTCCACAATGGCGTTGGCAGAGTATCCGCAAGGAGTGAAGCAGAACGAGTCGACTGCAACACTGGCCTTGTTTCGGGGGTAAATGTCGGCAATACCAGACTGAGTGGAAACATAAGCTCCAAGAACGTGACCAGGATCAGCCTTGCAAGTTCCTGCACAAGAAGTGACGCCCTCAGAGTCAGAAGATGCGGCAGAGTCGGCCTCACCCTTCACGACGTGCTCCACGCCAACGAGCAGCTCCTGCTTATGCTGGAAGCCGGCGTTGTTAGCGTCTCCGGGGAGTCTGTCGGTGAAGAACTGCTGGGCTCGGGAGGGCAGGAGATCGGTCATGAGGATCTCCATGGTTTCGTCGGGGGACGAAATGACGTGGTCCTTGTGGGTGGCCACCTCCTCGTGGTCGTCGTGGCCAGTCACGTAGCAGTACCAGTGGTGGTCAGAGTTGGTGTCTCCGACCAGGTAAGCCTTACCGTTGTCGAACTGCGAGTCCAGGTACGAAACCTCATCCTTCCACGACTTGTGGGGAGGGGCCTGCTTCTCGGGGCAGTTGAAAGTCTTGTGGGAGTAGAAGACTCGGTAGGGAGTGGCGTTGGCTCCGAAACCAGCAATGGTTCGGGCAATCTCAAGCATTTTGGGGATACCCACCAGCAGAGTGGTGGTTCCACAGGTCTTGAGAACCAGTTTGTGAGGGAACACAAACATGGACGACTCGGAGAGCACAAAGGCGTCCAGCACAGAGGTATGGACGGACGACAGCACCTTGCACTGAACAATGTTGAGCAGCTGTTCCCACTGGGAGGTACTGACGTTTCGCAGCGACTTGTTGGTTCCCTGGAGAGCCTCCTGGTTGGGGGCGAACCAGACTTCGAGGAGCTTTTCGGGGCCCTCAAAGGCCTCAGCAGAGTCGAGGTCGACTGCGACCTGGTGGTTGACGTGGTGTTCGAGGATCATGGTGGTGGAGAAAGGTGGGTTCTTTTTTTGGGGCTTTTGAGGACGTTACTGAGGACGTAGTAACGACACAATAGAGGTGGTTAGTTGGCGAATGGGCGGGTTATCGATATCTTTGGTAAAATACTCCTAGACCTGCTACCGGGGCTTAGCGGGGCGAGAAATTCTGAGCAGTTGCTCTCGGGTCATAAAAGGGTGGAAAACCGGGTTTTAGCAGTCGGCAATCGTGGTGGATTGTCGAGTGCTTGGGGGGGGTTGGACTGAAAAGTGGTGAACAAGAGTGAAGGTCGAGGCCGTGAAGTGCTGGTCCTTGTCTTTTATGTGTCATGGAAAAAATCCGACACTCTAATTACAGTTCAGACTTCTCTTGTCTCTCTCAATTTTCAATCTCTCACTGTGAACTTTCAACTCTAAGATAGCAAGTGAAGCCAGGGCACAGAGAGAGAAGGGGAAGGGGAGAGAAAAAAACGAGACTGACGGCGCAGGAGGCTGTGAAAAAAAGATATTTATAGCACGTCAGCCATCACAGAGGTCGCGTGGCCTCATCACCAGTGTCTGTGTCAACCGTATCCTTCAGTGGAACGTGCGTGATTGATGAGCCCAAAAAATTCTCCTCCCAAAAACGGTATACGTTCCGACGTAAACAAGAGCCAAAGGATAGATAAGGGTCCATGGTGCGTCCATTGGGTCTGTAGGATGCGACCAACGAACGAAGAGAGCCGGGGTAGGCTACAGAGTGCATGGTTAGTCGGGAACACAGCCCCTGGCTCCCCCAAACCTGTCTCAGTAAGCATTGTAACCTGTATGTCGAGTCTGTCTAACTTCTGCTTGTCGTGTGCAAGTTGGCTTAAAACGGCAACCACATTGTCGATCCTAATGAGACACATTCACAGTGACGTATTCTTACCTATAGACGTAAGTGGAGTTGGTGAGTGTGTGGACCCAGTCGAATGTGACCTCCTGAGCCACCCCCTCTCAATCATAGCCTACTCCAACCAGAAGTTATAGTGGTTGTGGCCCTGGTCTATTTTGGGACGGACTATGTTCCGGTACAAGCTTGGAGTCGAAAATTTCCACAGCTTTCTGTCACCATGCGTAATAACCGCCGCTTGCTAAATGGCTAATACCTCCCAGAGGCGGTACAACGACACAAGGGTTCAGAAATGCCTCGAACTTTGCAGGGAAGTAGGAGCACTGCTCATGAATGTATCGTTTCAGTGTTTCGTAGTACCATAGTGACTCATATCTCGGGCTATAACGACATTAGACCCACTGGTTAGTTCCATCTATCATAGTCTAGCTATCGTCAGCAAAAGAGTCACGGTTTGAGTCACCCGAGGGGGAGACCATGCACCGCGAGTTTATCGTGCTGGCGTGCCTGTGTGGGTACCATCGAAGCAGCAAGCATAGGCGATATGAATTCAGCTCGTACTTTAGCCAACTGCTCACACGACAGGCCCAACAATGGACGGGGCATGTGATGGGTCAAATAACAACGTTATAACTACTGTAAGCGATCAGTAAGCGACAAAACAAGCGACTTGGCAACGTTGCACTTGGGCTGTACAGTGATATTATGAGGTCTGAGATATTATGACGACGTGTAGGATCTGGCAATAACCGAATCAACAGTCTGCCTGCCGACAGTGAGGGGTCTTTTCGCCGAACTGTTTGTTTTTTTTTCGTCAACAGTCAACTTTGGCCCGCTTGAACAAATCCGGATCAAACCAACTTCACTCAACAAATAACCAACTAACATATTCCCACCACTAAACTATATTGTAGAATGTACGACCAGTTTTGAAACAGAAGCGACCATCAAAGTCCTGTGCAGGGGGGCGAGTCTGCGATTAAACGGCGAATTGCTAGACCTCAACCGGACCAGCTGAAGATGACATGGATCCAGACCACTAAAAGCGGCCCGGGACACCCCCAAAACGCCCCTAGGCAAAACGCTGTCGGGGAAGTTGAGTTGGAGAAGAAAAACTGGCTGCGATGAAAATTCGCTTTTGTTCCCTTGGATCGGTAGGGTAATCGCCAACCAAACCCTCAGTACATTGAGGGCTGGGAGCAGTAAATCTGAGCACCCTATATAGTGTAGCTACAGTAACGGCTTTGAAACTGTATATACACCCAAACAGAGATCGTCGTGCATCTGAGATGTTTTTGACCCTGCACGTTTTCGACAGTGCAGCGTAAAAGTATTACTAATCGGATTTTGATAGTCTTGTTACGAGTATCGGTGGCGACTAAATCCGAAGTTTGCTCTTCGGACATAAGAACTCCATCGATTTACTCCGAGAATCTCCCCAGTGTCTAGAAACCCTGTTTTTTCCAACCTACAAACCAGGAAAGACATTCTGTAGTACCTGGTACAAGCACTGTGGCTATGGGACTATCTCCGGAGGTGCGCAATTTAATTGGGGGGGTGCTGACTTAAGCTCTCGGACTAACATTTCGCGCAGAGAGATACGAGACCGGACATAGACTCCACGGTCTCTTTATACAGCTATTTTACTCTACTACTGGTACATTACCACTAACCCGAGAGTGTACACAGACACAACTACCACCTCTCATCCAACTAGAAGATACCCACAGTCATGAGCGACAAATACGGAGTGAGTATCCAGGAGGGAATGTCACACTCCATCACCAGCTTCTCTAACACAGGCACCAGCAGGACCCCCACCCGTCTACGGCAACCAGCGAGGAAACGAAGGATATTACGACCAGGGCTACCAACAACAGGGCTATCAGCAGCAGGGAAACTACAACCAGGGATACAACAACCAGGGCGGCTACTATCCACAGCAGGGCTACCAACAGGGCTACAACCAGGGCTATCAACAGCAACAGGCTGGATATGCCGCCCCTCCTCCACAGCCCATGTATGCGCAACAGCCCGTGTACGTTCAGCAGCAGGCACCACAGCGAGGCGGTCAGGACGACTGTCTGATGGCCTGTCTGGCCGCCATGTGTATCTGCTGTACTCTGGATATGATCTTTTAGAAGCAGTACCGGTACATATACAGGGTGGTGGTGCGGGGAGCACGGCATGTTGACTGCAGGGTGCATGTTGACAGACACTTTGTCCAGATGAAGGGACTCATTTATACATTAACAGATTATTTAAGGAGGTGTAGGTCGATTTGGTACAGTGCGAGTGCGAGTATTATTTGCTCTCCAACCACGATCACAATTGTAATTGTAACTCCGGGCTATGTTGGGCACAGCCTTTATCACGAGCTAGCCTGTGATTAGCTATCTTCCGCCGTGTCCAATGACGTAATGGTTGGGTTGAGAGTTGTTAGTGTGTTGGTAAGGATGGGATTCTGTATGAGTATCTAATGCTTGTATCTCAGATAATAACACGATCTCTCACCATCATGACAAAGACCGAAGTTCTCTAATGCATGGTGCCCTCGTCTGTAATATTGTGTGTGCTTGTCTTAGAAAGACATACCGGTGACAGACTGAAAAGGGACCACTAAGACAAGGAGCTCTGGATCATATGTGTTTGTTTCTTATACTCGTATTCGGATATACTGCCTCCACGGCGAGAACATGTTCAAACCACTCGTCCCATGCCTTCATTACTCATTCAACTAAACTATCAACTAAAGTTTGGACTCGTTCCACCAGTGTAACATTGATTTCGCAGAATATTTGTACTGTGACTAGGGGTTTTGTCTCGTTGTCTCTCATGTTCAATCACCACGTTATCTATCTGTGTCTGTTTTGCAGAGTCCTAATACTGATAACACAGAAATGGGTAACCCCAGATCAGTTTTCCACTGACTAATTCCTAACCAATCGGTCCTCTCTCGACGAATGCCTCAATCCAATCATTACTTGCTCTAGTCGAAGTGCAAGAGTCGGAATCAATTCTTTATGGTCATGGCAGCTTTGTGTACCACCGCCAATCCTGAAAAGCCTCATGATATTCTCAATTCAGGGTCACATTTTCCTCACTGTGTAGTCTCCAATGCCCATAATTAGAGACCCCGATCAGATAGCGGGCTACCCGTTATTATGGTCGATTATTATCGTCAACTCATGTCGTCGACACATATTTGGTGCACACATCACGCACACATTAAGCACTGTGACTTCATCGCACTCCGCTGTGATCGTAAAAGGTCTCTGCGTTTTGTTCTTACCCCCGGCCGTTGTACCTCATGTCAAGGTCGCTATTCGGAGTTTATCAAAGTGCGGTTCCGTTGGCTATCATTAGGGTTCAATGAGTAGTATAGATTCAAAAGAGGCTTGATGATAACTAATTACGCTGAATGCACATCGATTGAGGTCGTATTATCGATCATGTATTATCACCAAACAGCCACCACCTCTCCAATTGCTTTCAAACACTCCCCCCACCGCTCCACGTCTTTCCTACATGTTCCGAAGACGCTGTTATTGCTTGTGCATCAACCCCAACGTTTTTTTCCGTCTCTCAACTTTGACGTCTACGATCGGCGCAGATTCAACAGAGAGCACGGCTGTCCAGAAGTGCTGCTCTCGTAGAACAGCAAATGTACAAATATCGCACCTCGCAGAATTCCGTGGAGATTTGAATAATTACCGTCTACATCGACTTATCTGTACACCGCACTTGTACTCATCTACTGTGCCTCGGCATTGCACAATCGGTCCTACCGTGACCCACCATCCGCTTGGGAAAAGCCGTTGCCGAACTCTCCTGCATAACGGCTGCGACAGAGAGGGCAGAATAGACGAAACAAAGCTTTACGATTTGGCGGACGTGGAACTCGTTGCCGGTTCGTGAGTGTGTGTGTGTGTCTGCGTACAGTACGTGTGTGTACAAATCTCCAACATGGCTATAGCCATACGTCAAGTGTATTACTTGTAGTGCAATAGTCCCTGCTTGGCACACTAACGCAGCCAAGATGTCAAAAGTGTGGGGTTGAAGGTGGAATCATTTGATCATCTCTTCCTGAAGGAACACTACCCACGATATTATCAGGATGCCAAATGAAAGCGAAGAAATGTTGAGTGCACACAATTGGGCGACTCGTCAAATGAAAAGCCGTTTTATATGCATCTTCTCAGCTGCTTGTCGTTGTTCTGATACATGTTGAGGCTGCAGCACCAACCGCCGCCTCTTGTTTGTCTTTTTTGCCGTCGTCCCGTTCCTTCAAACTCTAGGCATAGTTCCACGACCCGTAAAATGTGGTTAAGGAGCCCACCCCGCACATTGGGTCCCACGCTTAACTCCCACTAACTTTGAACAAGCCCTGAAAGTATATATATCATCGGGGTGCCCCGCACTGAGCTGTATCAAACCCCACAGGTTCGCCACCCAGACCACCTACATTGCTTCAACATGGTCCAGATCATCCACAAGGCGCCCATTGGCGACATTTCCGAGTCTGAGCTCTTCTACGGCTCCATTCCCGACTTTATGAGATCGTCCAAGTTTGCCAACAATGACACCAAAATCTCCGTGGTCGACTACGACACAGACAAGTCCATGACCCTGGCCCGAGTCTTCAAGGTCTCGGGAATGCTGCGGGCCCAGTTCTTCCACACCTACGACGTGGGAAAGAAGAAGGACGGAGACGCCAACCCCAAGGTCATCTTCTACGTGGGCAACACCGCAGACAACCTGGCTTGTCACATTGCCCTCCATGATCTGGGAGCCATTATTTCCCCTGCATCTACGGCTTACGACGCCAACGATCTGCTTCACCAGATCAAGGTGGTGGACGCCTCTGTGATTGTCGCCGAGGCCGCTAGAGCCGATGTGGCTCGAGAAGCCGTGGCCAAGGCCGGAGACAAGTTCAAGCATGTCAAGGTGGTGGTCTTTGAGGAGCTGCTGGAACAGAACCGACGAGTCCGACCCAACCTGATCCGAGTCGCCCCCATTGTGCATCTCTCCAAGGAGCAGGCCTACACAACTCTCGCCTACCTGGGAATGTCTTCCGGAACCTCTGGAGGAGTGCCCAAGGCTGTTGAGCTCACACATTTCGCCATGACCTCTAACGTGCTGCAGACCGCCAAGAACGCCCCCAGTCTCGTTGATGACGATACTGTGTGCTCAGCCGTCATCCCTACCTCTCACATCTACGGCCTGGCTCTGTTCATGCTGCACATGCCCTTCCTGGGAGCCAGAGTGGTCTACCACAAGAAGTTCGATCTGGTGGAGATGCTTGAGGGTCAGAAGAAGCATGGCGTCAACTACTGGGTGCTTGTTCCCCCTATTATTGTGGCTCTGGCTAAGCACCCCATTATCGACCGGTACTTGGACTCCATTCGAGCCAACCTCAAGACCATCACCAGTGGAGCTGCTCCTCTGGGTGGTAACGTGGTTGATGCCGTTCAGACCCGATTCACCGGAAACACTCGGGGCACTCTCCCCAACAACCGACGAATTGTCATCTACCAGGGTTACGGTCTCACCGAGACTGCCCCCATTGCCTGTCTGTGTGACCCTCTTTGGGAAAACCTCAACGTGGTGACTGTGGGTACTCTGGTTCCCAACACTGAGGCCCGAATCGTCGATGAGAACGGAGATGATCAGCCTGCCTTTGAGGTGACTGACGCTCGAGCTCTGGCAGACGCTGTGCGACGAGGAGACAAGATCCCCTCTGGAGAGCTGTACCTGCGAGGCCCCCAGATCATGACTGGATACCACAAGAACCCCAAGTCCACCGAGGAGTCGTTCGAGTACGTCGATTACAAGGCCCAGGGCCTGCGACACTACCAGGACCGATGGCTCAAGACTGGTGATGTGGCCGTCATTGATAACCTTGGCCGTATCCAGATTGTTGACCGAACCAAGGAGCTTATCAAGTCCATGTCCAAGCAGGTTGCCCCCGCCGAGCTTGAGGCTCTGCTGCTGTCTCATCCTGACGTTGTGGACGTGGCTGTGATTGGTGTGTGGCAGGAGGAGAAGGCCACCGAGTCTGCTCGAGCCTTTTTGGTGGTTCGAGACCCCAAGACTGACGTGGTGGCCATCAAAAAGTGGATGGACGAGCAGGTTCCTTCTTACAAGCGACTGTATGGAGGTGTTGTGGTCATTGACGCTATTCCTAAGAACCCCTCCGGTAAGATTCTTCGACGTCTTCTGAGACAGCGAAAGGACGACATTGTCCAAGGTCTTGATCAGGCCAAGCTCTAGGTGGGCAGGTTTGAGGGGTGCAACGAAGTTGTAATAAAATATTGGTTTGGATTGATCTCTGTAGGATGTGGGGAAATTGTGTCACGTAGGGAAAATGTACGATACGACGGAAAAGGTAGACCCAGACCCTTCTCCTCACTGTGAGAGTTTCGGAAACGAGCCTCAGCACCCGCACGGAGTCTCAGTCGCTTTTCTACGTGAAGAGCTCTCTTTCCGACTAATGATGAATCATAGTGCTGCAAGAATTTCTAAACGCGATATACCTCGGTCGAGTTGGGTTGAGTTGACCTGGTTGACTTAATTAAAGGTGATTCCAAACAAGAAGAGAGAGAAAGAGAGATCTACATTTTCTGGTTGGCCTGTACAAAGGGGTTATTGTTGTACTGTAGCTATAATACCATAACGCCCACCTCCTGGTCCAGCAATCTCAGCAATCTCAGGGCGACCGTTCGCAATCTCGACGCAACCGTTTGTAATCTATAATTTCTTCGTTGAGATAACGGTAGCAGCCACCCCAAGAGGGGAAATAAGAGTTCATGAGAACGCGACGGTCTAGCGGCAGTGAACAATAGTCGTTGTTTGTCTGGAAGTGTGGGGGGTCCGAAAACTTACGCGAGAAAATTTGTCCTGTTGAGCACTCGTGTAATTATGACCAGGGTGCTGGTTCAGGTCTTAGCTATGGGTTGGTACAATTACGTCTTAGACTGTTCACCACGTCTATGTGTTCGTCATACTACACCACCCGTCATCAACTACTGCCAACGTCAATCATAAGTCTATCACAAACCTATCCACTCAAAGACTGTCCATTGCTAACACTGGCCACGTGGACATGTTTGCTGTTGGGCAATATTATTCCTGGGGCATGCCTGTGTCTCCCCTTGACGGCTTCCAGATGACCTTCTTCGATGCTAACGTCTTTGTGTGACGGCGATCTGCGTTTTCTGGATTTGTGGGTCCATGCGGAAAAGGGTGTTATTCATCATTATCCTCCGAAAGGGGCTACTTGTACAGGTGTTTCGTTGTCGCAAAAACGTTCTCTTCCCGCCCTCTCTCTGTTTGTAATATCTTGTTTGATGATATACACTCAAGCTTTCCCTTATTCGCCTAAAGTACTGTGGGGTAAAGGCTGCAGAACCTTCGGCCGAGTCTCAACTCAAACTTATGGCAACAACCCTGTTTTTTAGCAAGATGTCCAAAGACCCACTTTTAGCACCTTTAAGCATCCCCTGGCTATAGGCGCCTGTATATAGATGCCCACCCAGCTCCAGCGATGGACATTGTAGATTGCTGTTTCCAGCAACCCAGGAATGAAGGCGGTTGTGGGTCCTAGAACGCGTGGGTTTTTACGACACTGCTCGACGATCTTTCCCCTAAATCATACCACCCTGTAAGTCTTTCATGCAACCTGCAACAGTGCTACAAATCTGCGCATGTACCAACATGTATGATCGCATGTACTAGGATTTGTTTTTTCCGCCTTGTTCGCGGATATCCAATGACGATGCGACGGAGATGGTTTGAGCGGGGAACGACTCGCAACCTTCGGGATAAGCTGTTGGTAAATGCAATAAACCCCTCTACGGCTGTTGAAGGAGCTCAGAGAGGCTGTTTTACGAGAAGAGCGGCTGACCCTGATTACGAGAGTGTGTATCTAAACGTCTACAAGTGTTGTGTCGATCTGCTGGCTGTCTATTAAATTGTGCACATCCAGGGATGGATCTTCCGCCACCCCCCCCCCCCCCCCCTCAGAAAGACTATCTGGTTCAGCTACCGGTACTGTAATTTACAAGGTTGGTAAAAGAAGAGAGAAATTAAAACTAGTTGCGACACACTCTAGCCCATATTCCTTGTCTTGTCTCTCTGGTCACAATGTTGCGTTGTGTTGTGTTGTGGTGTGGTGTGATGTCATGAATCGCCAAGAGCCGTCGGATAAACCCGTTCATGTGCGGGGGAGGTCTTGGGCTCATCGCCAAGACATGCTGAAATAGCTTGGCTAGGGAAATACGCACCAGGCTTGGTAGCTAGAGGGGATGCTCGTAAAAACGGTTGTCAGACGCCAAATCCGTCCCCATTACGCTCCCACTACGCAATTGGTACATTCCGGACAAGCTAGAGTTAGACAGGCTGAGAAGTTTTTCTTCACAAAGGTTTGAGTGCGCCGTACTAAGTAGGCTCCGTAAACTCATGTGGGGGGAACCGAAACGACGCAAAAGTGTGCATCTACTGCGCAACCTGGGGTCTGGGAACAAAGATGGCTCGGTGTGGTTCTCACATCATCACGCGTCCAGTGCCTAAAACACTGCATTGCCAAGGTGCGGCAGGGTGGGCGGAGGGGGAGCGTTAGGGTGGGCATAGTGTCATAGTGTCAAAAGCTGATCCTACTTTGAATGGGAGGTTGAAGGCCCAACTGTTCTAAAGACGTCCGTAAAGCCTCGAAAGTGGACCACACGACTCACCAGTTTCCTGATTCATCACACAATACGCCTGTTCTCCCGTCATGTCGGGTTATTCCGCGCTGAAACAGCCCAGGAACGACCGCATAGGCCTGTAATAGGCAGGCCAGAAACGGGATCCCGTTCCCATTTACCCCAGACAAGAAGGATGGACTCTATTTCGGGAACGGAAAAACGAAAAGTCAACAGCTCCTTCTGGGTTGTTTGTTCCCCAGTAAGCCCAACGGAGACACAAGTCCGGGGGGGGGCGGATCAAGCAGAGGCATATATAGAGGGAGTGCCGGGAGCCCAGATGGGTCCTCTTTTTGTATCATTCACTCTACTCCCTTCCACAACAGCCATGTTTTGGATCTCAATGAAAAACGAGCCCAAGCAGGTGCTCAACCGCACCCTGTGGTTCGCCATCTTCGTCTTTGGACTTCTGGGAACTTCCCGAGGTCTCGATGAGGGTAACATTTCCGGTACTGTTGCTCAACCAGCCTTCATTTCCGAGTTCAAGCTCCACGACCCCAGCCTATCCAAGGATGCCAAGGCCAACCTCCTGTCCAACATTACCAGTATGGTCCAGATTGGCTCTGTTGCTGGAGCTCTTATTGCCATGCTTGTGGTCGATCGTATCGGCCGACTGTGGTCCCTTAGAGAAATGCTTGTCGTTTGGATTGTTGGTGTCATCATCCAGATCACCTCCAAGGATGTCGGTCAACTGTACGCTGGTCGTTTCATTGCCGGTATGGGTATCGGTCAGTCTGTTGTCATTGGTCCCACCTACCTTGCTGAGATTGCTCCGCCCCATGTTCGAGGTCTAGCCACCTGTGCCTTCTCTGGTTCCGTCTATCTTGGTGTCATGCTGTCGTACTTTGCCAACTATGGTACCACTCTTCATGTGTCAAACTCCTCCCGAAACCAGTGGGTCATCCCCACCATTCTGCAGATCATCTTCTCTGGTATCATGCTGATTGGATCTGTCTTTGTCCACGAGTCGCCTCGATGGCTCATGAAGATTGGTAAGGACGAGGAGGCCGTTGAAACTCTGTGCAAGATCCGAAAGCTTCCCGCCGACGATCTCTATGTCCAGGGAGAGATTCTCATGGTGCGAGAGCAGATTGAGCGGGAAAAGCAGGCCATGACTGGAGCTTCCTACTGGTCGCTGTTCAAGGAGTTGCTGTCCACCCCTGCCAACCGATACCGACTGTTCCTTGGTCTGATGATCCAGATTCTGGGCCAGTGGTCTGGAGCCAACGCCATCACCATCTATGCTCCTTCCTTCTTTGAGATGATTGGAGTTCACGGTCAGCAGCAGAAGATGCTGTCCACCGCCATTCTCGGAGTTGTCAAGTTTGCTGCCTCAATCCTCTGTGCCGTCTTCCTCATCGATACCATTGGTCGACGACGATCTCTGTACTCTGGTATCTCTCTTCAGTTCGTCTCCATCCTGTATGTGTCCATCTACCTTGCCGTGGTGCCCAACAACGACCCCGCTCGTGTCAAGTCTGCCTCTGAGAGACACGCTGGAATCGGTGCCATTGCTGCCATCTACCTGTCTGGTGTGGGCTGGGCTCTGGGCTGGAACTCCGTCCAGTACCTCATCAACGCAGAGATCTACACCGTCCGACATCGATCTCTGGCCTCCGGTCTCATCATGACGGTTCACTTTGCCAACCAGTACGGAAATTCCAAGGCTCTGCCTTCCATGCGGCTTGGAATGACCGACACTGGAGCCATGTTCTTCTTCTCCGGAGTCATTCTCATTGGTCTGGCCTGGTCCTGGTTCTTCCTCCCCGAGGTCTCTGGACGATCTCTCGAGTCCATCGACGAAATGTTCTCTCTGCCTTGGTATCTCATTGGACGACGGGGCCACCAGATGGTGCCCGAGACTTCAGCTGCCGTGCAGATTGCAGCCGACGAGGACGAGAAGAAGGGCGGAGTGGTCCATGTGGAGAACTGCTAGGAGAGCCGTTAAGTTATTATATATACGTATTTATCTCATGTTTGCACCCAAGCCGTCTTTTGTACCTCCTGTATCTTTGTATCTTTGTATCGACTTCTGTTGCCGCCGTTGGAGTAGGTTTTAGTGCCAGGTGGAGAGTTGTAGTGAGTGTAGTGGAGGAAGAGGTGTTTAGGTGGAGATTAGAGTGGCACATAATTGAGACACGCAAGGTGCTTATCGGCACGGGAGGCGTATTTGAGCGTCTCCCAAGTGGTGAGAGTGATAAGGCGAGAAAAAGGGAAATGCTAGGGGGGGGAAGCGATGTCACGTGATCAGTTCAAGTACTCCATCACACCTACCTTCTTCTCGACGTATCACGTCTCTAACAGTACTCGTGCCGCACCTAACAGTGTTGCTCACACAAACATTAGACTCCATCCTCATGTCCATTTATGACGATCCACAATCTGGGGAATGCCGTCTCTCCTTAGGTGACAGAGTTGCAACTGTTGAAAGGGCGTCTCACGTTTACCGATATTACTGCTACGATTCTTGCCACCGCTTGTCCTATATTTCACATGCCCGTTCACTTATCTCCTTGTGGATAATATCACACCATGCTTATACCGTTCTCGTCCCTGAAGTGCCAGTGCTTATCACCAGACACCGTTTGTACCAAGAATCAGGTCCTCCTCTTAGTACGCCGCTTACATCTAATGTTACATACCGCAACCTCTGTGGTATGACGGGGAGATTCGGAGGGCCCTGGTGACGTTTTTATCATTCAAAACACTTTATTCGCCATGCGCAGGGGCTCTTTGACTATCTGCGTCTACGTGTCTGGCGTATTGTACGATACGTAGGTGGGAGGGTATCAGCAGTGTCAAGAAGGGGTGACGGAAAGCCGAAAATAGAGACTATGGGAATGGAAGCCAAGACCAGCTAGTGGATCCGTCTCTCGGCGCTATATCAACAGTTCGCAATTGCACTGGTCCAATTGGTCTACTTGTACCGGCATTGTCCACTAAGCTCGTGGCTACTGTACAAGCAGCTCTCAGTGTAAACAATCCACGATCGTTCCGGAACATCAAAGCACGCTTGTGCTTGCCTAATTTAGTGTGTAGCGAGAGAGAGCATCGGAAGCGGTTCAGCAGCTCAGGAAACGAGTACAGAGCGAGTAACCGTGGCTTGGTAATATCTCCAATGAAGCCATCGTTTATATTTGCTACCACCGTTCATATCACAAGTTTACCACCTATCTATACCCCCCCCCCTTCTCTCGCTTATCGTCATGATGGGACGTGTTATGGTATGCACATAAATTGGCTAATTAACCATTTCTGATCGACCCGCCCTGCGAGCCCAAGAGAGAGTTTGGGGTAAAAATAGGCCGGGCTAATTACGTAGCCATGGCAGCGTTGTTTGGGTTGCCGCATGCATGCAAACAGACACGTTCGCAACAGCAGCGGGTGATTGCCCGGGTGAAAAGTCGGTTAAATGGTGGCGGGTGGAGAGTAAGAAGCTGTAGTAGTGATATTGGGGATGTCTTGTATCACGTGATCTGGTTGATTTGCTGCTTCTGCTCACGTGTGTCCAAATCAAACACTTCCTTTGCCCCATCCTGCCACAACGCCTACATTCCATACAAGGTCTATTTAGCATGTATAGACCGATTAATTTCAGGCGCAAACATGGCAAAGATAAAGAGACAGATCAGAACACAATGACGAAGATACATGTGGCAGTAGATAGCAGAAACACACGTAAAGAACACGATGCGCCACCAAAAGACGCGAACATGACGCCCCTTTCATTTTCTCCTCGGCCCATTACACGTTATGTACACCTACTCGCACACATAGACACGACACGCTCTGTTTTATGCACTGCCAGGCACTATTATTGTCTGTTGTGAGAGTCTGTTCTGCCCTGTCTCTGTTTCCTGCCTGGTGTCTCTCTTGTTCCAACTTTACTTCCCGTAACTATATGAGGTATACAAGAGGCCGGACAATGAGGCCATGTTGATGGTATGATCCCGGGTCCGAAAGGGGGCCAAAGAGATTCCAAATGCGTCCCAAACACGTGCAAATATGGGGGCTGTAGTTTTCACCTCATTGTCTCGACTCCCACACCGCTTACAACCGCCGCAATTAACGCACTCACATTTCACATAACATTGATTCACACGCATTTTCACACAAATATACGATTATGCTTTTAACAACTCAACCTGCAGCTGGAATGAAGAGGCCCTTGTTGAGATGGGTGCAAATCAAAGGACTAGAGGTGTGAATCTGTGGTATTTCACGGTCAGAAACGACAGCAATGGCGCGCAAAAACACATTGGTCAACTCGTAGAACTCCCTCACGTGTCTCCAACACGCTTAAACCGCGCCCCAACCACCTACACGTCGCGCAGCCAACGCGCTCACACACGCTACTTGTAGGCAAGGTTAGGGCATCCGTAGCTTTACTCCCCTCAGGTACACTTTACACCCAATTTACCAAAAGCGTTTGCAAAGTGTTTTTGGACCAGCCTAACTTGCTCCTGGCTTCATCTTGACCACACCACCACCACTTTTTTGAGACCCCAAACATCTCAGGGACAAGACAGCATGGATCTGGCGAAAATCACTGACGGCTTCGTCAAGCAGGAGAGCTCCACCGCGGCCACCTCCACCACAAACACAGGGCCCACTCCAGACCTGTCACCAGTGACTCCCTCCAAGGAATGCGAAAAGAGACCTCGAGAGGATGACCCTGAGGATAAGGAGAACCATAACCATCATCACGACGCCAGCACTGTCGCGAACATTAGCCACATCAGCAGCAACGGCAACAACTCTAGCGTCGTCAACCACGCCCTCATGTCCACTCCGGAGCCCAAGTCGTCGTCGCCTCCCGGACTTTCTCATTTCGCACACCTGATGCAAAAGTCGGACACAATGTACCGACAGAACCTCAACTCGGACCAGTACATTTACTCGGACGAGGAGAAGGAGAACCACAAGCCGTCCGGCAAACACCACCACGGACAGGTGCCACACACGCCCTCCAGCGTGCCACCACAACAACCCCAATATGCATTCATCTCACATTCCATCACCTCGTACCCGTCGAACGAGCCACAGATTGACAACGCGCGTCTGGCACGCCGAAAACGACGGCGAACCTCGCCCACGGAGCTCGCGCTGCTGGAGCAGGAGTTTGCCCGCAACCAGAAGCCCCCCAAACACATTCGCGTCGACATTGCCCGACGGGTCGACATGACCGAAAAGGCCGTGCAGGTGTGGTTCCAGAACAAGCGACAGAGCGTGCGAAAGAGCATGAACAAGAGCATGACCGACGACACCTCTTTCGCCGACTCTTCGTTTGCCGAAACCACCTTTGACGAGACAGACTCCAACTCCACCTTCCTGTCCAACTCAAACATCAGCACCAACATTAGCGCCAACAAATCCATCACATCTTCCATCACAGACAACAAGTCACCTCTTGCACAGTCGACCACTGCCGCATCCGTTGCCAACGCCAACGCCAACGCCAAAGCTAACGCCAACGCCAACGCGAACGCCAACACCACTTCCACAAACGACTCCGAAATTGCATCTGTCGCCCCCAAAACAAACAACAGCTCATTCTCCGTCTTCGAGGATGCCCCTGAGACTCCCGCGAAAAAGAAGCCCTCCGCCCCTCGACTGTCCATGCGTGGTGGGAAGGCTACTGTCATTTACGCCGGTAAGGCCAAGGGCGGCCAGTTGCCTGGCGGACGGCGTCTCGGGGTTCCTGCTACCCCTTCCTCTCCCGGCAACAACCTCGGTCTGGGAGGCTCGCCTCTTGCCATGTCGTCTCCCATGACCCAGCGAACCGCGTCGCAGCTGAACCAGGCATCTGCATCTTCTCCCCTGTCGGCTCTCAAGTCCAAGTCTTTTGGAACTGCCGAGGAAAGCCTTGCTGCTACGCTCAAGAAGCGTCTCCCTTCCATGCACTACGATCTGCCCGTCACTAACAAGACGTCTTCAGTTCGTCATGGAGTGACCTCTCCTGTGGTCGATGCCGGCAGCCGGGAGGCCGAGTGTATTTCCAATCTCCTCTCTCTTCGAAATGGGGGACGATGGTAAATATCCGATTTTATATATACGAAAGATCTAACATGTTATGAGTGATGAGAATTGTAGTTGGGGGGGGTGAGATTCTTCCGTGAGACACGTCAGGCGTATCGGGCGTGTCATTAGCGTGTCTCACCCAACAAACAACACTTGATCATGTCTTAGGTGTACTGTACTTGTAAGATGATCCGTATTTATAGAGGGTATACAAGTAGCTTATTATTGTAGATCAGAAGTATCAGTACAGGAAGTGATCACTATAACACGTGGAATGGGTGACTTATATATTGATTGAAAACACGTCCGATACTGTATGTATCGTGCACCTCACCAAAACGCGTTCCAGACAATGAATACCAAGACACGCCTACACTGGACTGAACTAGAGATGGTGGGATACGTCACGTAGAGGGTGAACGTGGCGGTTAAGCTGATGTTTGCATCTTGAGGGGTGATCCATGAGGATGAGGTTGAGAATGTGGATGACAAAGACGAGAGCTGATTCCAGCTCAACAAGCCAAGACTTGTTCACAGTCAGGGCAGCAGTGTTCTGGCGTCTACTGTATTGTTCATGTGGAGAAGCTGCCGGTATCGGGATCCCGACCGAATCGGAGCCTGCCCTGCTTTCTGTTTGTTTGAATCCCAGTGAACTTGCAGACCTTTGTTCAATGCGGATACTTGTACCTCGTGCAGACCCTGGAGAGAAGGCTTTGTCTTGAGAGCTTTCTTCTTCATGACTCAGTAACCCCCCACCTGCCATTAATCCGAAGATCAGGCACTCGGAACCGGCACCCGGCAAGGTAGGAGAGATAAACCTGAGTTTATTGGTCGACCTTGGAGATAGATACCACAAGCGGGGAAGCAACAGTTGCAGTCTAGTTGTGGTGTGAGAGTCAGTCCCACGCTATGAGTAGTAGTATTCGGAGTAGCTAACTAGTATAGGCAATCGATATCCGGTTGCAGGTGGGGGTCTGGGTCTGGAACTTATACTTACATCAATAGATAACAGTACCAGTGCAAACGACACCCTGTCTAGCTCGATCCGACACTACGTCCTCGGTGCGGGGACGATGAGACAGCGACACTAGCGCCAAGTATAAGGCTGGTCTAACTATAGGGCGAGACCCAAGGTGTATTTGGATTATGACTTTAGCCGCCCTCGGACACGGCTAACGACCAAACTGAAATTGCCGTGCGGTTTCTGCCGCGCACTTTGTTCCTTCTCGCCCAATAGGGAAGTTTTTCACCCTCGCTGTTGCATATCGGAGCTGGTTTATTTACTCGCGCAGGTTCGTAATGACGAATTTTCCACTTGGCGTGCATCTTCCAAGGCGACGTTTCTTGTTTGACGGTGCCAATGTTGCTTGTCCCGACTTGAGGGGAACTACCCCACAATTTACATACATATTTACTGCAGCCTTACGAGCTTATTTACGAGCTTGTTTTGTAGCGTGTTTTGTGGGGGGGGCTTACAATACGATGCTATATAAGTCCCCAGGCACCATAATGGAAGCCAGAAATCAATCTCTGGGTTATTTGCACCGAAAGCAACATCCTAGTTTCTTTTCACAGTCACAGTCATATCCAGAAACGCCAGCACCATGGACAAAAAAGACATCCACCATGTGGAGGAGACTTCCATCGAGATGTTCGACGAAAAGGTCCGCAAGCCTACCACTGCTGAGGAAATGTTCCCCCACATTGACAAAAAGAAGCTGCTCAAGAAAATGGACATGAACATTATCCCCATCCTTTCTCTACTCTACCTGTTGTCTTTCCTGGATAGAGGTAACATCGGAAACGCCAACATCGAAGGTCTCTCAAAAGATCTGGGACTCACTGGTCCTCAATACAACATGTGTCTTACTGTCTTCTTCTTCACATACTCGGCTTTCGAAGTTCCTTCTAACATGATCTTGAAGAAGCTCCGACCTTCCATCTGGCTTCCTACCATTATGGTTGCTTGGGGTATTGTCATGACTTTGATGGGACTGGTCAAGAACTACCACGGTCTGTTGATCTGTCGAATTTTCCTTGGATTGACTGAAGCTGGTCTTTATCCCGGTGTCGGATACTATCTGACTCTCTGGTACTGTCGATCCGAGATTCAGTTCAGACAAGCCATGTTCTTCTCTGCTGCCTCCATTGCCGGCGCCTTCTCTGGTCTGTTGGCTTTCGGTATTGGAAAGATGAAGGGCATCGCTGGACTTCACGGATGGCAGTGGATTTTCATTCTTGAGGGAATTGCCACGGTTGTGGTTGCCGGCATCGCCTTCTTCTATGTTCATGACTTCCCCGAGACTGCTTCATTTCTTACTGAGGAGGAGCGAGAGTTCGTCATGTGGAGACTCAAGTATGACGGTAACGATAACAGTGCTGGAGGCGAGCTGGTCGAGCAGAACGACTCTCGAGACTGGAAGTACGTCTGGGCTGCTTTTACCGATGTCCAGGTCTACGTCCACCTGCTCCTCTACTTTGGTGTTGTTGTTCCTCTCTATGGTATCTCTCTCTTCCTTCCTACCATTGTCAACAACTTGGGATACACCTCCTCCACTGCTCAGCTCATGACTATCCCTATCTACGTGATTGCAGCTATTGCTTCGGTGACTCAAGCCTGGTTTTCAGATCGATACGGAAAGAGATCACCCTTCATCCTTGTCAACCTACTCTGCATGTTGTTTGGCTACTTGCTGGCCTTCAACCTGTCTCACAAAAAGCCTATTGCAGTCTACGTGGGATGCTACTTCATCGCACTAGGACTGTATCCTGCCCTGCCAGCTATTGTCTCGTGGATGTCTAACAACGTCGCAGGTACCTACAAACGAGCTGTAGCCATGGCCATCCAGATTGGTGTTGGTAACTTGTCTGGTGCCATTGCTTCCAACATCTACAGAGACCAGGACAAACCCGAGTTTAAACTGGGTCATGGAATGGAGATTATGTTTGTGTGCATTGGAATCATTTCTCTGATTGTTCTCAACTTTGGCTACCATCTTGTGAACAAGAAGAAGAAGGCCAAGATTGATTCTGGCGAGTGTGAGCATATCACCAGCACCGAGCTGTCCGAAATGGGTGATAGATCCCCCTTCTTCCGATACAGACATTAGTTAGCTATTATTTATATGAATCAAATTGATTACTATCTATCCTTACAGTACTACGTATCGCTGTAGTTTTTGTCTCTCCAGAGCCTCCGTCGATTTTGAACACAAGTATTGCACGATGTACAGCCATGCCACACTTGTACCTGAAGGTGTGCCCACAACCTCTCTGTGACACTGCCACAAGACCGGATCACAACATTTGAAACAGCAGAATGCTTATACTATATACACTAATTAGTCCAAGGCTTGAAAGAGCCAAAGAGGTCCCGGGTGGGGTACTTGGCGGCCAGCCACTTGAGCACGTCGTACTCAACGACCACGTTTCGGGCCTTGAGAATGTCTCGGACCTCGATAAACTCCTTGGGCACAATGTCGGCCTTGAGGTTGTCCTTTCCGAGAACGGAGTCCAGAATGGGTCGCTCAGTGTCAACCAGGAAAACGGTCATTTCCTTCTTTCCGAAACCAAGCTCGCCCTCAAGCCACTGTCGGCCAAAGGTTGTGTTGTCCTTAACGGACTCTGGCAGCTCGCAGGGGCCATCGACCACAAAAAGTCGACCCTCCTGGTACTGTGAGGTCAGAGCAGCTCGGATGGCCGAGGCGTACACCTGCTTGGGCAGACCGGTGGCCATCTTGTTGGGGGCGTTTCGATCGAGCGCGTAACCTCCCTGTGTTCGTGTGGGTGAACCAGCATCACCGACTCGGGCCTTACCCATTCCCTTCTGCTTGTGCAGCTTCTTGGTGGAGTAACCCATCTGTTCTCGACCGGGAGGGTTGGAGGCTCCAACTCGCTGTCGATCAGCCTCGTAGACAACGGCTCGCCACAACAGATCCTTGTGGACCTGAGCGCCCAGCATTTGCGACGTGACGGGCTGTAGTCGTGTGGGCTCAAGAGAGGGAAACTGTCGCACCGAGGTGAGAACGAACTCGGGCAGTTTTGCTGCGCCGGGCAGTGTGTCGACGGCCTGAGTCTTGGCGGCTCCGGCCTCGGAGGCAAAGCCCCGTCGAAGCCCGGAGGTCAGTCCTGGAATTAGTCGCCGGATCATGTTGTGTTTCGTCTCGGGTTATGGTGCTGCAGATTTTTGAATTTTCACCACCCTGAACATTTTACCCTGGAGTCACGTGAGCCCGGAGGTTCGGTTCACTGGGACATTGTGAGAATATAACGAGTGCCAGCTTGGGTAGACAATAAAAGGAGTCGACGAGTGAGGCATTTATTGTGGGGACGCGGCTACTTATAAATAGTGCTTTACTCTCCACCTTGTGACATTCCTCATGTTGTCATGATCACAAGTACATTCTCGGAGTATTACATAAGCCGTACCAGCACTGACAAAACGGTTCTCAAACGATTTGATACAATAGCAGAGGCACATGTTCCAATTGCATATAGCCGTGGCTAAATACAGTACCTGGTACTCGTACTGTACCAATAGCTAGCGTCTACTTGTGGCCCATTGTCTGGAACATGTTTCACCTTATATCGTCAGTGCAGCTACAAGTTGTACTATCACGCCTACATCTCATCAAGTACAAGTAATTAGCACATGCAATGATATATTTACTTATCCTGTGGACTATTGAATCCACCATTTTTTGTAGTGTTCATGTCGGCTGTCGTCGTTTTTTTGCCATGATCCACCACCTTTCGGAGATTGTGTGTGATTATGCGCACCTCTAGACCTTGCTACCAGGTTTGCTAGTATTAGTAATGGGCCCGTGGTACTGTATATATGATTGCGGGGAAGATTTGTGTTTCAGATCAAATCAAAAAATAGCAACGGAAACCAAAGGAAGACATGAAAACTGGCTCATCCTTTCTCTAACACACTCACCCACTGGTAATCCGCACAATCCACTCTGCTAAACGAGTCACCATGTAGTTTGTACAGACGTGGCCCACTCCCTCCTGGCACACGTACTCGGGGTTGCCGCCATTCTTTTTGAAATGCTCGATCCACTCGTGGGAGTACGAGTC
The DNA here is from genome assembly GCA_900519055.1 of Yarrowia galli. Classification (NCBI taxonomy): domain Eukaryota; kingdom Fungi; phylum Ascomycota; class Dipodascomycetes; order Dipodascales; genus Yarrowia; species Yarrowia galli. The sequence goes on along the minus strand of ULGS01000005.1, from coordinate 2,060,957 downwards.
CTTGACTAGTGCGTCATCCTCGCCCGTAGCAATGAAGACATGGGTGTCTGTGGGCATGTCAAACACTCGGGCATCGTCTCGGGTAATCATGTCCTTTAATGGCTCTGGAATCAGATATTGGCATTGGGGGTTTGTGTTTTTGAGCGACCCTGTTTTCTGACGGTGTTGGTCTAGCCGGTCTTCAAACAGAGTGCGCATGCTAGGCGAGCCGATTATTGGTGCAATGGCAAAAATGTCCTGGTCCTTGTTGCGTGCCATGGATCGCCACGCAATGTGGCCTCCCAGCGACACTCCCGACACAATGTTGTACCATTTGGGCGCCACGTTTCGTAGTTGTGCGTCCAGCACTGCAGGCAGATACTGCATGACCAACAGCAAGTCATCTGTGGAGCCGTCAATGATGGACATCATATCCACGGCGTGGCTGTCGTTTCCTGCCTCCCAATCCAGCGACCGCTGAGCCGTGAGGGTTCTGGAGCCGTGGTTTCGCAGATCGAACGTCACAGCAATGTAGTTTGTCCAGGGCGTGTAAGAATGTCTTCGTGAGGTGTGTGAATCGGTTCGGGTCACATGCGGTCTTGATGCCTTGAGCGCCTCGATCCCAGTGTTGGTGGCAGGCAGGTCTCGCTGATCGGCGTCCGGGGAACGGTCCACGGCGGCCTCACGACATCGAGAGAGTAGCTCGTGGGCCAGATACTCGGTGTACATGTAGTTCTGCAGCCTGGGATGGGCTAGGTAGAGCACTCCGACGGCCTTACATCGTTTGGGAAGCTCTTCGAGGCCATAGACCATGGTGCGAATGCCGCCAATGTCGACCACCTTTTTGGACGACACATGGGTGTGGGGCTGCAAATGAAACGCTTCGTCCATTATTCCATATCGTGTGGGGGAAGGAAGGAAGAGTTGAGTTGAGATGAGGTGTGTGAGTGTAATATGGAGGGGGGTCCGAGTTTAGACGTAAATGTGAAACTGTGTGCGTTTCGGGTTCGGGGTTTCAGGGTTTCGGGCTCGATGGACTTGGAATAAGACCATGGGCTCGAGAATTAGGCATGTCGGTCATTTTAAAGCAGGCTTAGAGCCTCCTGTTAGCTCTAAACAAACGTCTACACTATCAAGACCTGTCGTTTTGGCGTCCATTTGGATCCCAGACCATTCTCAATTGGGCAATCCAGGGTTCGGGCTCGACATAAAGGGTCCTCTTCGGTGCATATCCTGCACATGGTCTTAGCAGTTGAGCTGTAGCAAGTCAAATGGGTTGTCACTAGCAAAAAAGTAATGTTCCAGTTTTCCGACCTTGATCTTAATGCGTGTATTTTAGGTGGACCATTACTGGCTTAGCAATTTCCTTCCTAACACTCTTAAAACAACATCAGAGTAGACCATACTCCACATACAGTAGGCTACGATACAACATACTCTCCACACACGATGCCCAAACAAGCAATCTATGGGTACATCTCCTAATGCGTGAAACACATGCCGGCGGTGTGCTAATCTCCCTCTTCTCCCACGAGTGGTCTACCCAGTAACATTCAGCCTCCCCCCATACAGCCACCTATTGCATCCATCACGCCCTCATCACTTTTGCTGCACGCTGTGCACATTGTTTTCAGGGGCAGAGTTAGACTAACAAGCCGTGCCGAGGACCAGAAAAGCGGGCTGTGTGAGACATGCTCGTGGATTCCGCGATATTATCCAGCCCGCTACGGATCGCACGGAGCACACATTTGCTGGCGGCGGTCCGTTATTATTCCAGTCTCAACAACTGTGGCGTAAACCGAAACTCTTACTCCGAGTTTGAGAGCATCCTCCAGCGCAGCAACGATAACGCGATACGAATATGGACGTAGCCGTATTATCGTCGAGAATGAACAAGTTGCTCTGGACCATAGATCACGTGATCAAAAACATCTTAAAAACTCTCACCTGGTCTTTTTCACACACATTTTCTCACGGGTCGGTCATGCACAGACGCCTACACACACACCTGGACATCAGGACAACAAGAACCAAGACAACACGCAGTCCTCCTGGTAAGGGATTTCAGCCTCATAAAGTTTCGCTCCTCCTGCACCCATCAGCCAACGGCCGGGTAACTCCCTTGGTTCCAAACAAAGACCAGTGTAGCCTCCTCTTCACACCCAGTGTCCGAAAGGTTTGCCTCGCGCATACTTCAATGTTGGCAATAATGCGGCATTTTCAGCAACACCAGTTTCTCGCCACATACTCCTGAAGCCGCCATGGGAACACTCTCCTGAGTCGACGGGCGACACGCCCTCTCAGCAACAGGTCCATCGACACCGCTCTTGCCGGTTTTCAAAGCTCTGCTGTCTAGGGGGCAAACACGGCGCCATGCCCCCTCCGGCTGGCTTGACCCTAACTAAAACCGAAAATTTACCCAGCAGCTCACAGGCGTGTCATCAGAGGGCCGTGCTGGGCGATACAGACGGGCTTGGAGTGGTTGCCAGACCTGTCAGTTGGTTGTGTGGTTGGTTTTTCCCCATTTGCGGGATTTCTCAGGGTCCCAGTTTTGGGCCCACGACCCAACTTGCCACCCAGTTTTGGCCTCTCCACCTCCCCCCCCTCTCTCCTCCGCTGGGCGCACTTGAGGTTGCCTTTCGCTCCCTTTTTTTCGCCACCCAAAAATCTGCACCAACTTGCTTTGCAAGAGTCATTTTAAGCTTTGCAGTGCCATTTCGGGACAATTTTACTCCTGTTTTCTCCCTTACACTGCAGATGTTGTGGGCACCTGTCTTCACATTCCTTAACCATCGACTGCTGCTAATGCGACAAATTTTTCTTTACACTTCTACGTCTCACAGCGACTAGTCGTTCGACTTTTGCCCGCACGCCCCCCTTCTCCATTGAGGCTGTTCTTATTTGGAAACATACCGTCGATATGGTGGTATCTCCGAGAGAAACGTTTCTCACACATCCACATGAAATCTAGCCTGGTAGGCTCAAAGTGTGCCAACCAGTCTAGCCGTAGCTCCCCCCTTCTCTCGTCGCTCTTGCCACCGTGTCCCTATAGCCTTGCTTGTATATTTAGACAAAAGCAGTAGTGTGCCCTAGCCCAAACCTTAAGCTGCGTTTGTGCTGGGAAGAATGCTAACCGTGGCAAAGTACTTAAGCCCTCGGGCTCCCAAAATTTCCAAAATCCTTTCATCGGACTGAATTTGTTCATACATTTCGCGCTTTACCCTACCGTAACACGAAAACACTGACTCTCATTGGTCAGTTTGGTGGGTACAAAGAACAAAGAGTGAGTACAGACAAAGAAATTCTATTGCGTTGGTATGCACACGACATGCGCCTGGTGGTGATGTCGTGTGTTGGGTGTGTGGTGGTGATGTTGGTGATGCAGGACATGGCGATGGTGTTGTTGTTGCTGTTGCATGAAGGGCATCGTTGCTGTTGATGTTGATGTTGACGATGACGGCGATGACGATGATGACAGAAATGGATGTCGTCGTTGCTGTCGTCGTTGTCGTCGTCAATGACATCACACTGCCATGTTCTTTGTTGCACATCCCCTCCCTCTCCTCTCGCCTATGTCGTTCCACTCGTCACTTGGCCCCAAGGTTATGGTTCCTGTCGCCACCCACACACATCGTCACTATTACTAAGGTGATGTCGTTGTCATATGATCATGATGATGCGCCACCGTCCTAACTGTGTCGATGTTACTTAAATGCCTTCGCTCCCTCACTCTCTTCCCAACCCTTACTAACCCGAGATAGATATATTTTAACTAATATATCTACTGTACATATGACTACTATGGAGACGACCCCCACAGTCAACGCTTCAGATGTGGACGTGAAGCGACCCGGCGACGAAGTCGATAAGGACGACATCAAGCGGCCCCGTGTGGAGGACACCGACGCCATGGATACAGAGGAGCCAAAACCTGCAGACTCCAAGGAGGGCGACAACGAGCCCCGGTCCGACGAGCCCGAGTCCAAACAGCAGGAGGAGGTGAAGGAATCAGACGACAAGCCCACCGAGGAGACCAAACCCGAGGTCAAGACTGAAGATTCCAAGGAACAGCCGGACGACTCTGCCCATTCCGAGGCTGCTTCTCTGCCCACCCCTTCTTCCTCTATTGTCGAGTCCGACAAGCCCGTGGTGGAAATGCCCAAGCACCAGGTCAAGTATGCTGCATCATCTCTCAAGGCCGTCAAGCGGCTCAAGGATGCCGCGCCCTTCATCCACCCCGTGGACCCCGTCAAGCTCAACATCCCCACATACTTTGAGGTCATCAAGCAGCCCATGGATCTCGGCACCATGGAGAAGAAGCTCAACAACGGCGAGTACGGCACCAAGGAGGACATGATTGCCGATGTCCAACGCATTGTCGACAACTGTCTCACCTTCAACGGCCCAGACTCCTTCATCTCTAGCATGGCCAAGTCGCTTTTCACATCGTTTGAACGCCACATGTTCAACTTCCCCAGTGCCGACGCCCCCGCCGAGCCTCTGAAGAAGAAGAAGTCTCTCGGTGGCGGCTCTAGCACCCGGACTCCCCGAGGATCTATGACTGCTGGCAGTGAAGAGACCTACGCCCTCCAGCCTAGTGGCGTCCCCACCATTCGACGTGAGTCTGCTATCGATGGGAGACCGAAGCGAGAGATTCACCCCCCGAAGCCAAAAGACCTGCCTTACACCAACATCAAGCCCCGCAAGAAGAAGCACGCCATCGAGCTTCGGTTCTGCAACCAGGTGCTCAAGGAACTAACCAGCAAAAAGCATGAGGAGTACTCTTTCCCCTTCCTTCTCCCCGTGGACCCCGTGGCTCTCAACTGCCCCTCTTACTTCAAGATCATCAAGGAACCCATGGATCTGTCCACTGTGCAGGAAAAGATGAACAACAATGCTTATGAGACTGCCGACGAGTTCGAGAGCGACGTGCGGCTCATTTTCAAGAACTGTTACCGGTTCAACCCTGACGGCACCCCCGTCAACAAGATGGGCAAGCGACTCGAGTCCATCTTCGACAAAAAGTGGGCTGAGAAGCCCATCCCTCCTCCTTCTCCCCCTCCCACCATGGACGACTCTTCCGACTACGACGAGTACTCTTCGGATGAGGACCTGGCCTCTTCTATCACTAACCCTGCCATTGCATTCCTGGAAGAGCAGATTGAGAGAATGAAGCAGGAACTCACCAAGATGAAGAAGGACGCCGCTCGAGAGATGAAGCGGTCCCGACGACGAGGATCCTCGAAGCGATCCAAGTCTAGCTCCAAGCGAAAGGGCTCTCGGTCGTCCGACTCTGGAGGAGTCGTTGTCTCTTACGAGATGAAGAAGGAGCTCAGTGAGCGAATCCCCCAGCTCAAGGAAAAGCAGCTTCAGCATGTCATCAATCTCATCCACGAGTCGATGCCCCAGCTCAAGAGCGAGGGCCAGGATGAGATTGAGCTGGACATGGACCAGCTTGATCCCCACACGCTTATGAAGCTTTACAACTATGTTGTCAAGGACGACAGCAAGAAGAAGGCGTCTTCTGGAGGCAAGAGTACGTCTTCCTCCTCGCGGCCTTCTTCTTCTGTCTATCCTGGTCAGCGGAAAAAGTCCAAGCCTATGTCTGAGAGTGAACAGGCACAGCAGATTGAGCAGATTCAGAAGAAGCTGCGACAGTTTGATGAGGCTGAGGGCGGTTCTGCTACCCCTCCCCCACCAATGGCCACTTTGATGATTCGTCCGACGATGACAGTGGATCCAGCAGTGAAGAGGAGTAAATGGAGTAGCAGACAGGTTATTTATTTTAATGTGTCATGATGTATATTAGTGATAGAAGTTAACTGACTTAATTATTTCATGTGTTGATTGTAGGAGCAGTGTACGAGTAATTGTAGCGATGTCCTCTGTTATCATGATGTCACTACGGAGTGCACAACTCGTGTGTACAGCTTATGCTACAACCCTTCTCGTAGAATGAATAAATATAATTTACAGGTGTGTGGTGAGTTTTGGGGAAGTCATCAGTCAGTCATCAGTCAGCCCTAGAACTCCGTTTGAGCTCTCAGATTGGCAATGACTTCTTTCTGTGAAGCAACCTCGTTTCGAAGAGCCTCGATGACCAGATAGAGGCCCTGCTTGTCTGTTTCGAGTTGTGAGATTCGAGCGTCGTTCTCATGTTGCATTTCTGCCAGCTCTTCCGCTGCATTGTATTTGACGCGTTCCAAAGCTGCTCGTAGACGTTCAGTTTCCGACGGTTGTTGTCTGTCTCCAAACTTGAGTCCTTCGTTCTTGCGTCTTTTTGTTCGCGGTTGTGTCGGGCTGTCGGCCTCACAGATTTCACTTCCCATACCTGCCACCAGCCTCACACTTCCTCCAGGAGCTGCACAAGCAATGTTCTCCTTGTCTGAGTCCTCGGGGTATTCGGCCTGGGTTGGGGGAGTGGAGTTTTTGAGGTCCACCGAGTACGGCGACGAGTCCTTGTATTGGAACCGTGAGTCGTCGGGTGAAGTATCTGACCAAGAGTAGACCACTCGTTCCGAAGGCGAGTTTTGAGGATGTGTATGGGCTGTGAGGATTCTGATTGCTGAAGGCGACCGTTTACGAGTAAGACATGGCTCGGACTGTAATAGACGATGTTCTTCACCGGAGTACATTTTGCCCATTGTATCTTGTTGTTGTTGTTGTTGTTGTCCCTCCTTTTCCTTATCACCAGCAGCACCTCCTTCATGGACTAGAGTGGTGTCTCCTGAATGGTCTTCTTCGATATACGTCTCTTCTCCTACCGTAGTCTGGTCTGTCAGAATATCAGCAGCAGTCTCCTTGCCTCCACGTGACGGAGATTGAGGAGACTCGTTTGTGATATTGAGACCACTGAGAGGCACGCGTGCAATGATTTCGGAGCTGTTGTGGTTCTCCTCTGCAAACGGGTCGGGAGACATGGACGCACATCGAATGGGGTCAATGTTGTCGGAACACGATGGTGAAATGTACTGGTAGTGCCGTTTGCCCGGCGTCAGAGCCACAATGCGTTTGGTGACCGTGTGCATTGGCGTCTTGTTACTTCTCGGCGGTCGTGACGGTGTGTCTTGAACTCCAGCCTGGAACTCATCGTCTTCTTCTTCCTCTTCCTCTTCATCGTCTTCTCCAACATCCTCTCCAACTTCCTCTCCAACCTCCTCTTCAGCTTCCTCCTCTTGCTCTTCGTCTGAATGAATGTCGATAATGTCGCTTTCGTCGCCACTGTCGTCGTCCCTTCCGTGTTGTTCCTCCAAGCTCATTTCTGCCGTGGTCTTGTCTTGTCCTTTCGTGGTGGTGGTAGCTACCGTGAAACAGTGGGTCACGCTATGGGGGAGTCGTATGCATTTAAATTACCTTACAACCATGTTAATGAGTTACGCGTTCTCACGCGAGTTACCCGGCCGACCAGCACACCCCAGCCATGCGTAATGTAGGAGAAAAGGAGAGGCTGAATGTGATGTGGAGGGGTTGTTTTGGTGCAGACACGCCTTAGATACAATGATATGACCACCGGAAACCCGCATTGTCTTCCCCGTATCTTTTTCTCCACCCCAATCGCTATATAATCACTTGTTTAGTATGGTCTTCTGGTAGCCCCATCATCAGCCAAACGCGAGAAAACGCGACGGCACCAACCAGACGTAAAAGACATAGAGAGGTGTGGATTTGTTCCTTGGCAGTGATGACGAGACAATGGTGTCATTCCTGTTCAGTCACGTTCCACATTCTTACTGTTTCCACAGATACTGGCACTTGTACAAGTAGCTACATTATACTCGTCTATTCCTTACAATCACTGACATGTCTCAAATGTGGAGAATGCAGCCCTTGGTCTTAATTAGTGCCATCAAAGGAATGCCCCTAAATAATGTGCTTGTCTTGTGGAAAGAGAGACAAAGTGATACGAGGTGCCAAGAAATTGATTGAGTGTCCTTCCACATTTGTAGTCACGTGACCCAGCCTTTTGTACACACACACACATCTGCTCCGTTGTTGTTCTGACATTGTGTCACAGCAAACAACACTTGCTGACTGCACAGAACTGTCCTTTGGTGTTTAAGTGGCAACTCTATCTGTGTAGGTCTGTAGCTGCAAGTAATCAACATATAATGAACAGTGGTCTATACTTGTACCGGTTCGTACTTGTATGGGCACTTCAGGGTGTTATCGAACTGGCAATTGTAGTCACTTCATTACTCCTTGTAATTAGCTACCACACTGTAGTCAAAGACACACCTTAAACTGAGTGCCCGATTCTCAGCCTCACATGGACCACCTTAAATGGACCACCTTATTCCACCTCACCCTAACTACCTCTTCTAAACAGCCTGTAATCTCAACCAGGACCACCAACTAATTAATCCACTGCTCGTCTCTGGCTGGTCACGTGAAACTCCCAGCAGTAGTTGCACCTTCCCCCACGTCTGGAATAAAGTTGAGTGGTCACATGACTTTTTCCCACTTGAGCGGAAAAGACAGTCACAGCTGAACCTTGCAGATTTCAAACCTCCCACTCAGTGTGAATTTTGATTTTGAAGTGTTTGACTACGAGACTCTCATCCCACGACGATACACGCCAAAATGTCATTCAACAAGGATAAGGCCGACGCTGAAGCTCCCCAGCAGCTCCGAAAGATCAGAATCACTCTGACTTCCACCAAGATGAAGTCTCTTGAGAACGGTGAGTGAAAAATGGACACGACGAGATATGAAATGAAGGAATGGAGGACGGGACGTGGAGAGATACCAGATTACGTAACGAGGCCTCAGCAACGATACATACACCGAACCTCTCTTCAAAACCGGAAAACTAACACAGTCTCTGCTGACATCATCTCTCGAGCTAAGAACTCCAACGTTGGCGTCAAGGGCCCCGTCCGACTCCCTACCAAGGTTCTTAACATCACCACCCGAAAGACCCCTAACGGTGAGGGTTCCAAGACCTGGGATCACTTTGAGATGCGAATCCACAAGCGACTCATCGATCTCCACTCCCCCGCTGAGGTTGTCAAGAAGATCACCTCTATCAACATCGAGCCTGGTGTGGATGTTGAGGTCACCATTGCTGCTTAAGCTTGGGCGACCCCAAAACTCGGTATAAAAAATTGCACATGTATTATTGATGTGAGGTGGTAACTTATTATCTACACTAACATGTATTTTATTGTAGTCGTGAGGTCTGTAGGAGAGGTATTGTAGTTTGCTGTGGAGGTGACACGAGTTCGCGTTGTAATGATGCCCTGAAATGATTACGGTGTTCATGGAGGCCACTTGAATCAACTTACAACTACGGAGTAGAGCAGATGTCAGTTATGTTCGAGTCAAGTCTTACGAGCTGATCCGTTGTATCCTTCACAGCAATTACCTGTCGAGATGGTTAGTAACAGCAGACGAATGAATAGGCGTTATAAACATGTCTGGTAGTAATCTCAACGTTTAATGAGCTGCACATCGACTTGGGCCCTTCTAGGGGTCCCTCAAACCCCTATACTTGTAGTGTCTATGCTCTACTTGAATGACACAACAAATCCATTCATGTCTGGTTGGTCGTAACACTCAGCTACAGTACTAGGCTGTCTGATACTTGCCCAGTTGCTCACAGCATCTACCACTGTACCCCGTATTCAATAAACACCTACCATATCAGCCTTACCTCCCACCCCCGTCCCACCCACATACTATACAAGTCATTACCTATCTATCAATGCTCCAAATGTCCATCTTCACTTCAGCTTCTCTAATCACAGAAACTTGCTGAGCCAGATCTCGTGGATTCGAGTGTCGTCACTGAGCTCGGGGTGGAACGAGGTGCCCATCATATGGCCCTGCTCAACTGCCACAATGAGCTTCTTGGCGGGATCGGAGGGATCCTCAACCTCAGCCAGCACCTTAACTTCGTCAGACAGAGTCTTGAAAACCACAGGAGCTCGGATGAAGACGGCGTCGAAAACAGCGTCCTTGTCGGTGATGGTGGAAGAGGCTCCAAAGTTGCTGAGCTTGAGAGGAGCGATGAAAGAGCCCAGTTGTCGGCCAAAGTAGTTTCGGGACACCACAACGTCCAGTCCTCCAAACAGAGCAGACACAGTCTGGTCAGCGACCTTGTTTCCATGAGCGTCAATCTCGGGAGTACCGGCCAGAGTCTGCTTTTCGGTCTTGTGGTCGTAGATACCGGAAGAGATGAGAATCAGACCGGCACAAGTACCCCAGGTAGGCTTCTTGTCCACAGTGACAAACTTCTGCAGAGCCTCCAGCATACCAGCAGATCGCTGGGCAACAAGAGAGATGGCGGTGGACTCGCCTCCGGGGATCACCAGACCCTCACACTTCTCCAGCTCGGCGGGGGTTCGGACCTCGATCACCTCAACGTCCTTCTGAAGCTTGACAGCGGCCTTTTCCAGATGTCGACAGTGCTCGGCAAAAGCGCCCTGAAGAGCAAGAACACCCACGGTTTGAGTCTTGGTCATGTTGTTTGTTGTGTGTGTGAATAGGTATGCGGGTGGAGGAGAAGAGAGGTGGGGTTGGAAACGATTCAAAGCACAGTATACACGCTAGCTATATTTCTACCCTACATATTTTTACCACGATGACTTTCTGACTCTTATCTCCCAAACTCTGATCCACGGCGGGTAAATGTGAGAGAGGGGGGGATACTCGGTGTCACAGCAGAACAGAAAGAGGTTTTTACAGTCGGAGTAAGCCATTCTGTTGTGGCTGTCAGAAACAACCTACATATCGATTTTCCAAGCTCCACCATGACTACCTCCCCAGATAAACACCTCCTCACACTAGCATCTGGAGACCTATAAGGTTCCATATAGCTTTCCCCACCTTGGAAACGGATATACGAAGCGACAGTATCTAATGGACGTTAGGGGATAGGTATGAGGAAGCTTAAAACTCCATTTCAATCCTCTCACTCCGGTGAGTTGTTTGGTACTATAAAATACACTACCTTCCACAATAAATCGGCAGATATAACCAATTTCCCTATTCGTACCTCCAATCACCTAAACAGACGCCGTTAGCGTAATAAGACTCGGTGATGAGGCATTAGCCACTATTGGGTGACTCGGATATCCCCACTCGGTTATAGAAGGTAACGGCCAGGTGGTGGCGGTTTTCATTAGATGTCAATCATATCACGTGACCGCATGGGCACTGTATATTACAGCTACACCGTACAGCGTGATTCCATCACCTCTACGGTACGATACGAACTCATACCTGGAATACGCACCTACAATGGGGATACGATCTTGGCTGCAAATACTACGTACAGCAGCTATTGTACAAGTACCCATACCAGGCACTCACAAATCATTGTATGGATTGATAATAAAACTACATTCGATGCGTGAATCGTGTGCGTGTCTATGCGGATAAGACCGTCTCCTGTCCACTGTGCGTACCACCATAAGATTGAAGACAAGTCATTGCCACTGGGCCGCCCACAGCACAGCTGGTTGGACGTTTGGTCACAAAGTACCGGTACCTAATACTTGATCTTCTTGGTGGCGAAAAGTCGGTCTCCAATGTCTCCGATACCAGGCACCAGGAAACCCTGCTCGGTGAGACCTTCGTCTCCCTTGACCACATAGACCTCGACACCCTCGAGTTTCGAGAGCTTCTCAATGCCCTGTTTGGATGCAATAAGCGACACAATGACAATGTGCTCCACGCCCCATTCCTTGAGGATATCCACCACGGCCTTGGCGGTGCCTCCAGTGGCAATCACGGGATCAAGCACAAATGCATGGCTGATCTTGGAGGTTGCGGTGGGCAGAGGAGGAGGCAGCTTGTTGTAGTACTCCACGGGGCTCAACGTCGACTCCTCTCGGTACAGACCCAAATGATAGACTGCTGGGTCGTCCTGGGCGGGCAGCTGGGCCAGAAAGGGATCCAGCATGGCTTGTCCGGATCTGAGTACCGGAGCAATCACATACTCGCTGTCGGTGGGTTTGAGTTGGGGCACCACCACTGCGTGTCCCAGATCTGAGGTGACGGTGTTGGACCGGTCCTTCTCTTCGGGGTCTTTTCGCTCAAAGACCTTGGCCATGACTTCGGCCGCAAACGAGCCTGAGATCTCCGCCACCAGTTGTCGGGTTTCTCTGGAGTTGAGTTTGCGGTCTCTGAGCTGAGCCAGCTTGGTCTGCAATACTGGTTGTTCTGAAGTGTATACCATTGTGCAAAGCAGTTTGTGATGTTTTCAAAACAGGTGTTAACGTGAAAGAAACGTGTGTAAAATGATTTGGGTCTTTCAATTTCGAGAGAGGGGAGGGGGATGGCACATTGCTTATGTATCGAGTGCTTATCACTTCTCGGGTGAACTTAATGTGGGTAGCACATACAGCGATACAGGGAGTAATAGATGAGGTCCTTACAGGTGAAACATGTGTCTGAGAGGCAAGGTAACTACAACCACTTTGATTGCTACACATGACCGGTCGTGATGGTTTTTCCCATCTGTCTACACGGTTATTTCTCGTCTCATAAATTGGGCAAACACACATCCTCCACATCTGCAAGATTCCAGCCCCAAGCCCCAAAAGCATCAACAGACCGAGATAGAGTTTCATGATAAGCCCAAAAAGCGACAACGTGGTTAGACGACAGAACCATGACGTGTATGAGAGAGTGCGGTGATCTGGCAAGTGGGTGGGGGGTTTGAATAACGAGCAGAAGACAGTAGATAATCACGTGACCGCGTTCCAATAGCACAAAAACCGACCAGTCCAATTGCGGCTGTATTACTCCTTCTACAGCCCACATGACCTCCTCTTCCCCTCCCGGAGAGCCCGTCGGCATAAAAGGGAAGACCACTGTATGCACGCAATGCATCCAGTGCCTTATCTCTCGTTAGTATCCCTTCTGCATTCCGGCCATCACAACAACTTGATTGGCGGATAATATTGCCACTGCACAGGTTTCGTTATCACCATTGCATTGACATTGTGTTGGCTCACTTCGACTTGCAATTCACCATTCTTACACCTCCACACGCACCATACACTAGCTACGGATACTTAACCACCCAACCATAGTCTACTCCACCCACACCAACCACTACACAATGGACTACTTACTCACTCTTCCGTCTGTGAGAGAACGGTCTACGGCCGTGTTCAATCAGGCCAAGGTCGACAAGCTCACCAACTTCACCGCGGACTTTGACAAGCTGCCCGCTGTGGCTGAATACGTCCACAAACTCATTGAACGAGACTACCAGTCAGACGCCACCAAAATCCCCCCTCACGGACGATGGCAACACTTTGATGTGGGACATAAACGTCTGGAGCCTCTCATTGAATCTTGGGAAAAGAAGGGAGTCGCCAAGGACGAAATCGCAGCCAGATTGGTCGACTTGTTCGTTGTGTCTGTACTGCTGGATGCCGGAGCTGGTCCCACCTGGAAGTACACAGAAGGCGCTGGAGAACAGACTGGACGATCCGAGGGAATCGCAATTGCTTCCCTCGACATGTTCGCAGCTGGAATCTTTGGAGATCCCGATATCGTGACTGGCCCGGGTCTCGAGAGACTGACGCTCAAACAGCTCAGTGACGGGTTCCAGGTTAGTGACAAGAACCCCATGGACGGCCTGGAAGGACGATACAATCTGCTCGTTCGATTGGGAAAGGCTCTGGTCGCTTCTCCTGATCTCTTTGGACCCACTGCTCGACCCGGTCATCTTATTACATACCTCAAGAGCACGGAGGAGCCCATCAAGATTTCCACACTTTGGGAGGCCCTGATGAAGGGTCTGGGACCCATTTGGCCCGAGGGACGGCTCAAGATCAACGGAAAGGCTCTTGGAGATGCCTGGGTGTGTTCTTCCCTTCCCAACCCCTCTGGAGATGAAGCTGGATCTGTCACTCCATTCCACAAACTCACCCAGTGGCTGACGTATTCCATTCTTGTCCCCATGAAGGAGTACGGAGGACTCAAGTTTGAGGGTGAAGAGCAGCTGACCGGTCTTCCCGAGTACCGAAATGGAGGTCTTCTGGTTGATTTTGGGGTTCTGACGCTCAAGCCTGAGGCTCTAAAACAGTCTCTGAGTGATCCCGAAGATCTCCCCAAGTTTGAGCCTTCGTCCGACGTGATTGTCGAATGGAGGGCTCTTACTGTTGGCTTCCTGGATGCTCTTCTCCCCATGGTGAACGCCAAGCTCGACAAGCCTCTCGTCCTACCCCAGCTGTTGGAAGCAGGCACCTGGAAGGCTGGTCGAGAGATCGCCAAGGAGAAGCGAGCCAACGGTGGTCCTCCTATTGAGATCCAGAGTGACGGTACCGTCTTTTAACCGGTAGTACTCATGTACACTTCTCCACATCCAAACTGCATCATAACTCTCCATACAAGTACTCATCTTAACTCTCTGTAAACCTTTCTATGATATATTAATATACATTATATGCACCCGTGTGTACTGTAAGTATGTACTCGTACACTACCCTCTATGCCAACCGATCAAGAGCAACAAAGACTCCGTCCTCAACTCGAACAGGTCTCTTGAAATCCACCTTACTGTCAAACAGCTCCTTGGCTCCAGACACTCCCAGAGCAGCATCGTGCTTGACAGCGTCTTCGACATGATCCCACTGTCCAAACACAAACAGAGGTCGCTTGACTGTTCGGGGCAGAGCCAGAATGGGCTTGGGCTGTGTTTCCGGTGTGATTTCACCCTGTCGGAACTCTCCTCCAGGACACCAGACGGTGTAGTCGTATCCCTCAGGAGTAGAGGGCATGGTGAAGATGTGAGAAAAGTCGGTGGCAACACGGACAGAGTATCCAGTATCCCGTCCGTAAGCCTCCTTGGCAGAAATCACCTTGTTCTCCTTGGTGTCCACAGTCACTCTGACACCCACAGGCACGGTCTCTCCGTATTCGAGCTCATGGGGCTCAGCAGCACCAATATTGATGTAGGGAGTGGCTCCATCGATGGTTGGTGGCTGCAGCTCAACACCCTTGGCCTCGGCCTTCTTGACGTTTCGCTTTTGCTTGGAGATCTTGGACTTGACGTTCTTGTTGAGAATCATGGGGATCGACATTCCCTCCTTGTATCGGGCGTCTCGAGACTCCATGAATGGCAGCAGCAGCTTGGGCAGCTTTTTGGCGTACTCAAAGTTGGTTGTGGTGGTCTCGGGCGTGAAGATGGACTTTCGCAGATAGTCGGGGGTGACAAAGAACTGCAGCAGAGAAGCCAGAGTCACAGCTCGCTCGGACAGCTCGGGCTTGTTGTCGTTAGATGCGTCGGAGTTGAAGACAATCTTGGGCTTGCCATATGAGCTGGTCTCGGCCTTTGTGGTCTTCTCCTGCTTGATATCGGGTCTCTCGGAGGGCTCGTAGATGACAATCTCGTCCACATTGTAAACCACAGCAGCTCGAGCAATCTGGTAGGCGGTGTGAACCGCTTGTTGGTAGGACTTGACAACGGTGTCGGAAATGCAAGTAGAGGGGACAACCAGAGTCACAGAAAGCTCGGCCTCCTTGGGGACAGTGGTCTGAGTCTCGCTCTCGGCGTTGGGTGTGAGGGTGGACTCAAACTCTTGCTGCTTGGCCTTCTTCTTGGCCTTGTGGTCCTCAGGAGTCTTTCTCTTGAGCTTGGTTAGTTTTGCGGGACTGAAGTGGGCTCTTTCCGTTCGTTCATACTCACTTCGGACATGTCTTTTGTGGTGTGGTGCACTTGATGAAAATTTCAAATAAATTTCGATTAGACTTCGTGATCTTAGATGCACTTGGGAAGACCATAGATAGTTGGGACTACTTGGAGAGGCTAAACTCTAGATGACTCTTTGTTTGACTCATAACTTCATACTTAACTTATATAACTATTACTCTCACTCTTACTTGGAGAGCTGGTCTACAACGGCAGCAAATAGCCAGGCTCCGGGATCGGGAACATCTGAGGTCTTGGAAACGTAACTGGCTCGTCCGTATTGGGCCTTCAGAGTCTTTGTGCTTTCAGCTCCTTCCTGAGCGGCTCTGGCGGCTTCCTGAAGACTTCCAGACGAGGCGTATACCTCACAGAAAGGAATTAGAGAGTCCATGACGGTCCGGTCTCCCTTTCGGGCCTGTGTGTGTGTTTGAAGAGACTTTGAAGCTTGTCCGACAGCCTTGGGAGCCTTGTCAACTCCCTCCTTTTGAAGGTTGTAGATTAGAGCACTGACAAAGATACCCAGAATGGCTCCAAGAGAACCACCCATATCATCCAGACACGAGGAGATGAGATTCAACGTTCCCTTCAATGAAGACTGCCTTCGGGCATTCCATTCTTTCTGGATATGAAGAGCAGCATCTTTGGCTGCCATACCACAATCGCCATCCCCCATGACTGTGTCCCAGGTTGTGAGAAAAGGCTCGATCGAGATCACGTGTTTACAGATTCGTGAGATGAGCTCGTCGTAAGGTGATTTCTCGCAGTCCTTTGCTGCTACCTCCTCCTGCTTGGACAGCACCTTCTGTTTCTTGGGATCGTTGATGCCAATCTTGGGCCAGGCAGGAGCATCTGTTGGGGCATCAATGAGATCCAGAAGTTGCTTGCTGGTGACGTCTTCGACGAGAGATGCGGAATGAGAAGGGTTGTAAAGAGTGATAGAGAATCCTGGTCCGTCCAGAGACGTCTCGAAGGCTCCAGACAGAACTCGACAGGGAACTATTCCGTAGTCCTTCTCTAGAACAGTTAGAGCCACTTGGGTCAGCGCTCCGTTCTCGAGATTAGATAGTCCTCCAAAGTTGTTAACTAGCAGAATCACCTCGTCCTTATCCTTGAACGGAACAAACGCTCGCTCCTTGTCGTTAGGGTCCAGTAGAAGAGTAAGCATATCTTTGATGAGATCCTCAGGCTGTTCAGGAATGTTGACTTCAACGAGTCCTCGTTCATTGTGAATACCCATTCCAAGAACGGCCTTATCATGAGGAATATGGAAGTCCACATCGGTTCGTCCAGGAACACTACAATGGTCCAAGGAACACCCCACAGTGACCAGTCCGTCGTTCACTGCCCTTCCCAAATTGGAGACATGGTCAAAAGATCCTCCAGCTTCAGCACAGGCCCCCATGGACTTCAGAACAAGCATATTTCCAGCCAATCCTCGTCTTCCAATCTTGGAAGATCGGGTTCGTCCAAGGGCGACATCATCTGTCACAGGAATGACAGCCACTTGCATGCCTCCAGACTCGGCCTGGAACTTCTCTTGGGCCAGCCCAAAGTGCAGCTTGTCGCCAGTGTAGTTTGTTATAGCCAGAATAACGCCGTTGTCGGGTTCTGTGGCTCTAATTCCAGCCATAACTTGTCTCGCAGAAGGGGACGCAAAGATGTCTCCACAAACAGCAGCATCCAGTAGTCCAGAGCCCACAAGACCACTCCAGCTGGGCTCGTGGCCAGATCCTCCTCCCGAAATAACTCGGACTTTGTTGGTCTTCTTCTGCTTGTGGTAAATGATTCTCTGATCTTCCACCAGACCCAGTTGGGGGTTACTGGCCAGAAGAGACTGTAGATAGAGATTGACGAGATTCGTTGTAGCGAAATGTTTCATTGTGATGTAGGTGATGAAGTGGCGACTATGAGAAGTGAAAGACACACTACTGAGCCGCCCATTCTATATACATCGAGCCCTTTTACCTCAAGGAGCGGATGTCTCGAGACAGCCTTGAGTTTAGCTAGCTACTGGCAGCATGAGATCAACTTTGTGGGGTAGAAGGAGAATGGTGTTTGTGAGTGCTATGGGAGAGGTGTAAGTGAGATTTTTATACCATTATGATCGTGGAGCTGTGGAGATAAAGATGGTACACCTGTTTTTCTGATCGCACCAAAACTGAACGTTTCGTGGACTCCCTTCTCATCACCAACGAAATACGCATTTTGCGGGGTACTCTTGCTTTAGCTCTCGGATGCCTACTTTTGGATGTTCCGTCATGCGATATCTGCGGATAAGCTCGTTTGGGAAGTCCATGCGGGGAGGTCACCTGATGAAGAGAGCGGACGAGGTGGCGGTATGATGGAACTTATGAGAACACCATGTTTGCCAGGAGAGCTTGCTGGTGTTGAATCCGTTTTTCTTTTTCTGATCAGAGCAGTTTCAAGTATGGTTGATATGATCAGGGGTTTCGCTATATGTGTCTCTAATAGAGTGCATAGACATTATTCCGAGAGGCGAGAATACAGACGACAAAGGTGACCAATTCGACCCGGCAGGACACAGAAACGACGAGACGAGTGCAAGGGCTTCCTCCCGCTCTTCAGATATAACGTCTGGCTCTATTATACAGAAAACACGTCTCCCTGGTGTCATGCCATGCACGTGACCTACGTGGGAAGAGAGGTGTGTACTACGGAGTACCTGCCTCGTTAAGTAGGGAGTTGAGCACGTGACTTATATGTGTAGACGTATCAACACGTATGTGGTGGCTGTATTATCTTGCACTGGTTTTGATTCGAGTAAATCACTGAAGAACCGTACCATGGCCACGTACACATCTCTTGAACCCTATGAGATCACGTTGACATGAGAAGACGCGATGTTTGGTGTTAAGGTGCTTGTATCAGTTGTACACACAGACACACATAGGTTCACACTCGTAGACATCGGACAAATCTTCCACGTCAGTGCGACTGGACCCACACGGCTGAAGCAATCTACAGGTGGCTCGCAAACACTGGGACCAATTGCCGTGCCATAGATAAGACCAACAAGGATACTGGCATGACAGACAAGGATCACGACCAGACTAGAGACAAGGATGAAAAGACTCGAAGTGCCAATCATCTGCCTTGTTCGTCATGTATAGATTACCACCCTGGTTCTATACCGCAAGTGCTTGTCCTTCCTGTCAACAACGACAAGTCTTATCTATGGGCCATCAGCCACCTGATAGCGCTGACATACGCCGAGAATCCGCTACAGAAATGAAAAAGGACGGGGACTGGGAAAAGAGAGCGTTAGAGTGCCAACGGTCGCCAAGGGTCCTCCATTCTGCATCGACGGCATGTGTCAGAAGTGCTTCTTCTCTGTCTATCATCGATAGACCTCAGCAAGCCACACTTTTAGAAACTGTGGCTTGCAGTGGAAGGAAGACCAAATACAAGAGTACAAGGAACTCAAGGATCTCTTTATGCATATTATAACGATTCACTTTTGGTCCCTGAGCCTGTCTGAGTCTGTTGCTACAAGTGTTTTGGCGTCGATATAGCTTTGCAGTAGCTTATCGTTATCTCACTACATATTGGTACAGTTACCCTGGTACATACGATTGTCTCTTGTCTGATAAATGCAAATAAATAAAGCTATGGGTAAGGCACAAGTGTAGGTCAAGTACCTGTAATTAGAAATTTTCACACACCTTCTTCCAGGTGCTCTTCTTCTTGGGAGTCATGACTCCGTCGATCATCTGCTCCTCGTCCACCTTGGTGTCCATATCCTTTCGTCGGCCAGAGATGACATCCATCTCGTTGGCTCGAACCCATCGGGTCTTGTAGATGAGCTTGTAGACAACAAAGATGATGAAGAACAGAGGCAGCAGGATGTAGGCGTCGACAAAGTTGCCGGCATCAAAGGGTGAAAGAGTGGTCCATCCCTGAACCAGAGCCAGGAAGACGTTGGCAACGAGACCGAACCAGGCACCGTAAGGGAAGAACATGGCTCGGTAGGGCAGTTGTTCAGGAGTGTAGCCCTGAGCGGCCCATCCAGCTCGGAATCGCAGATGGATGAAGGAGATGGAACCCCAGACCAGGAAGGTGGAGACACCGGACAGGTTGACAATGTATCCGTAAGCCTTTCCAGCACCGGTAGAAATGTTCATCAGCGACAGAGCAGCAAAGGCGTTGGTGAAGATGATGGCAAACACAGGCACACCTCGCTTGTTGGTGTAGGCCAGGAACTTGGGGGCCTTCTTATCCTTGGCCATGAACAGAACGGTTCGAGAACCAATGTAGATGGAGGAGTTGACGGCAGACAGACAAGTGATCAGAATAAAGGCGTTGATCAGATGCACACCTCCGTGCCATCCTGCAGTCTGAATAGCCACGGTCATAGGGGACTGGAGAGCCTTGGCGTCTGCAGAAACGAGCTGGGAGGCAGTAGAGGAGCAGACAAGTCCAAAGAAGAAAGCAGAACCAAGGTAGACAAAGATAATACGCCAGAAAACCTGTCGAATGGCTCGAGGCACGGCGACAGAAGGGTTTCGGGTCTCAGTGGCAGCCACGGCAACAGACTCAACTCCAGCGTAAAAGGTGGAGCAAAAGACGAAGACGGTAGCAACACCTCGGAATCCGTTGGGGAAGGGTCCTGGGTTGTGCCAGTAATGGAAACCTAGAGCGCGCGTCGTTCCGTCTCCGTTATCGAGTCGTCCGACACCTCCGGCAGCGTAAACAATGGCAAAGATGAAAAATGCAACCAGACCAATGATCTTGATGAGACCCAGCCAGAACTCAGCCTCACCAAAGATTTCTACACCCAGAAGCTGGAAACCAAGGAAGAAGAACCAAAAGAGCAGGAAGTAGCCCCAAATGGGCACTTTTTCCGACCAGAAATACAGAATGGAAGTCAGAGCGTTGTACTCGTTGGAAAGGACACAGGCCCAGATGATGAAGTAGTTCCAGCCAACTGCAGCTCCGGCAGCCTCGTCCACAAATCGATCTCCCAACTTGGTGAAGGCTCCACCAGTGGGGTAAAGGGTAGTCATCTCACCAAGCGACTGCATGATGGAGAAAGCAATGATTCCAATGCATCCAAAACCAATAATAAGAGAAGCAGGACCTCCAGAGGTCAGAGCTCCACCGGATCCGATAAGCAGACCGGGACCAATGATACCAGCCAGGGCCATCATACTGAGATGTCGGGTCTTGAGACCTCGCTTGACACCATCATCAACCACCTCGGCGGCCGGTCCATCACTGAAGTCTGTGGTTGCGTGTTCATGGTCGTGGGTGTAACCCTTGATGTCATCGTGTTCGGGTTTATGAACCGAATTTTCGGAAGGAGTATAACTCATGGTGAGAGTGAGTGTTTGAGCTGTAAGAAGAAGAGATTTGTCGAGAGCTCTCTCTTAAGGGAAAGAGTCCACACTCATGGTTATAAACCCTTCAACTCATCTGAAAACAAGCTAAATGCAAATGTTGATAGCCTTTGCACAAGATGCATGAGTTGATAAGCCACATAAACTCAGATATGGCACCCATGTCCAGTGAGGCGCGAGTAGCAAGCGCGTGCAAATTTTGCTGCAGCACGCAAAAATGTCCAGAATTCTCGCAAAATTCAACTGAGCCCCAAATTGCTACTTGAGATATTATTTGGCCCCATTTGCGGCTTCTTAATATGCACGTGACTTGTGCAAATGCGCAGTCTTATTCTTTGTATACACTTTGTCTGTTGGTAACTTTGAGACTGAGATTGAACTCTAAGACTTTCATTTACCAGTGACGTCACCAAAAACAGCTGGTTTATGTGGGCTTGTGGCAAGGGTTTGTGCACTGGGAGTACTGTGCTTGTCCAAAGGGATCTACTTGTGGTGTTACTTTTCGCGCTATCGGAATACATCTTGCTATTAGTGAGTATGGTTCTACACCTCGATCTTCGCTCCCAGTTTTGGCAATTGCTTAAATCGACAAGGCTACGGCTGTGATCCAGAGAGAGAGGGAGACAGACAAGAAAATTTGAGCTGAAAAGTGCAAAGTGACAGCCCAACTTAGTGAACATTTTGGAACTCAATGTACCAACACGGACGGACAGCTCGAAAGAGAGAAGGCGGAAATCGCAAAGTGGGGCTCACGTCTTTCTTTCTCTCTCTCAAGCAGCCAGACTATTATGACTTTTCGTCTTTTAGTGCGCACTTGGCTTAGGCGCGGCGTTTGGCGTCTGGTGTATAGTGTGGCTTGTGTCGGCTTCTGAATGAGCAGCAAAATGTGCTCCCTTGTAATTTTCCCATCTGTACCTAGCCACCTGACTGCAGCGGTTGAAGCGGCTCAGTAATTGGCCAGACAAGTCTTCTACGGTACAAGTATGCTGTCCTGTGTGGTATTGCTCCACAGAGTGTTCCCCTCACCCCCTCCAAACATTGACGTCATAGGGTGCAGGAACGATGACTGATAAGGCTACAAGGGGTGTAGGTGATGCGGTGGGGTCAGATAATACTCACATGTGGCAAAGGAGATATGGGGAGATTGCCGCGTGAAAGTAGTGGTGTATTAGACCGGTCAGACAGATAGACACCCTCCCGCCAGAGACGGCCTCTTCCCCTCAACGCCACATTCGAGTTATGACTTTTCTGTGGCTTGCTGAACGTTTTGTGGCTTGCCAGAATACAAGGTAATTGTCTCAAGCACAAGCAACAGTCAAGTTACAGTATTAGTCGGACCAATGCACTCCCCCCAGTTGCATGGAATTGGACGGGTCGTAGTATTCGCTTACAGTCAGGGGTATCTTGAGACAGATTGCGGTATCTCGTCAAATCGCTATCTCAGCAGTTCTCTATCTACGATACACCTTATCATCCACCGTTATCTTGCCACAGCTGATAACAACCAATATCGGGGCTACTTCATTGTCGACTGTCTTAGACTTCCACTTTAAGCACGAGATTAGCGAACTGTGTCAGATCTGGGTTTCTTTGACCGTAATACTTTTCTCAATGGAGCTTGAACCGGACCCAGAGAAACAGGCAGGTGCTACGGATACAGAGCCCGGGCTCTCTCTTCACACACAGCCAACGTCTCACAAGTGGTGTCTCAGCCAGTGGCAAAAAACACAAAATGGTGACAGATTTGTGTTTCACCAAAGGTAGGGTAAACTGCCCGCCGTAGGGTTGTGAAAACGACCGAACCGAGCCGGATCCGAGACGACGACAAGTGCTTCATCTGCAGTGATACATGGTGGGGTTGTTTCAGCCTAGCTAAACGTACGATTACGAGCACAATGGTGCACAAGACACATTTTTCCAACAAGTGTACTGTACGTCTCCCTATTGTTTGTGCACATAGTTCATGATAATAGCTTCGAATGCTCGATTGGCAACTCCCACACTGAAGATTTTTCTTAGCGCGCCCAGACGAAACTCTCTCATCATTAGCCGAGCGAACACTGCGAGAAGGAATTTTCACTGTTGCTCAAACTCGTCCAACACCAGCAGGCAGCAAGCGCTCTATGCGTCGTATATCATTGGTGGAATGCAGTAGAACCACGCATTAGCATTGAGCTGGACGAATGGCAGTGCTCGGTTAGCACGGCACCGAACACTTCCGGTAGCACAGTTATCGTCTCAGACATGAGCTCATTCCGGAACGGGTATTATCCGCTTGTTGTGTCACCAGAGCCTTGGCGCGTGTGGTTCTAGTCTACAGCACGACAGTTCATTTCCGCACCCTACGAATCTTGGCACAGTAGTAGCTTCAGCTCACCACTCTTAGCAGCGTCGTGCCTTCCATGGTTTCGCCCAAGTCTCTCGTATTCGGAAGGTTGAGTATGGAAGCTGACAGCGAGTTCAAAGCTGTGGCTGGTGTGTTTAGGGGCCAGTTTCATGAGGGAGATTCTTTGCCATGGTTGAGCTGATCAAACCACCCCAAACAGATGCCGTTCATTGCACTAAAAAAGCAGCACCATACATGAGTGCAAGCAACCGAAGCTGAGGTCTGCAGTCCTGAGTGTTGGTACAAACAAGAGGGGAAAGCATGATGCTGAACTTGTAGCAATGGCCAGAACAGAAGTCATTCATGTTCACAGTCAGCACCATTTCGGCCTGATTCAACAGACGGTATGTTTCCCAGATACAATTCGACTGATCGCCTAATTACGGGTCTCCACCCGCTGCTCATCGAGATTGCTTTTTCTCGTCAGGATCGATGCATAATTTTATGCCTCGGTTAACACATCCATACACCGTACCTACATTTGGAAGGGGCAACACAAGAGTGCCAAGATGAAGTCGGCACTACAGGTGCACTCATTTTTCGATCGCTATGGAAATCGCCCCTCGCAATTATGGTCGAAATCTCTCGATACGGGGTGTTTCTTGAGCACAACGAAAGACGGCTTTGCTCTAACAATCGAACATTCCGTTGTGTCCTCGTTACTGAAAGTTCTTATCATAAGCTCTTGGTTCAGCGGTGGTTAACTCAAAGAAGAATACACACAATGTCGTGATATGTGGCGGAATCGTGGCCCAGTAACGCCATTCAAGCCTCTTACCAGATCTCCTAACTTGTGGAGAAGTGGCTAAGACCGAACGAGGACGATTGTATAGCCATGAAACAGTTCTTCGTATTCGCTTAGATTGAAGACAGCTTGGCGAGGGGAAAAGAGCTATAAGCCTTGTGCAATGGAGCCTTCCAATACTCCACACACTTGACCTTGCGATTTCATACGACTGCTTTACCACCATCGACGGCAACATTTCCACAAGGAGTCAAGCCACAGGCTTAAAACCACTTCTCAGCCAATATGGAGCGCTACATCATCCACACAAGGTGTGGAGGTGAACAATAAGGTGCATCACCGATCCTTAAACGAGACAGGTTTGTGCACATTACAAGTGGACAAGAAACGGCCGACTAGCTGCACAATAGAAGCCGTCGATCACGTCTTAATGAGACAAGTATACGACCCACTCGTGCGTCAAATTGAGCCATCTCCGAGTCATTGTCTTGGTTCGAATGAACTGAGGTCTCAGAAGAAAAGTGGGGTCGCCGACTCGTAGGGCTCATTTACTTCGTCTTGATTGGGTATACTCTAGCGACTGGTCCTGTGATGATACATTATTAATTGTGACTGTACATGGGCTGTATGGGCTGTGGGTCGATGCGCTCTTCCCCTGATGTGTCTTCATGGATGTCTCAAAAGAGTATCCGAGTGGTGAATTTGATCCTTAGGGAAGATCCGCTAGAACAGGACAAGGGTGACTGACTATCCCCTTTCCGACAATCCAGTTGTGTTCCAGCGCTCTCGACCGTCCCGGCCTCCCCTAGGACTCTTTTTTCTCCTCCAACCTACAGTTTGCTCTCTCTCTTTCTCAAAGCATCTTCCACCAATCTGGCGACATCCAGAGCCATACCATACGACATTTCGTAGCCACTGCCACCACATCCATAGCCATGGACAACTGCACCTTCACTTACTCGCTCAGTCTCAACTCTTGAGCCTCCCTCACGAGCAGGACGCAGACCGACGTTTGTACGCTTCACATCAAACTCACCGTTCTTGGAAAGCAGCTCAGGGAAAATATGTTTGCCTCGTGCAATGATGGCCTGGGTGTCGGCGTCACGAGGCTTGGGATCGCTTTCCTTGATCTGCTTGGTGCCTCCAAGAATCCAGCCTCCATTGAGACCTCGAGGAATGATAAAGGTCCAGTTTCCGTCCTTGCCCTGATGAGTGATGGTGGCATCGTTGTATCTGTGTGCACTAGGTGCTCGAATCAGCAGAGTCTGGCCTCGAATAGGGAAACAGAGAGGATCGTGAGAACCATCGTATTGAAGACCGTTACCAGAACAGTTGACAACCACAGACACGCCAGGAACGAACAGTTCTTTGAGAGAAGAGACTTGTCGTCGCTCAAATTCAACCCCATACACAAACATGAGCTCTCGATACAGCCATTGGATGTACATGGGAGCGTTGACACTCCAGGCCTTGTAAGTAGCGATCCAATTGACGCACTTTGGAACAGTGGCAAAGGGATCTACATCGTCGTGCTGCGCCGTTTGGTTTCGCTCATAAACGTGGAACTCGGGGATCCCTTGTCCCTTGTACTTTTGGTAGAATTGATCAGGTTCATCCAACCAATCCACACCTTCGATGATCCGAACAGAAGACTCGGGTCGAGAGGCCGCCAGCTTGTTCATGAACTTCTGGGTGGCAAACGTGTATGTAGCCAGACGTTTCTCGCCCTCGTTTTTCGCAGGGAAGGGTCGAAAATGAGCTCCTGCCCATGCTGAAGCGTAGGACGCCGGGGCTCCATCACTTCCAGCGACATCGGGGAGATCTGCAGCCACAATTTTCACCTTGTGGCCATGTTCAGCCAGAACCAGGGCCGTTGACAGACCGATAACACCTGCTCCTAGAATGGTGATCATTGTTGCAGTTGTCAGATGAGCTGGGACAAGTTTTTCGTCTCGTCACCCAAATGCTGATAAGTTGATCCGATCGGGAGTCTCTTATCCGAGATTAAAGTTTATCAGTGGGGTGACGTTGGAGGAATACGGAGATGGCAAGAGCACCATTAGATGGTGTTTGCGGGTCCCTGAGGGGTTGTTTCGGTTGCAGCAGCATTCGAAATGACAGAAACCGTCTTCTTTAAGCTTTACTCCATCTGATATATCATTCTAGAACGAATATTAAGCGAAGCGGCTCATGCAGCTCAAGTCGACTGTTTAACGTGGGGTGAGTCAGATGCGAGATAGTGAACCAGTGGGTGGGTGCCTGATGTGGAGAGAGTAAGAGAAAAGGCGAAGTTGCTAAACCTGAGTTACGACGTCGCAACAGCAATCAAATATAGGTTTGCGTATTAATTTCCCTCAGGTTATGACCACTTAGTCAGCATTGTGGGCTGTTAAGGAGGGAATGAGGGTGATGTGATAATAAGGAGCATACAGGTGTCGCGCAATTTCGGTGAAAGTGTTGGTGAGCCGACTCGTCTAATTAACTGCAGAGCCAATGTACCAATCACGTGACAAGGAAACTAATCAAATGGTTTAGTCCACACACCCCTTTCCCCTCCTCACGTGACTGAAATTAGCCAACCTCCTCATCTCTGGTCTCCACACCATTCCACACATTATCGTGTACATTCCACACAAGGTTCATCTCCTGTGTTCTGACACTTTGCATGGACACATGTGAGGTTTGGGTTGTTTCCTCTTTGGGAGTGTTTTGCATGTTTCGACAGCAATGTTATGACTGCCCAACAGCGGTTGTTTCTGAAGGTGATGGAAATTCCATGGGGCGGAGGCTATGTGTGTGATTACGAGTGTACAGGTGGTTCCATTAATAGGAACATATGAATGTTCATTGTAACAGCCCCAAAGGACGATTGGAAGCAAAACAAACAGGTCACTACATATTCGCAAGTCACCACAATGGCACCGCCACACCAGCCACCAGCGACCTACGCGTCTGGTCGTGTTAGTCTGGCAGATTGGATGGCCCCCCAGAGACGTGTTGGCGTGTATTTTCTGGTTGCCCCTTCAGTTGTTATTCCAGTTGGGAGAAAGAGAGACAGCGAAGAGGCGTTCTTCTAAAAATGGGGCAGCTAAGGTTCTGAGCTTTCCACGAGACAGACAGGAGATGGTCCTTTTAGACGGTGTTAGAGTAGTGGTAGAGACGAGATAGAGATACCATTATGACGACGGGAGCGAGTGGAAGATATTGGTGCTTTCCACTTTTCAATAGCTCATCTACAGACTCCAATTAACCCCTCTCATTACCCGTTTATAAATAGAAGCACCCCCCCTCGAGGCATTAATCCAAAATTAGACTTTTGCTGTGTTTTGGAAGACAACCAACCCCCAATATAGCCTCTGACGTTTGGGACTCTTCTCTCTCTTCTCTCCTTTCTCTCCATCTTCGATCATCACAACAACACCACACTAATACCCACACTCGTTATTTATATTTCTTCAACACAAATACCCCCAACAACACAAAATGAAGTTCTCCATCGTCGCCCTCGCTGCTGCCGCCTCCGTGGCCTTCGCTGCCCCCCCCGCTTGTCTCCTGGCCTGTGTGTCTGAGGTGACCAAGAACTCCGAGTGTGATGCCCTCAACAAGGTCGGATGCATCTGCTCCAAGCTCGGCGAGTCCGTCACTGACTGTCTCGAGAAGAAGTGCCCCAACGGCGATGCCGACAAGGCCAAGCAGGCCTTTGAGTCCTCTTGCAAGGAGCAGGGTGCCTCTATCGGAGGCTCCAAGGAGTCTTCCTCTTCTGCTTCCTCTTCTGCTGCCTCTTCCACCAAGGCCTCTTCTTCTTCCGCCGCTGCTTCTTCTTCCGCTGCCGCTTCCTCCTCTGCTGAGGCCACCTCTTCTGCCGCCGAGAAGTCCTCCGCCACCGGAGCTGCTTCTTCCGCCAAGTCCTCTGCTTCTGCTTCTGCTTCCGCCGAGGCTTCCTCCTCTGCTGCTGAGTCTGCTGAGGCTTCCGGCTCCGCCTCCGAGGTCGTCACCAAGACTGGCGCCGTCGTTGTCGAGTCTACCGCCGTTGTCACCGTCACTTCTTGCGAGGATGACAAGTGCCACGAGACTACCGCCGTTGTCAAGCCCACTCCCTCTTCCGCCGCCGTCGAGTCCAAGCCCGCCGTCGAGTCTAAGCCCGCTGAGTCTAAGCCCGCTGAGTCCAAGCCCGCCGTTGAGTCCAAGCCCGCCGTTGAGACCAAGCCTGCTGCTACTACCCCCGCTGCTACCGTTGCTCCCCAGGCCACCCCCTCTGCCTCTTCCCCCATTGAGCAGGCTAACGGAGCTTCTTACAACGGTGCCGCCGCCGCTCTGGCCATCGGAGCTGCTTTCGCCGCTGCTCTCATCTAAGGAGTGTCATCAACAGCTCTTGTTTAAGTATATATATAAAAGCATAACCATCTAGATTCTGATTCACTTTGGGCCTACGAAGTAGTGTATAGTAGAGAAGGTGTAAAGTTACACCATCGAGGCATTTAAGCATGATCATCTTGTGCCTTTGATTCAACGGCGCCACTGAGGCAATTGTCTGAAGACCGGTTAGAAAATGGGTTAGAATTCTGTGCTACTGATGGTGGCTACGGGTAAACGTGCCTGGCAGTTTATCGCTGAGAAAGTGTGGGCTAATCGATCTAACACAGATATGCCCTCACGGGATTACAGAGGGTTCATTTGTCGTGTGGGAATGTAGACATAGGAGAGATCGTGTTTGATTAGATGCGTCAAGACATTGCAGCGAGGTGAGCGAAAATACGAGTGTTAACTGCTTGTCTCGTGATGTGCAGTAAGCAGGCTGTTGATGGTCACGTGGGTTCACATGTTGAGCACGTGAGACAATTGATTGTGCCCTTAGCTTATTCACCATCCTTCATATCGGATACTTTTAGCTGACTCATTGTCTCTTCCAGACGATGATCCCAGGATGTACTTAGATCTTCAATTGAGAGGGAATGGAGACGAGAGAAAGATTCACTGTGAGGAAACAGGAGTGACTGAGCCAGGTTCAATTTTCACGATGCAGCCACGAGCATGTTACTCGTATTGTACGTACACCTCTGATCAATGCTGTGTCAGGTGTGTGTTGTGATGCACGGGATCTGTGTGCCGGAGAAAGACTCAATACGAGTATCAGATGGACGACGGCGGAGAGTCTGAAACATTCCACAGCAGCCGGACATGACTTCCCCAGTTGTTCTCTATTATCTCTTGAACTATTGGAAATTATCGGACGTACCAGTACCAGCTGGTCCACATACAGTCTACATGGGACCGGCTCCGACTGTAGGGCAGCTTCTGGAATGGTATTTTATTACTGGACTAGTGTGCCTCGAAGTCCAGGTGAGACACGGTTGTATTATGAACAGAGCGCACTTGCACTTATAACTACTCATTCGGTACATCTATTATTTACAGCTTTTACCAAAGTGTCATTAGAGTGTCGTATAGTCGAGGTGTCTCGGGCCAAGCATTGCCTTCCGTGGAGAGACAGGCACTCATAGGGTATTATGGGGTAAGTGCATAGTACGAGCAAATTCCTGTACTTGTTGTGAAATATCGACGGCAGTTGTTGCCGCGGACTATGCTCCGTACGTCATACCGTACATTCTTGTGACCATTGATGCTTTGTCAGCCTCCTTCACTCACTGCGTCTGTACGATACAAACAGGTGATATCTGGTGTACAAAAGGGCTGCGACGAGAAAGTGGGGACCAACTGAAACAATACGACATGAGAACAAAAGGATGCTCGTTATCAGTCCACTTTCTCCAGTTTATAGTGTTCCCATTTTGGTATGATGGGCTAGTGGGTGATAGGTTCTGCAGCGTTAGTACGGAGTACACGGAGCAGTTATCCATAGGTGGATACTGTAGCCAAAACGGGGTTTACATGGAAACTAAACTGTGGTTTTTGAAGGAACCCATAGCTGTTACCAGATTTCCGTCTGGTCATTTGACCTGTGAATACACTATGAGTACAAGTACAAGTACCTTGTTTTTTGGCCATGCTTGTTTCTGTGTAGGTAGTCACTCGTATTGGCATCGATGCTAAACCCGTCCAATTCAGGCACATACTACACCAATACGAGTCCTCCAGTCGGAGTAATAAAACCACTTCGAGAGCCATTTCCACTGATTTTTCAATACAAACAAGCATGAGAGGGCTTCCATTACAATATTATCAGTCACTTCCATAGCAGTCTCCGAGTCACCAATTCGAGTTCTAGACTTGCACCGTTTATACCAGATAAGAAGACACTCTGAGCTGTCCTCATACTCTTCAAAGTCACAACATACAGTTTGCTCAGCGTATCCAGCGTATCCAGCGTATCCAGCGTATCCAGCGTATTCTTGCATTGGGTACCACTTGGCTTCTCTGCTCAATCCTCACGCGCCAAGAGCGCATTTTCCCCTTGTCTCGGAGAAGCCGATATCCGGCATTTGATATGATATAATGAACTGCCGGGATCTAGAGAGTCACCACTTTCAGAGAGTAGTGGATATTCCCAAATCATTGTTCATGGCCGCATCTTCAGATTGCTCCACAGTGATTTCTAACATGACGTTCTCACCGGCGCCTAGAGCCACTCCCCTGAGCATCGGTACTTCCTCGGGGAAAGACTGCCAAAGACTCCCTTCTACCGAGAGGGGCTGGGGCGCTTAAGATCGGATATTAAATATGGTCTCTTTATTCATTTTTGAACTATTCAATAAGACACGGAGTTCGCAAACATGTTTCGTGCGGCCCCCTTGTGGGCTCTCTTGGTGTGGTTCGCTTTACACTGCCTCGACGAATAATTCAAGGGATGATGGGAGATTAAGTCCATGACGTTTTGACCATAATAACGAGAGCGGCTATAGAAGCAAAGCGGCAGTAACCAATTGGCTCTCTTGGGCATTCTTCATGTGTCTCGTACTCAATTGAATACGACCACCAATGGTTTGTCAGCGACTGTACGTTCAGCAGAGTTGGATTAGCATCAACAATGTAAACGAAGTAGCTCTCGGCAAAACGCAAAATTGAAGGAGATGAAAACCCAAGTCAGCAAAGGGGAGTATTGTGCTTGTTACAAAGGAGCTGACATGTGCGTCTTCCCACGGTATTTTGATGCATGCTCAACAATCACTCAATCACGCTCATTGTCGGCTCCGCTTAAGTAACGCACCTCGTATTATATCCCGGCCACCACGGTAATGATATTTTTCGTTCCCTCGTCCACCCCTATCTATACATGGAGGTACTTGTACATAGCCGACGTGGCCGTTGGAAAACGCAAAAGCACTCAAGGGGGCTTCGAATCTTGACGGCATTCAACGTGTTTTTGCCACTTTGCCACTTTGCCACACGTAGACCCCTTCCACTCAATCCATGAGGCCTCATACAGTTGAAAGTTGCAGTTCAGCTACCACTGAAACTTACCTTGAGTTAATATTTGTTTGGGAAGAGGGCCGCCGTTGTATGTATCATAGGTATGCACATACAGCAGCAGGAGCATAAAAAGTTATTGGGGGTCTGTGTGAGCCTCATCAGATGCGTGCATCTTCCACCGTTCATTTCACTGACGAATAATAACAACAAACCGGACATCAAAGCTGCACATGGGAGTCGCATATATTGCCTGTACTCATAGACGGCCTTTGTAACACAACGCGTCCGCATGTGAGAGATTGCTTTAGCACGCCTTGTGACAGATGGATTGGCCTAAAGTGAACCCAAACGAACTAAAACTCTAAATAATCATCTGATTCTTGACCTTCGCCCAGCGGCCGCGAGATCAGCAGACAAAATGTTTATTGCCGAGAGCTGAGACAGGGATGATAGTGTTCGCAAAGTGGAGCCGGTAGTAGCCGACGATGTTCAGTCAGGGAAGTTGTTTGTGAACCGTCAAGTCTGAGACAATGCCAGCTGCCAACTGTTCGTGTGAAGTACTCCGTAGCTACACCCATATCAATCGAAATCAACCAATCCTTTTCATTAAATAGTTAGTACTGTGATGCAAATAAATAACAAGCTGTTCGTAGCTTTGTGTGTTGTGTGTGTGTAGGTGTACGGCCTAAGATCA
Organism: Yarrowia galli; assembly: GCA_900519055.1. NCBI lineage: Eukaryota > Fungi > Ascomycota > Dipodascomycetes > Dipodascales > Yarrowia > Yarrowia galli. Next base: position 2,028,779 of record ULGS01000005.1, on the reverse strand, counting down.
TCAAAGCTGGTATCGAGCGGCAATGTAGACAATGGCCACCTCCAGAAGCCCAAGAGCAATGCCCAGGTACGACCGGAGACCCACAAGCATGGTGAAGGAAATCATCATGCAAAAATAGAGATAGGTAGGCGAAGAGGTCGGGGTGTTGTGGAAGGCGCGCAGATGACGCTCCCACTCTGCCGTCTCGGCCTCAAACTTGCGGTTCTGGAACCGTGTGTATTCCGACAGATTCTTCTGGTTGAATTCTGTTACTGGTAAATCTTCTTCCCAGTCTGGAAAAGATTCATGGTTGTTCAGAGTGGTGTACTCTGGGTAGAATTCTGCCGAGTCCATTTTGTGTGTGTGAGAGGTTGTGGAGGAGTTGTATTGTACAGGCAAGCCCAGGAGGAGAGGCGCTGCGGAACGTATTGTGAATGGAGGTGGAGAAAGATGTGTTTCTTCTGGCTTCACAGGCTCTCCCGGATATCGCTTGTACATATACCATTTGAAAGCCCCGACAATAATGGTCTTATGTGTGTGGTGCTACATTGTCTGTGAAACATCAGTCCACTTCTCTTTGGAAGCATTGAATATGCACGTCACACGCATCGCTAAAACTTTGATCCCGTTGTGCTTGCACCTGTCTGAACCTTATGCCTATCCATCCCCCAGATAATCGTAGGTCTACCACCATGTGCCTACATGTACGCGACCTTCCTTGTGGGGAGGGCGACTTATCATAGATGTTACCTACCTGTGCCTTTGCAAAGTAAACAAGCCCGGTTCGGATATGTATCGGAACCTCGCTAATATGGAAATAAACAAGTATCGCAACGTCGCGTAGTATGGCATCGGGCTCGTAGCAAACGCCGGCACGAAAATGATCACCTCTAAACTACAAGTCTACTATGTGCCGGGTGCCTAGTATGTCTCAGTTGCGAAAAAGGAAATGGCCTGATGGAGCCGGGCCCCATATCGCTTAGCGGCGCGTCTCACTCCTCCTTTTTCTCCGCACGGAGATCTGGGCAGATTCAAGAAGGAGCTGAAGCAGCAAGAGCCTCATACCAAGCAAACAACGTACGATTATCAGCACGTCACGGTGGACTTGGTTTCTCGGACCAGACTAAAGAGTGAGACTAGTCTACTGGCACAAGTCACTACAGTTCTGGGTTTGGGGACGAAGTATCATGAGGTGGCTGGAGTAAGTACAGTTGCCATAGTTAGTAGGTCCAGAAATAGCACGCAACAAGGTGAATCATTCTAGCAATGTGAGACTCTCCGACATGTGCCACGAAGAGGAAAAAAGAGTTAGTAGCTACAAGAATACAAAGTCTGGGTGCAAGACAGATGTTCGACGCATTGACGGAGGTCTCTGCACGCCCCCTGGGCATCACCATGTTGATTGGTGCTCTCGCCGTGCTTGAATACAGCACCTCGCTAAACAGGAATCCAGAAAGGGAGATTGCAGCAAACATGGCGCCAGTTAATTGCTTTTGTGTACTTCTGCTGTTGTCTTCTGTCATTGGTCCATGTTAATCCGAGCAACGGTTTTTCCGGCTCACCAACATACCTTAGCATCAGAGAAAACACGTTTCAGACGTTTGAACAAGAAACGAAGGGACGTATAGCATGAAGTAGCTCCCATTATTTACAGATTTGAACTTGACAGGTTCGGGAAAGTCCAGTGGCGTGAGTATGGTCCGATTCCATGAGCCTTGCTCTCGATTACTGGAACTAGCCCACTCCACGAATGATTGCTTCCTGGTGGTTTCTTTTTTTGTGACGCCAGATGAATCAGACCGGATAACGGCCCACGTTTCTCCTTTTCCATCAGTATGCTGTTTTGGGTCTTGTCGAGGGGACTTCTGGGCTTCAACGCAGATTCACATGGCATGAGGCTACTGTACACACTGTACTCATAGGAGGTGCGTAGACAGACATATATACGAGTGGACGAAATAATAGACAAAGACGAGAGCTCCGCGGATCTGCTTTTCATCTCATATGCCATACATACAACAGGAATGTGTACCCCTCACTCATCTAATCTCGGTATGTTTCAAGTTCATCAAACACCCCTCCCTCTTCCCCCTGCCTCACACTAGCTAATATCTCTATACAGTGCCTGAAAAATGAAGGGTCTAACCTGCCGTGGAGTAAGGAGAGCCCCCTGACAAAAAGCAACTCTTGCTTTTGAGTCATCCCGTGGGCTCTCGGAGAGTCGACCTTACGTAAACCTGATATTTAATCGGAATAGAAGTGCTTTTGTTGTGCCATGATCATTTTGCGTTTTTGAGGCTCCCCTTGCATTTTGTGTTTCTGTGTACCTTTGTGCATGTCGCAGGACCCTAAATCGTGAACACAAAAGTCACGCGAGATTGGCACTAATTATATTCTCATGAGAGCAGCATGAGTAATATTCCAAGTAGAGTTACCTGGAACTGATAGAGTCAAAGATAGAGCATGGACCCTTCGGATAACTATACATTCTGCTGAAGGCAAGCTTGGCACTCGGCAAAAGAAATCAGACGTCCCAATTACAACTCCCTTTCTAAGCATGGAACATTGCTCAACAACATGCCTCACGCAGATAGCCGTTGTGTGGTGTGGTACGATACTGATATGCTGAGGTGTGCTGTGTTGAAGCTATGGCACGATGTGGGGGTGGGGGGCGATGTGGTCTGATGTTGGGTGTTTATACAGTAGTGCGATTTAGTTGAGAAAGCCAAGTAGACGCTAATGCATCTTTAGACTCGATTGGTGTATTGTTGGTCGGGGAGAATATGGTCTAAATCTCCCGAAGCAGGTGGGGCCGTGAATTCAGACACTAGCTACTGTAGGACCTAAAAGAAGCAGAATCGAACGTGGATCACCCCATATTGTGGTGTAATCTGTGCATCACGTCAACCCAATGATCAGGACACTATCTTCTGCAATGGTAGAGTTCCCTGAGGCAAGGCGGAAGGACATTCGGATGGGAGCAATAGATCTGTAAGTTACGGATCAGATGAAGAGTTTGAGACATTTTGTCTCGAATGAGATGCAGCAATGGCAACTTGCGTTCGGGCCGTTGCTGATCACGTGCCAGACATAAATGGGCGACCCGCCCGGTCGTATCTCGTATCTCAGTTGTGGGGTGATTTTGTCCCGACCTAATGCGGAATCTCGATCTAATGTCCACTCTGGGGCTAATGTCCAGCCTAAGGTCCTGGCACCATCTTTTCTTGTACAAGTACCGTAGTCGTTGCGGACCATGGAGATATAATCAGCATTACTTTTGCTCGGTTCTTAAACGAATGAATTGACGAATGATAGTAATAGCTGGTGAGTTATGATAAGTGAAGGGATCGCCCATGTATTCTCGGACCCCGTGACTCTGCATTGGAACGTAAGAAGGAGCTGACAATGGATGGAGGGTGTCGCCGTAGAGAGTGTTTCATCTCGTCGTAGCCTACGAAGACCCTACTGTACATACCGTGGAGGCTACCAGCATGTACCCAGGAGTACATGAGCATCGTACGACGTGAGAATGTCACAACGTGGCCACAGGTCCACACTCGTACGAGTACCGGTACGTACATACATAGGGAGTGATAGCTCCTGTCTGTGTACAGGTAAGAGTTCTCCGTGTCGGAGTTACACTATACGGTATACATGATATACACGCGGGTCAAGGCCGGTGTCTCCTACAGCTTTCATCTCAATGAAATTTCCTGACAGTACGGTCTCACCTCCCTCAGATATCTCTCATATACATCAATGACGTTGATCTTAGACGGTAAATGATGATCATAGGTACTGGTCGAGAATCGTTTGGCTGAGTCAGACGACTGACAGCAACCTTTTGTACCCCCCTGGTTATATTCCTCATCACTAACCAACACTGCCACCTTCGATACAATTCACACCATGGGAACCTCAGCAACTGGAAGCCTACAATGTCAGTGATTATCAACAAGGGTTATTCAGTCTGCATCTTCACACTGGTACGCCACCACAGACCTATTTTTATCGTCAGCTCTGATACGCCCCAATACCGCCTTTCTTTACAGCCTGATTAGTCATCATCACCACGGTCATCCTTCACTTCGCAATTCTTCCTCTCACCTCTTGCGCATTCCTGCTGCACCATCATTCTCGCGTACCTACCGCACACCGCCTCGGTTTGTGGACACTCCCAAACATCGTTGATACTGCAAACTCAAACCTCTCTTAAAACCGACCTGTTAAAGCCGATGTGGGAAGGGGAAGGAAGCAGTCGACTGAGGTTGCGGATGTCGAGCCTGGGAAGACGAGGATGGAGCAGCAAAAGTCATTAGGCGAAAATCAAACGGAATCCTTCGATCTGTGCTCGTCCAGCATCCACTCCGTTATCTGGTCCTTCAGCCATCACTCTCCACCCCGCAATAATGGTGCAGGGATCAACCTCGATCATGTACTGTCTCTTACCTTTGCCACTGCGAATGAAAGCTTGATCTGGGAAAGCTGGGGAATTATAAATAACTGAGGAAGCCCGATCTTTCACCACCTCTTCTCCGCTCTTCTCTACACCCACAATGACCACCTCCAACACCCCTCGATTGCTAAAAAACTCGGGCATTGTCCTTTCTGGATTGCTGGCCGGAGGACAGTTCTTCACCACATTGTACGTGAAACCCATGCTCGAGCGAATGTCCCCAAACGAGGCCTACAGCTTGTTTGAGCTCGTCTACCATGTGGGCCAGGTGGCATTCCCTGCTCTCACTCTCATGAGCTCGGCGTCTTTTGCTACTGCTGCTTATCTGGAGAAGGATATCGATCCCTCAAACAGCAGACTGCTGGCTTACTCAGCAGCTCTCGTCTTTGCGCTGCTGCCCTACACTCGTTTTGCCATGTGGCCTACTCTGACCAAACTGTTTGCTGCCAGTGCTGACAAGGTCAAGGGTCAGAATGTTAAGGCGCTTTTGAAAATGTGGATTGTTCACCACTACATCCGAAACATCTTCACATTGCTTGGTTTCATTGGAGGTGTTGCTGCTACCATTTAGGTGGGAGGCAGATGACGATTTATGGCAGTGTGTAGAATTATTGCATTAGGGTACACTTGTAGACACGAAATGTAGGCGAGAAACAACCCAGTTGTTGGGGTATACTGCAGGCGGTGTCCACCTTCTTTCCTACTACGCAGTCTGGGAGTCAACCACGAGTCCACTCCTTCTAACCTTTGTAATAACATTTCTGATTCGTGATGATGAGAGAAGAGATGGTGGTGAGAAGAGTGGTATGGGTTGTTTCTAGTCAGGAACAGGTGCTCAGGAAATAGGAACATAGAATGGCTTCCGTCACCTGGAGATCCATTACACAAGGCTCACGTACAAACATCACACAGAGGATCATTAATCAATTGTAATGAAAAGAGAAGACGACAACAAGAACCGGGGTTTAGTGTCAGAGACGAGAACACTTCATAGGCAAGAGCTGAGCCTAGAGTGACGAAGACAACAGACCAATCTGCTTCTTGCGATACCTGAGTTAATGTAGTAGTGTAGATTGGTCTGCCAGAGACAATACCATTCCAGTCGAACGAAGTCGATCAAGAAGCACAGGCTCTCCAGAGCATCAGGATGATGGCGAGCGCTGACGGTACCCTATTAGAAGGAACCTCATTGACAAGAGGGGCATGGTCATAGACAGAGAGGGGGAAGCAGAGATGTACTCACGGTGGTAGGGGGAGGGCGGCTGAAGTGGTGGGTCAAGCCGAACTGTTGAAGAAGAAGAGAAGAGGAAGAAGGGGGTATGGGGCCTCTATATAGACGACGGGATCTACTTGTGTAACTCATGCACTCTTTAATCAAGACAAGCTATCATAACAAATGGATGGTGGGAAGTGATTAAGGGTCGTCTGTAGAGAGAGTCTGTGGCCGACTACACAAACGGAAGTGCTCATTGTTCTGGCTTTCTTTAGTGTGAGATCTACAATTTGCCAATGTACTCATTCCAGAACGATGTGGCCTGGTCCACATCCAGGTGAGCTTTACCTATTCTGGTTGATACACTGATCACCTTTTGTGGGATTTTCTTCTTATTTGGGAGGAGTCCAACTAGCTACTTCCCGTTTCCATCCTCTTTGTTCTCAATAGCTCAAAACTGCCCAATACTCTCTGGGGGGTTACGAAGTGACCACCACGAAGTTGGTAGTTCCGAGTATGTACCCTCATTGCTGACTACGCAGACCACGATGTCTCATATACAAACAGTGCACTTCAACCAGGTAGCGCAGGGACTCACCAGCCTCCAGATACCGACGATTAGCACATGCTCGCACCCTTCTGCCCCTGACTTCAACATCACACCCAATATCGTAGGTTTGAGAATTCGGCTTGCAGCGTTGAGATAAGTGAGAAGCCCAAAAGGGAAGGGTTCTGTCCGCAAAAAGGAATATTCTGGCACTTCACGGACCCTTGTGGCTTGGATTGGCCTATTGGATACTAGTCTGGACTATGAGAGGTGATATTATTATGAGGCAGCCAACGGCCAGAAGCTGGTCTCGGAAAACCTAAACCAGCCAACCTTGGGGGTGTCGACCTGTGAACCCTGTCCATGAAACAAGATGAGTGTCTATGAAACAGGCACAGGCACAGGCACAGGCACAGGCACAGGCACAGGAACGCGATGTCGAACTAGTAAAGTAGTGATCTAATTGACATTCTTGCGGAGGCAGATCTTCAGTCTTAATATATGTGTGGAACATAGAGGGACGTATCATATTCAATATGAAATGTACGGCACCCCACCTGCACCCCACCACGACGGTAGATGCGGGTGTGCACGATAAAGAAGCCACCTGGAGCGGATACCCGCCCGTATCGACTGGAAATTGCACCCTTGCACTCCCAGGGTCGCATTTCTGCTCCGATAGCCTCATGGGGTTGCCCAATGCGGTCATAGATCTCCATCCAAACCTTAGCCACCACTTATCACCAGCCTAACGAGGAGGTGTGTACCAGCCCACCTGCAGCTTCCTGCACAAGTGAAACAAGCGGTTGGACCCACACAAAGATGACTTTTCACACCTCCTTTGTACGGGCCTCCCATGTCGAAAATAATTATGCCACTAGACCCATGAACCCACGACGCATCTAGAAATATTATGACATGCCTGTGGCCAGCCCTACGTTCTACAGGGCTAGTATTGGGCCATGTACATTGATACGAGGAGCGTGATAAAAATATCTGTGGTTTCCAAACCACTAACTGGATGTACATAAGGATGGTATTTCCAACATTGAAATCACCAAGGACTGGATCCACACTCACATCTTCAGCGCATCTTCCGCCTCTCTACAATGAAGGTCCTCCATCTACTACCTCTGGCAGGTATGCTTGACATGGTTGTAGGGATGCCGACTCTGATGAAAAGATCGGCTCCCAAGGCTCTGGAGATGTCCTTCGATGTGGTGAAGGGCTTCTCCAACAAGTGGAGTGAACCTCAGACTGATGCTGCTGGCTCATCATCATCTCACCATGACACTCCTCTTGAAAACATGGGCTACTACTACCAGGTGAGCGTGAGCATCGGATCACCCCCTCAACAGTTTGCATTATCTCTCGACACAGGATCCTCAGACATGTGGGTCCCATCCCCCAACAACAACGAGTGTCTAAGTCCTCTATTTACAAGTAGAGGCGGCTCGTGTGGACAGACCAAGAACATCTTCAATCGCATGATCTCTTCCACCTTTTCTCTCATCAATGAGTATTTCTTCATCTCCTACGGTGACTCTACTTCTGCTTACGGACTGTGGGGTAAAGACACTCTCAACTTCAACGGTCTGACTCTCACAGACTACACATTTGGAATCGCTTCGGGAACTACCTCCACCACCAATGTGTTTGGAATAGGTCTCAAGGGACTCCAGGCTTCTAATGATGTCATTCCAGGACACCCAGAGGCACCCAAATTCACCTATTCCAACCTGCCCTATCGACTAGCAGAGGAAGGGTACATCAACACACCCTCTTACTCTCTCTACTTGGACTCGTTGGAAGCCACTTCGGGCACCATCATCTTTGGAGGTGTTGACGCTTCCAAGATTCAGGGTCCCATCACCCTTCATCCTCTCATCAACTTTCATCCCGAAAACCACGCAGACCCCGTCTCGTTCTTCATCACTCTCGACTCAGTTGATCTGGTCGGAGGAGTGCCGCTGAACGTGCTCGAAGTCACCTCTGCCGCCCTATTGGACTCTGGAGCCACTATGACATTTCTTCCCCCGTCTGCCTATGCTACTTTGGCAGACCGGTTCCAGGTCCAACAAGACGCCAAAACGGGCTACAGAGTCGCCAGCTGTTCTTCAGGAAGCGTGGGCGAGTACCTGGAGTACTCATTCCAAGGATCCAAGATCCGTGTCCCCATCTCTTCCCTGTTGGACCCCATCAAGAAACAAGATGGATCGGCCGTCATCTCTCCAGATGGCATCCCCATGTGTCGATTTCTCGTGGCCCCCAACGCCAACGACGAAACCGGCACCAGCAACATCATTCTAGGAGACTCCTTTCTGCGATCGGCCTACGTGGTCTACGATCTCGAAAACTTCCAGCTCGGACTGGCCCAAGCGGCCACCTACAGCAACGGGGCTTCTTCTCTGGTGACTGCTATCGACCAAAACGGCATCCCCGGGTCTCAGCAACCGCCCAGCTCAAAAACCTGGCAGGCTAACACTCCCATGCCCACCTTCCACGGCTACGTTCCTCCTCAAGTGGAACTGCAATGGTAGGTATCCCCCCAAAAGTCGCGCATACAGTAGCACGTAAAATTGTAACACTACATCAGTAATAAAATGATAGACTATATTCCTCGCTTCGCGCCATCACGTGAAGATCCACTATTATGAGAACGAAATTCAAATTGCACATCTGAAACAGCACGAAACCCACCCGTCATTGAGCACGTGGAGGATCCTAAACTCTACCAATGCCGTGTACTCCACATGTCGAGAGCCAGCCACTTGTGAAAAGGTGCATATGCACTGATAACGAGCGCCAAGCCGAGATAACAGCTCGTTCAGATGATGCTAAGAAAAGTCGTGGAAAGGATATTAGAGCCACAAAAGGTGTTGGGTGGGGAATTCAACGCGCATCTCCGTCTCGAGAAATGTTAAACCGCCGTTTATTTTTACTTCTTGGGCCCTATAGATGGCTGTTTTCGACATCTTCTGCATGCGAACATTGGACCTTCTGTGCACTCTATATCAGCTGCTTATCCGCGGCTCAAAGGGGCAAGAATGGGTCTCTCATCCGCTCGCTTACATTCACGACATGTTGGGGAGATTCGGCCATGCTGGGGTATTTGGCACGCCAGGAGAAACGCTTCTAAAATGGCCTTTCACGTCTAATTCGCCCTCCTGGTGAAGGGTGTATATCTGAACTAAGCTTCTCAAACACAAAAGCAATTGATGGGGTCGGCTGGCGTATCTTTTAGCATCATGGGCCGGCTTCGTATAAGCCGTATAGCTAGGCACGATGTCAGATCATTGGTTCTTGCGGGCTGTCTGTCTCCCACACAACGTTTCGGAGTTTCGGGGATGAGCATGATTTGCATATTCAGTTACGGAATGAAGTATGGAATGCGGAGATAGAGTCTCGGAAGCAGAGAACGTGATGGGCGTCGTTTCGTGTTCTCGATTGATACAGTACGGGAGGACTTCCAGCTACAAGTATATGTTTTGCTGGTGTTTCAAGCAGTTCACCACATGATCAAGCATCACTGGTAAGCCCTTTGCGAGACCCCTCAACGTCCAAATTTTGAGGTAAGACAAGCGAAAGAGAATTAGACACGGCATGCCAATATGAAGGTAAAAATCTCTTTACGAACAATAGAAGACATACCAATGTAATACCTAATCGCTCTTGGTCGCTTATTATGGCTAAAGAGAGCAATGCCCACCAGACGTTGGGCTTCAGCAGACGGCTCTCATCAAACTTAGCTGGTCGGACAAAGACAATCTCAGTTGTATATATAAATACATGAGTCTGGAAGAGATGCAACGCGCCAAGATCTGCCAAGAATTCCAGAACCCCCATTATGAAACTCCAGCTGCTTCTTTCTGCTGGTCTGGCTCTGGCCGGATCACTCATCAAGGTCCCAGACGCCCGCTACAAGGGTCACGATGAGCTTGTTGAATATGGAGTCAACGCCATTGCGGAGCTCTACAACTCTACCCACATGGACAAGTGCGGCAAGTGTCTTTCTGCTCTTCAGCTCGGAAAGACCATTGCTCTGCAGAACGATAAAGTGATTCCCGAGATTCTCATCAAGTTGTGTGAAAAGTACCATTGGGAGGAGTTCTGTACTGTTGAGTACCAGGGCTTCAACTTTGGAGTCGCCTCCAAGGGTGCTCATATCGCCAACGTTCTTACCCTCATTGATCCCACAGGTATTGATGGAGAGTACCTTTGTCATTACCAGGTGCGAAAGTCCTGTCCCTTGCCTCCTACCCCTAAATACAACCTGACCGGATGGTGGCCCGAGAAGCCCAAGAATCTGTCTCTGCCCAAATCTGATGGTGAGACTTTCAACGTGGTCCATCTGTCTGATTTCCACGTGGATCTCCGATACCAGGTTGGAGGAGAGGCCAACTGTACTGGAGGCTACCACATGTGTTGCGTAGACGCTCTTCATAACGGTCCTGCCTACAAGGCCAACTACACTGACATTGTTCTTCCTGCGCAGAAATACGGCTCCTACGATTGTGACATTCCTCAGATTCTCTTGGAGGACTCTCTTGCTAACGTTGCCAAGATTGGACAGAACCTGTCCTTCGAATTTGGTCTCTTCACTGGAGACATGGTCTCTCATGATATTGACAGTTGGTTCTCTCTGGCCAAGATCATCGAGTCTGAGGAGGATGTCTACTACAACATGAAGAAGTACCTTGGAGACATCCCTATCTACTCTACTTTTGGTAACCATGACTCTTTCCCTTATGCTCAGCAGGCTCAGAACCGATCGGGTTTCCTGGGAGAGTTCATCTGGAACGCTCAACTGTCAGCTGACCTGTGGAAGGACTACGGTTGGATCGACGAGGAGACCCAGGCTGAAGCTATCCACACCTACGGATCGTTCGCTGTCAACACCAAGCGAGGTCTTCGAGTCATCTCCCTAGACTCCAACTTGTGGTACCAGGCCAACTACTACAATTACTGGAACATGACCGACCCGGACACTTCTGGACTCATGAAGTGGCTTGTTGATGAGCTCGTTGACGCAGAGAAGAAGGGTATTCGTGTGTGGATCATGGCCCATGTTCCCACCGGAGGAGGAACTGGAAACGCCATGCCCCATCAAACTGAGGTGATTCGACAGATTATCGACCGTTTCGCTCCCGAGACCATTGTGGCTCTCTTCTTTGGACATACCCACGAGGATCAGTTCAACGTCTACTACGCTGGTAACGGAACTGACAACAGTCTGGAGAACGCCCTGACCGTGGGTTGGATCTCCCAGTCTGTCACTCCTCTCCATAACTACAACCCATCCTGGAGATACTATGAGGTTGACACCAAGACTTTTGAGATTGTCAACTCCATCAACTACTACGCCCAGCTCAACAAGACCTTTGAGTACGATATCGACAAGCCAGAGCTCTCTAACTCAACCACCTTCCCCCATATCACCTATCCTCCCCGAAAGCCCGACGAGAAGCTGGACTGGGTGTTTGAGTACTCCGCACGAGATGCCTACGATCCCGAGCACAAGTGGCCCAAATCGGCTCCTCTGAACGCCACCTTCTGGCACAACGCCATCCAGTACATTGTCAACAACAAGACTGGTCGAGAGGACTACCTTAAGTACGAGTACCGAGAGAGTCCCTTTGTTCCTGATGGAAGCTCGCCCGAGTACATCAAGAACATGTACTGTTACTTTTCGTCTGGTACCGTTCCCGCCGTGTACGAATGTCAGAAGCGTCAGAACATTACCAAGGAAATCTGGATTTAGTTTTCCAGGGGGGGGTGGAGAATGAGTGAGACACAAGAAGTTCAGAAATAATTGCATGAGGGAAGAGCAGGGGGTTTATATACAACATACTATCTATTTAATTGACGTCTATTCTAGTAATAACAATATATATTTCATTTTCAGTGATTATTTATAGCCCAGTATTCCAAATGGGACGAATATAGAGGACTTGTTGAAGGGATGCATCCTCTGGTAGCTGTGCCGGTGATGAGTAAGAGGAGATAACAAGCAGCAGTAAAAGTTGCTTGTTAATCAAACAGTAAAGTTAAGGGTTGGTCATAAGCTAACTGACTGCTGCGGTTAGACCAACTACTTGAACCCCGTGCCGTAATGTACCTTATCACCCTCGGCTGTCGTCTCATAGTCATTAAATACACGTTCCACCTTTATGCTCATGCTCGGTTCTCCTGGTCCGTCTCCAGCTTCACATCTCCATCATCATCCTTTTCTTCGGTTCGTGGTGGGGGGAGTTTGTCCTCCTCATCCAGAACACTGGGGTCCTCTGGGTACTGTCGTAGCCACTTCATCCTCGGGCCGCTGTAGCTCATCTCGTTGATGCGGAAGCCAAAGAGCTTGAGCTCGTATATGTTTTTACGCAGGGGAATGCAGTTGCGCTCGACCTCGGGGAACATCTTGAGGAAGAGTCCCACGAAGGAGGTGCCGAAGAAGGCTCCATCGACGTTGAGGTATCGAGAGTTGGGGGGCACGTAAACGTCACAGCAGCACGGGCAGTAGAGTCGCACAGACTCGTATCCGGGCAGGTCGTGTCGTCCCGTGGGCAGCAGACGTGTTCCGTCGCAGTAGTATCGTGGGCAGGTTCCAAACTGAGCCTCGTCGTATTTCTTGGCCATAATCTGCAATCCTGTCTTGGTGAGAAGGAATCGGGCGTGTATGAGGCCGTAAAGAAGCTCGGCTGAATGTTCAAACATGGGGATGGAAGGTACCTTGAGGGGGTCTTCGGGCTCCAGATCCAGAATCATTTCCAACGCCTCCTTGTAGTAGGGAACTAGGAACATGAGGCCTGTTAGGTTGAAGTCATCTTCGATGAAGTCCTCGAACACCTCCACAAAGTAATCGTGGCCGGTGGATGAACAGTTGTGCGAGATCCAGGTCTCGACCTCCTCGCTCTCAGAAGAAGGGTCTGTCATGTTGTATTCGAGTTGCTTGTCCTCCATATAAAACCCTCCGTGTTAGGGTGGCTGTAGTTTGAGGTGGAGACTGGTGGGAAGGCTCGGGGGGTCGATGGTGAAAGAGCGTCGCAGTGTCTCTGTCGTGGGGTGTGATAAGTCTCTCTCGGTTCCAGAAATCAACAAGTCGAGTAATGCCACCGCAGATGTGGAACGGGTAACGGGTAAACGCGCGCTTTCGTTGAGCTTGGTAGTCCTGTTTAAATTTTCGAACCTCTGCTCCAACTCTCAGATACAAGAACCTCCCAACCTCCAAGTCAGAGAGAAAAATAGTGAACTCTAATAGGCGTAGTAAGCACACCACACACCTTTGGCGAGCATCTCTCGAGACTGAACCCCTCTCGATTTCACACACACCACCAAAACACGACATGGACGAGGCGATTATTGTGGACGCCGAATTTGTGGCACCTGTGGGAGCCACTGCTGCCGAGTTTGTGCCTCTCGATCGAGCACCAGCCGCAGGACTGCTGTTGTTAGTGGCGTTTGTGGTGCTCTACGCCAAAGTCATCAGCAAGCTGGGCAAGCCGGCCATTCAGGAATTCGTGAGTACTTAAAGGGAGCACGCGAGTGCCCGAGAGAGACTTGCTCGTACTAACTCAGCTGTGGGAAGTCATTACGAGAATCGTACCATCCAAGGCGCTACGAAGAAGAAAAGAAGCTCAGCTGAGAGCAATTGAAGTGCATACCCAGAGATCAAATACCAGCTCACAGGACCAGTTTGCGAAATGGGCCAAGCTGGATCGAGAGTACGGAAAGCTCAAGGTGGAGATTGAAGACATCAACAACTCGCTGACGGCCTCCAAGGCCCGATTCTTCACAATGATCTCGTCGGCCATCTTCCTGTCCACCACGGGAGTGAAGATGTTCCTGCGAATCAAGAACAGAAAGACCGCCATCTTCTGGCTTCCTCCAAACGTCTTCCCCTACCCAATTGAGTACATTTTGTCCTTTTCTTCTGCTCCTCTCGGATCCGTCAGTGTCAGTGCATGGCTGATGATCTGTGACGCCGCCATGGACCTGATTGTCACCATTTTTGTGGCTCTGGTGGTCGGGGCCATTGGCATGCTTCGGGGCAACAAGGTCAAGGCCAAAACGGCTTAATTAAAAGGTATATGTGCTATAGTTCATTGTTATTGATAGATATGAGTGGTTGGTGTAGTCCAGGAATCTGTGTATGCCGTGCTACGTAATAGTTGACACTTGCACAGGTTATAGTTAAGAGATAGAAGCAGCCTCAAAGCGGAACAAAACTAATTACAGATGTTCTTTTCTCAGAAATCAGTATTGCTTCATTATAAAAAAACAAAAACTGCAAGCTCTAGAATGGTCAAAGGCCAATGTTTGCAATGTTGCTGGCGCGAAACCTGTACCGTACGTGTTTCAGACACCAGTCCGTTCTCTGTACAGTCACTGCTGTCCAAAGCACACAGTTCACGTGACCTGGGATGTACAATCGATTGTGCCCCACAATGAGACTAGACCCACTTAGGTCATCTCGGCAGAGAGCCACTTAGTAAACGTCAATCACGGGTCTCACGAGACCTCTTTGTACTCACGTATCCCACATCTCGAATCATAATAACACAATCGAGATAGGCGTGCGCGTAGTCTTTGTTTCCCATTAGATCTTGAGATATTATGCCGCTACAACTGAGAGTGTAAACTTCTGATAAACACACACATCTTTAGACACGCAGGGTTCGGCCTTCTGCGACAATCTGCGACAATATGGCATCTGCTGTATTTAGAGAACCCTTGTAACCAGCGCCAACAGGCCTCGAACCCCGCACCATGAAACAAATTGAACTGAAACAGTATACAGGTGAGGGCACAAACATGCCTGTGCTTAAGCCGACGATGGCTGCCGCGGGTACAACTCAAACTCCGATGCCGCAATAGAGGCAGGATCGGCAAGACTGCCTGAAAAGGGAAAATGAAAACCGTGTCCTGCTAAGATCGGAGATGGTTGAACACGAAGATCGTTGCAATATTATACTGACGTGTCTTTGAAAAAGCAAGAAAGAGTGAAGAGTGAAGAAGAGTGTCTTGGGCGTGTCTGAGAAAATCTATCGTGTTTCATTAATTCTATGTCCGTGGTTAATGTGAATACCCAAATATATATGTACACCTTGATGAAGGATGCTGGTCTGATGTCGATGGTTCCAGTAGAAGCCGACAAAAGCCCGTTAGTGATGCGATTCGTGGAATGCAGAGTTTTGATGTTTTTCGTTCGCCAAACTGCTGGTATGCTGCAGAGATGCGCGTGGTTCGTGATACCTGTACCATGCTTGAGCAGGCAAGGATACCCAAGAAGGTAATAATGCAAAAGTGTTCGTGAAATAGGAGACGTGTCTGTGTCCGTGTCTGTGTCCGTGTCCCCGACCGTGTTCATTTCGACGTCATACGCGTGAAATCAAAGCATGGTGAAGATGGCACTGAGAAACAATGACAGAATCAACATGTTGATGATGCTGGTGGGGTGGGCAGTTCTAACGCCAGCGTTAGCTTTGGTGTTGTTGTTTACCGGGAGTTCCATCACGTCGGAGGCAACGAAATCGGCCGAGCAGTTTCGGTCAATGACTTGCGCGGCACTCTTGTATGTCTGTCGAATGGGCTGTTTTGAGTCGCCAGTGTAGCCATGATAGATTTGCATCACTTGTCGCGTGCACCCTGAGCAGCTGGGGGATCCGTAGCCAGGCCCCGTAGGAAAGGAAGTACCAAGAGCCAGCAGGTACAGAAAGCTTTCTGAGGCAAGCTCCTCGTTGTATAGAGCGTTGATGTAGCAGTACTCAGTGCCGTTGTTCTGGGGCGAGATGGGTACGCTGGAAGGAGAGTTGCTGGTGTCGGTCTTCAGGCAGGTGGCTTGGTACACAACTGGGTATGCCACGAGGTCGGAGTATGCCTGGACCACGTTGGAGTTGTTTCGCTGGAAGTCGACGCCGCAGGTCGAGTTCTGCATCATTCGTCCGGCCAGATCCTTCATTACAGCGGTGCAGTCGTCCAGGGAGGAGATACCATTGCACGAGGTGTCGAGAATGTCCTCCAGGGGCTTTGTGTTGTTGGTGGCAGATCGAATGGTAGCCACATAGGACGACGACGACTGCAGGTAGAAGGACATGGGGAAGCACTCAGTGAAAGTCTTGTTGGTAAGCATCTGGTCGAAGAACTGGGGGCATGTTGTGGAGGTGAAGGAGCGGCCCAGGGCGGAGTCGAAGATCCTGGGCATTCGGTTGGCGGGCAGAATCGTCATGATGCTGGGTGAGAGGTGACGACGGGTGCTCTCTGGACTCTCTCTCGCGGTATTTCGAATTAGCTGCTGGCCTGGGGAGGCCTGTGGGTTATATTTAAAGAGACAGACCCTCGAGATTTTGGCTTCATTAGAGAGCCCGTAAGGTTGACCGAGTGCGTTTAATAGGTTCTAGCAAGGCCTAATTAGGATTGAGTTTGCTTGTTTAGACGAAGACAAGATTCCTGATGGTGGATACCAGTCAGAATATAAACCGCCGCCGTGGGACATGTATGCCGGACACCTGTCAGACCGGTGCATGACAGCTCTTTCGTTGTCATGTAAACAGAGTCACGTGAAATGAACGATAAAGGGGGCGGAGCCGGGCTGTGCTGGAGAGAAAAAGAACCAGACCGAATTAGATCGTCTACCCTCCACCATTTCCCGGCAATCCACCCCCCTACCAGTAGGACTAGCTACAAGTGCAGCTTAGCTACAGCTTTTCGATTTCTGCGTTCATCCTTAAGCCTCCTAACCTTGTCTCTTGGTTCTCCCTTCCATTTCTGTAAGAGTGTTTTAACATCCAATCCCTTGCGCCCAAGCGGCGGAGGAAGCAACGGGGAGGTAGCCGAAACAAGACCGCACACAATGGCCCAGAGAGACCTTGTCTTGGAATTCTTTCTTTCGCGTGTCTGCGGGTGACTTAGTATGGCGTACTTGTCTGTACACTTGTGCTGTACCTACGGTACGAGTAGGCGCTTGTCTACACACACCATCTCCTATACAAAGGGAATAGGGTATAGAGAAATAACGCTGTCAGATTCGGAAGACCCCGTATAAAACCATATTGAAGTCCACCGACTGGTCCGTGGGGCGCAAGGCCCATTGCGGCACCATCGCCAAGCTGTCAGGCCTACTTATGCTGCACTCCCTCTCCTCCGTGTCGATCGCGGCAGTTGCTCGCAACACACTCTTTTTTATCACTCCACACCCTTTCTTCTGTCTGTCTGTCTCTCCTATCGTGCTTGTGAGGAGGACCGCATTTTGCGATTCACTAAAACTTTGAGCTGCACCACACCCCGACCGCAGTTTTTGTGGGCCCCTCCTAACTCTGGTGTGGAAGATACTTGTACAGTGTAAAAGTGTTGATACGGAGTGTGATATGTGAACATGAGTGACAGCAATCCCCTAACTCTGAGACTGTCTCATGATACGGCTCCTACAAGTAGTCAATTACGAGTACGAGCACGATTGCTGTAGGTGTTGCGGCTCACACACAGACATCTGCCAACCCATTATCACCTCATGCCAAGTGCTTTTTTGCATGCAAATGTTTTGCTCCCCATTTCTTTAGACGCTCTAACCGTCGGTGCTGCGGCGTTAAGACCCCCCTGCCATCGAAGGTTTTTGCAATTTCCGCAGTGTAGGTTCGACTAACGAAAAGCTAACGCATTATCACTACCCAAGAGGGAAGTGGTCTCGTTAGGAGACCACATTGACAGCGTCAACCAACCGGTGTGCGATGCAAGCTCTTTTGCTACTCCTTAAGCGGCGTAGAATAGGGGTGGATTAGGAGAACGGTGCGGCAACCTCACGGTTTGTACATACCAGGTGGAGATTGGAGATGTGAACGCCCGATGGACTCCCTCCACTACTGTGCCCCCTATTGACCACTGCAATATCAGACCATGCGTGCTAACAGCAGGTTTGCATCCGTGTTGGTGGTGTATGTGTGTGGCCTGTCATCCCTGGCTTCCTTCCAAAGCTGCTCAGGGTCCTCGATCAAAACATAGTTGAGACACTCTTGAGTTTAGTTTGACAGACAGCAACAGCAAACAAATGGCATGCATTTGAAGACAAGCAGCTGATGATTTGCATATCCTCAGAATACGACACACCGCCGTCCCAAATGGGCTATATGGCTATCTGAGAGTAACCGTTCGAACACAGTTAGTTCACACGATAGTCTCGGGTTGTAGTTCTCACAGGCTTAGTCCTCTCCTGTGCAACTAGTTTTGCACGGATGCCTCGCCTAACAACCCTACAGCATACGAAGGGGTCTACGGCTAGGCAACCTGATGTGATACGAGCAATTGGTATGGCGGCAATCCCACCGTCGCTCATCTCGATCCATTAGTTGCTCAATACGACACTTCGATCTGATATTCACCACTTGTTCAGCTTGTTCAGCTTGTTAACCAGGCTGCTCCATCCCCCGTACTCGTACTTCAAAATGAACGCCAAATTGCTGCCCCGCAAAACCAAGACGATCTTCATTGAGCGGAAAAACCTATACTGTATTAATGAAAGGATCGTCTGCCTTCACAAAGCAATGGGCACCTTTCCATTCCACATTCCCTTGTAGAGCCGCCTGGTATTACAAGTGTTAGCCCCCTTTCATATTTTTTCACCACCAATAACACAAACAACCCCCTGGTCCATCTATTTATATCTCTCCCCCTAAACAGTGTACACTGGACCTCTGGTATGTGGATATGCACACCTCCACAGTAAGTTAGAATTCCACATACGCAAAGCTCAAACGGCTTTGAATTAATTAACTCGCCGGCACGGAAGAATCCCACCTTGGAGTCAACCGAAAGGCTTGTAGATTATAAAGGCTGGGCACTGACCTGAAAACGGTTCGCTAGACAATACTGAACTCCCAGACACACTAATGGTCTTGGCGTGAATTACTCGGAGGTCCGAAACCGGTATGTACGAATACGAAGGTGGTGGCTACGATTATTAGCCCTTGTCTGGCTGCTATCATAGCCTATCCCTCCATCACCGAGGTCTCACTCCATCATTACACTTTGTCCTTTGACGATGGGTAAGTCTTTCTCCAACTGGCGAACACGTGGATTTGACTGACTTGTGGTGCGGTGTGGCGCTTTGACTGTTCTTTACTGCCATGGCACGAATAGACCCCTTGCTACGGTTGCTATAACAGGCATCTATAAATCTCATCTATTGGAGACGACCCCCTGCAAGATACCCGCCTCCTGCTTACAGTAAGTATCATGCCCGTGGGTGGCTTACGAAAAAGTAACGTGGTTGAGAGAGACTCCAGAACCGCACCATCTTGAATAATCAAGCCGTAATCCATTAGTCACTATATCAATCTGCACTATTATACATGTTTTGGAAAACGTGAAATTCATGATTCCACGTCAAACCATCATTGCTCACTCATGGCATCCTTGAAATCAGTCATGTCATGGTCTCCATCTTCATCCTCGTTGTCTTCCTTGTCTTTAGAGCCCTTGGAAGCACCACTCTTGGAAGAGGTTGCAGCACCCAGAACCTCGTCTTCAAGTAGCCCAATAGCCTGCCCGTAAACCACAGCAACTCGCTGAGATTCACGGTACTTGCCAATTTTCAACACAACCTCCTTGAGCAGCTCGTGTTTGTCCAAACCGCACACAGTGGGGCTCCAGGTAGAATCCTGAGCCTTTCCAGGTCCAAGCAGTTCGCGACACAGTTCATCCACACGTGATCGGAGACCCTCCTCTGCAATACGTCGCGCGTACATAATGATGAAAGTTCGCAACTCATGCTTACTTTCGAGCATCTCGGCAGCAGCAATTCGGTTCTCCAAGTGAGCGATGCTGACCACTCCCTCCATGCCCTCGTAGCCCTCACGGTTGAGCGTAGCTCGGGTGAGCTGCTTGAGGTACCGTCCTCGACCGCCAGCACGTCTCTGGGCCTCCTCAGCGGTTCGTTCTTCGACTGCAAGAACCCACCGGCTCTTGGCAGACTCATCTCCAAGAAGCTGTGTGGCAGACCAATACTGGGAGCCAGTGGCCCACCAGGGCTCACTAAGGCGACACCAAGACCGCAGACCTTCATCGTAAGTGTATCCACAGCCAGTCGACAGAGTGATGATAACTCTTCCGGAGCCAGTAACACCGCACTGGGTCACATGGGGCCCTCTGAGCACACCTCCGTCTTCGTATCGACTGCCAGAGTCAAGAATGGGTGCCAACGAGACGGGAGGAAACACTGCCTTCTTCTCGACCACGTTCCACAGGTACAGCATACCCACAGAGGAAATGGCAAGAAGATACTCGTTCTGGGACTCCAAGAAAGACAGGGAAGCTCCAGTCACCATTGGGGGAAGCATTCGCCGTCCATTAGGAGAGTACACGACAATGGAGCCGTCCTCAGCACTAGTAGCCCAGAAGTAACAGCCGTTGCCGGCAATGAGATGCACGTAGTATGGGACAAAGTCCACAAAGACCACCTGCGAGTTACGGGTGACACTGACCTTGGTGGGGGTCTGGTCGTTTCCAGAGCCATTTCGAACCTCAAAGTTGAAAGAATGGGGAGCGCTGCTGCTGGAGGTGTTTTCTCCGTTGGCCAGAGCCACGCTTTCGTTGGCCATTTTGGGCTTCTCCGAGTCTCGAACAGTCATGGATCGCATTAGCAGGTTTCGCACCTTGGGGGCTCCCAGGCGAACTTGCGACGTGGTGGTTGCAGGGGACACAACGACAGGAGCAATGTATTCAGGGACATCGTCGTCGGGGCGAGTCTTCTTGAGAGCTGTCTGAATGCCGTTGGTGCCATCCTCAAGGTCGTCTGATCTTCGTTTACTACCAATCACCAGGGTCGAAACTCCGCCCTTAGGAAGTGCGTAGCTGGGTTTGGAGAAGTCGTTCACGGGGATAGTCTCTGCTGTAGCCGATGCAACTGGAGCAGCAGCACTAGAGGTGGTGGCAGCAGGAAGAGAGCCCTGGACCGAAGAAGAAGATGTGGTCAACAGCTGCGGAGCCACTCGTTTTCGGCCATCCTTGGTGATGGTCACCTTTTGCTTAGCGGGTTTCGCAGGTGTGGACGGGTTCGAGGTTGCTGCTGTGAGAGGAGTGGTTGCCCGCGTTGTAGTTGCTGGGGTAGTTGCTGCTGCTGTGGCGGCAACCGTGCTTGCCGGTGAGGGGACCACTGAAGCTCCTGAAGCAATTGCCTTGGATCCGGCTCCAGCTCCCATCAGCTCCTCCATTCTCTTTTCACTGTCCTTGACCTCCTTGGCCTCCACTTTTTCTTCGAGAACCAGCTGTTCAACGGACTCAGGAATCTGTGCCGCCTCCTTGCCGCCTCCGTATCGCGTCAGTCGACTCTCATTCTCCTCCATGGATACAACGTATCCCAGCTCGCCTTCCTCAAACTGAACGTACGAAATCGATCCATCCAGCGACGTGGCGAATAGCGACATGCCGTCTTGGGACCATGCCAGGTCGGTGATAGTCTTGAGCGCCATGTCGTGGCACACCACAACCGGACGTGGGTTGGAGGTGTTCCAGATGGTCAGGGTCTTGTCCTGGCCAGCAGAAGCAATAACGGTGATGGGCACACTTTCGGGGGCCTTGGGTTCGGCGTCCACATCAATCACATCCGAGTCCTTGTCCTTTTCGGTAGTCTTCTTGTCCTTCCTCTCTGCGGCCTCCTTAGTTCGGGCAAAGATTCGAGGGCAGAAGGCAGCGACCTCACAGGGTGCCTCATGGCCAATCAGCGAGATGTCAGAGTCCCAGGTACCTCGATTGATGATGGCTACGACTGAAACAGGGCCGTTGGTCGCGTTTGCAGCGGCAATATGGTTTCCATCAGGCGACCACGAACACCGTCGAAAGTATGTGGACAGAGGAGACTGTTTGAAGGGACTGGTGATTGTAGCCTCGGTCGAAAAAGTCACATCGGTGGCGGAGGCCCGATTGTATCGAAAGATCTGAACCGTTCGGTCGTCGGAAGCGGTCGCGAAGAACTTGTTGGCTGGGTCGAACGTGATGCCCTTGACGTGGGAGTTGTGGGCGTCAAGACGCTGGATCTTCTCGAAAGTGGTGCCGCTCCACACAATGACACCCGAGTCGAGACCCACGGTGACGAGAATGGACGAGTCGGGCGCCCACGCGAGATCCTGGATGTCGTTGTCGTGCGCTGCTAGTCGTTTTCGCACAATCCACGACTCTGTATCGGCCTCTCCTGAGCTTCCAAACTCCTTTCGGGGCACCTTGGTGGAGTCACGCTCCCATACCAACACCACTCGGTCGTCGGATCCGGTAGCCAGATACCGTCCATCTGGCGAGAAACGCACGACTGTCACTGCTCCATTGTGAGTAGCCATGGAACAGAGCTGTTTGGCTCCAGAAGCAGGAGCTCCGGGGAGAGAAGAGGGCGTGTCGGACGTCTCATTGTCGCCCTTGGCCGAATCTCGAATGCTCTGGGCGCTCCAGATACGCACTTTACCGTCCTGTCCTCCTGTCGCGACTCTCTGGTTGTCTGGGGAAACCGTGACGGAGTACACCTCGAATTTTTTCTGGTCATCTGGGTTAGTCAATGGCGCTGGTGGGGGTGGATTGTCACGTGACCGACATATCAGTTACTCACCGGCATGACAAAGCCACGAGGGCTTCACAATATACATTGTAGCTGATGTGTGTTGTTGAATTGGTGTATAATTGTACCTTGTATGTGTGTATGTCTGTTGGTGTATCAGATGAATCAAGGTTAAGAGTATCGCCTGTGTTGCAGTGTTGGGACCTGGGACCTGTCCTTTTCACTCACTTGAACATGGAAATGCGAACTGTGAAATGGCTGATGAAAGTGTGGCTTACTAAGCATGGTAATTGATACTGATATCCTACAGTCGTCACATATATGTCATGTCCTCACCTTCAGCTTATCGATAGCTGCGTGTTGCATCATTAGTCTGTTAAATATACCCCCTCTGGCAGATACTGATTTGACAGCTTGTATCTTAGTAGACTTCTCACAGTGGTTACTCCCTACGAACCAGGAGTTGTAAGGTGCACCGCACACACAATTATGAATAAGGCAGCTGTAAGAGTAGTAGGAAAAAGAAATGAGACCTCAAAGTGACCAGAAAATATAGTAATTTGGACCCATGCAATCTCGTGCTCCCGCCAGCCCCAAACAGTGTACTCACAACTGCTGCTAATCGCTCATCTCCAAGGTCCTTGCAAGTCCTCTCCCAACTCCTCCAACCCAAAATTCTCACGACATCTCACTCCACCTGAAAACACACACCAACGCCACTATGGGAGACAAAAGCATCGACCAAAAGGTGGACTACTACACCGACGGCTCCGAGTCGGGTTTGTCCGAGGAGTACTGGGTCGACTGGTTCCTTCGAGCCAAGGGAAACGAGTACTTCTGCGAGGTGGATGAGGATTTCATCACCGACAGATTCAACCTCACAGGCCTCTCGACCGAGGTATCCCATCTACAATACGCCGCGGAGCTCATCACAGACGCGCTGGATCTGGACTCGTTCCAGGACCCCGTGCGCCAGGAGATTGATGCCGACGCCAAACACCTCTACGGACTCATCCATGCCCGATACATTCTGACCCCCCGAGGCCTCACAAAAATGATGGAGAAATACAAGCTGGCGCACTTTGGCAAGTGCCCTCGAGTCAACTGTTACTTCAACCCGCTGCTGCCCGTGGGTCTGTACGACGTGGCTGGCCAGTCGTCCGTCAAGCTGTACTGCACCAAGTGCGAGGACCTGTACATCCCCAAGTCCACCCGTCACGCCAACATTGACGGCGCCTACTTTGGAACCTCGTTCCCGGCCATGATTCTGCAGGCCTTCCCGCAACTGCTCCCTACCAAGACCAACGAGAGACACGTGCCAACAATCTTCGGCTTCAAGATGCACGAGCACGCAAAGTGGGCCCGATGGCAAGACAAACAGCGCCAGGAGATGAACAAGCGAATCCAGCAGTACAACAAGGAGCAGCAAAACATACAGCAGCTCAAGGCGCAACCAAACAACAGCACCCCGTCGGTTCAGTCGCAGCAGTCACAGACCAAGTCGCAGTCGCAGCAGTCGCAGTCACAGTCTCGGTCTCCATCTGCCCAGCCACAGGTGGAGGCAGCATAACTATAGATTGCACACACGCACAAGAGGGATCTGTTTCTTGCATCACTCGGTCCCTCTATATCGCACATGTACGGTAACGGTAACGACGAAAGATAATACATATATTAATGGTATATAGTGAATAGCTGGATAGATAGAAGCAAAGCCACAGACTTGAGCTGATTATGATTAGACGACAAGATCAGTGCCAAAGGGATAGAAGACCCATTGGGCAGTACAGGTTGATACGAGTTGAGTCATATTACGTACACACTTCGTAGAGTCCCAGCATTCGACACCTCTGAGGTTATCCGGTCTAATGCTGTACTATCTGTCAATTAGCACTGATAGCTCATTAGATAAGCCCAGGGTAGAAAATACATACACTGGATGTGTGTTGCGAGTTCATGTTCAAACTCACGTCACCCATACACACACGTCTCAACCTGATAGAGCCGTTCTTCTACAATACTGTACTCGCGCCTGACACATGAATCATTACCTCCTTCTCCGTTCTAACTATACACATCTATATATAAAACACTTTTATCACCCATTTAAAGCTGGAACTCTCGTTTGATAACCTCAGCGAATCGCTTGACACCGTCATCGACAGTCTCGGTGGGGACAGCAGCGTAGGTACCTCGGAAGAAGAGCAGAGACTTCTCAGCCTCGGTCACAGGGAGAGGCTTCTGAGGAGGCTCAGTGACGTCCTCAGATCGGAACCACTGGCCGGGAATGAGCAGAGCCTTGTTCTGCACACCCTGCTCGTAAAGGTAAAGCTCGAGCTTGGCGGGGTCGGAACCAAACTTGGAGGCAAACTCGGGGTGCTTGGCACCGTCAATCTGGAACCAGAAGAACATACCGGCGGTGGGGGCAATCCACTCGGCCACCTCCTTGGGCATGTAGCTCTCCATGGCGTCCATGGCTCCGTCTCGCTTGATGGAGTACTCCTTCTTGAGGTTGATGAGCCAGTCAAGGTAGCCGGTCTGGCCCCATCGGGACAGCATGCCGTAGAGAATGGACTGGGTGAAACCACAAGGGAACTGGATGGAGACCTCGTGAAGTCGCAGGAATCGCTCAATGAAGGTATCCTGGGCAACGATCCAGCCGAATCGGGTTCCGGGGGCCAGAACCTTGGAGTAGGAGTCGAGTCGCAGAACTCGGCCGTCGGTATCAAAGTTGAGGTAAGAGGCAACCAGAGACTTGAGGAAGGTGTCGTGGTCCTCGAGCTGCTCGTAGTTTCGGGCAGTCTTGTCCTGCTTGAAGTCATCCATCTGCAGGAAGTAGTAGGGCTCATCCTCAATGATGAGAATGTCGTGCTTCTGACAGATCTTGTAGACGGCCTCTCGTCGGTCGGCGGGCATGTTTCCTCCGGTGGGGTTCTGGCCGGTAGGAATGGTGTAGAGCAGCTTGGGCTTGGCTCCGACCCAGTTGTTGAGCTGGTCGTCCAGAGCCTCGGGGAGGAGACCCTCGAGATCCACCTTGGCGGGGATGACCTTGATCTGCTGGCCGTGAGCACACTCGATGGCAGAAGAGAAGGAGAACTCCTCGCACAGAATGGAGTCACCGGGGTTAGTGAAGGTTCGCAGAACGGAGTCCCAAGCGTTGGTGTTTCCGGTGGTGGCACAGATGTCCCAGTTCTTGTAGGGGATGTTGTGGATCATGGTGGTGTGCTCCTTGATGAAGTCGACCAGGGACTGGGCTCCTCCGGACAGACCGTACTGCAGGGTCTGGGCGAGGGGCAGATCAGTCTTGCCGGCTCGAGAGGGGTCCTTGGGGATGTGGACCTTGGTGAGCTCATCCTCCTTGAGAGAGTTGACGTCGGCGATGATGGTGTTCTTGAAGGGAGGCTTGGGGGTGTCGACGGTCACGTTGTCAAAGGGGAAGAAGGAGGGCAGAGGAAGTCCTCCTCCGAGGAAGGCGATGGAGGGGTCGGCCTTGTACACAAAGGCGGCCTTGAGGTTGGACTCCTTTCGGGACTTGGCCTCAATGGAGAGGAGGTGGGAGAGGTCCTTGGCGAGAGGCTTGTTGTCGGAGGTCATCTTGTTGCTGGGCTCTTAGTGTACCTTGTACGAGATGGTTGTAGGGGAAACAAGAGGTTGGGAAGATGGGTATCTTTATATGTCGTTATATGCACACTTATAGGCTGTAGGCTCTTTTGTGCGGTTAATAGTCACGACTTTAAATCTGTCGGTGTTTTTCAGAGTGATCTGTCGAGAGTAGAGTTACATCTGGCTGTCAGGATATATATATATATAAGTACACCTTGAAGAACCCCATCTCCACGCGTGCCCGTGCACCGGCGCCTAAAGGATATACCCGCCACATTGCCCACGTTCACTGTGACTCAATATGCAGCGAAGCCGCCGCTTGTTTAACCGCTGGTGTGGGGGGGGGAAAAAAGCGAGTTGGGGTCGGGGTCCCAATGCCGTTTCCTCCATGAAACTTTCTCCGCCGCCGTTGCCTACATATTGATTGATACTGTAACAAGCTGCTGTCGGAACCTTAGTGCCGCCCCTTGCACTTGTTATTAAACCACGGATATTGAGACCAAAGTCGATTGCCGGTTTTGATGTAACATGGTGGTAGCGATAGACATGGTACAAGTAGAGATAGTCCGATACAAGAGCATATGCAGTGACGTGGATGTCTGTATGGTGAGAGCGTCTTTAGTGCAGTGTCTGCGACTTGGCCATCTCAGCCTTATACACCTGTGAGAACCTCTATTACCACCACCCACCCTCTCTTCATCTCGTCGGACGAATCTGGTAGTGGTTCCAATACTGCACTGTGTCGGTCTGTCTGGTGTGCTGTAGGAGGGGTCATCTGAGAGGGGAACACTCAACTGACCATTTCTTCTGATAGCCGATGGGTGGGGAAGCTGAGCAGTTTGAGCACAAACCACGTGTAGTGAGTGTTGGTCATATACAGTCCATCCCAGTCTGCCCATATAACGCGTCCAACTGCCCCATTCTCATAGACACCAGTTTCAACGGCTCGCATTCTGAAGAAAGGCTTTGGTCTCGAGTGTTAATAGAGGTAAGGTTGACGTTGAAGATAAGCACCTCAGAGTAAGTATTGCCAGCAGCGATAAGAGGTGTGCCGCTTGGCGTAGAGAGTGGATACTGTGCACTTCACGGCACCTATATGCGGCTCTCGACGTGACTTACGACATCTCCTTTGAACCAGATATTAAATGGTAAAAGGCGTCCAAAGGAGGGCCCCAAAAGGTGGACCTTGAGAGTCTTGTCCCTCTCCTGTACCCCCCCCATGCCGATATCGCTGACCCCACCTGTTCCCAAACCCCCAAGGCGTGTAGAGTTCACTTTCCGCATTTTCGGAGCCACGCTAAAAAGTCTCACCACAAAGACACCTCTGCAGCCGATTTGTTCCGTCTCACATGTTATCAATCGACAGGTGGAAAATTCTGGTTGTTATCGATCTGACACTTCCTCTCATACAGGAATAATTACAATGACAGTGCATTGTTCTATATAGGAAGGGGTAGCCTGATTTGGCTTCCGTATTGAAGATTCATCACCATCAAATGGTGCCAGTTACTTGGTCAGCACCATCACATATTCACTAATCTCAACTAACCTACAGCTACTTTACTTCTCCACACATCACACTTTTCGATCACTTGTTAATCACATACTCTCATTTACTCATCTACCCATCTTTCCCACTCCCTTTGGTCCTACCCTCACTTGGAATGAGGAGCACTGGGAGGACCGTCTGAGGGAACGGATATCCAACCCTCATGAAGGTTCCGAGCAGTGATGGAACCAGGCTCAGCCAGATAAAAGGTCTTGTCACCCTCATGGTCGTCGATCCAAGTCTTTCCAGATCCAAAGTACGCAAACGGATCGTCATTGTCCTTGTACTCATATTCATAGTCTTCCCATCGAGGCTCTCGGAGAACGGCAATGGCATGAGACACAGATCCGGGCCAGGCAATCTTCAGTCGACTGTCTCCATCCCGAGTGGTCTCACTGTAGATACCGGTTCCTCTAGTCAAGGATACAGCCTCAGACAATTCAGCAATACGTCGGTTGAACGCCTTAGTGGCTTCCAGAGAGGGCACGATGGACAAAATCTTTTCAAGCTGCTTCTTTCGAATAACCCGAGCAATGTACGAGGCCTGGACCTCAGCAGTCACAGGAGCAGTTGTCTCGGGAATGTACGAGTTCACTGACAACGTGTAGAAGAAGTTGGGGAAACCTGGAGCAGACAGACCAAGGTAAGAGGCCGAGTAGCCGAGCTTGGACTCGAAAGGAGAAAAGTGCTCTCTTAGAGTGTATCCGTCTTGACCAATGATATCAAAGTTGGGTGTGAATCCAAGACCATTGGACTTGATGTAGCCGGTGGCAGCAATAACGACATCAACCTTTCTTTCGACTCCATCGAATCCAATTACTCCGTCCTTGGTAAACTCCTTTACTTCACCAAGATGGTAATCAACATTAGATCTAGTGAGAGCCTCCAGGTAACCAGGGGCAGGCAAAAGACGACGAGGTCCAGGGGTGTACAAAGGAATGACCTTCTTGAACAGCTCTGGATCTTTACCGACTCGCAGCCAGGCGACAGCCAGCAACTCCTTAATACCTTCTCTGAAAGCCGGGGTTCCGTAAAAGAAGTAGTTGTACTTACCTCCAATCTCGTTATGAAGGGCCTTTCTGAACTTGTGGTACTCCTCGTCAGTTTCGATTGCCTTGATCTCTTCATCACTATACTCCACGTATCCAGGCACGCCCTTTCCATAAAGAGTGTGTCCGATCCAGGTGGCAGACTTGGCGTAGTGGTCAACATGGGCAGCCTTCTCGGCGATCTGGGGCAGAATCTGGACTCCAGTGGCGCCATTTCCAATCAGAGCGATTCTTTTGCCAGTTAGGTCCAGTCCCTCAGGCCATTGCTGAGGGTGGAACTTGACTCCTTGGAAAGAGTCGAACCCAGGCTGATGGGGAGGGTATCGAGGGTTGTTGAGGGATCCCGAAGATGAGATGAAGATGTCCGTTCGGAGCTCGCTCTTCTTCTTGGCCTCTAGATCTTCCACCTGTAGTATCCACTGATGGGTCTTTTCGTCCCATTTGGCCTCATCAATGTTGTGACGGAACTTGATCTTGTCATCGAGACCGTACTTCTTGGCTCGAGACTGCCAGTATCGCTTGATATCGGGGCCCTTAGCATAAGCTCTATCCCAGTCCTTCTTGGGGTCAAACGAGAGCTGGTACGAGTGAGAAGGAACGTCACAGGCGACTCCAGGATAGTGGTTGTCGAACCATACTCCTCCCGCCTCGGGGCTTCGCTCCAGAATGGTCAGATCAATGTTGTCAATCTTGTTAGACAGAATGATGCCCGTGGTAATACCTGCGAGTCCGGCTCCAGAAATCACTACCTTGATGGCTTCTCGTCCCAGAGGAGGGCGAGACAGAATCTTGTCGGCCCATTCGGAAGGCTCGAGGTTGTTGAGATGCTCGAATCGAGAGATGAGCTCCTCCTTGTCGACTCCCGAAGTGTCTGTGTGTCCAGTTCCGTTCTTGCTTGACATGATGAATGAATCGATGAATGAGCAGGGGGGTTCAATTGAGTTGACAAAGGGCTCCCCCTCTCTACGTTATATATCGTTAGCCACTACCCTGTAGAAGGCTCACCCATTTGGTGGCTTCGGTGGCTGTAATTACCAGACTGTCTCACTTGACCCTATCTCTGTCGTGCTTAAGCCACACAACCTTCGACCATGACTCAATTTTGAGTCAGAGGACCTTGATGTTAATGTGACGAAGACAACAAGGGTAGTGGTGGCACCTGTATATATACGTCGTCGTGGGGCGTTCATTTATTTCAGCCACTCATCTTTTCTCACGTGACCCGCCCTAACTGATTGATACTAATGAAGTCCATGTCCAATGTCCAGTGTCGCAGTCAACCTCTAGTCCCTACTATATCCCCAAAAAGGCTCCTGGTAAGCAAGCCACTGACAGGCAGAGTTCCAAGCTCGTGTCAGACAGCCAGGTATTCGCCAGAGCGGTGTTTATTAGCTCATGATAAGAACAGTCGACAAATCGTGGTAAGCCCCGCTTCAGTACATGCTGTAGTGATCCACAATGGTTCATGTAGTGCCAAGTATCGCTGTTGCTATGTGTAGCCCTGTAAAACTGCCTATATCTTGATACACGGTCTAAACAGCACCAATGCCGTCATTTGAAGACTCTCCACAATAAGAGACATAGATACAAACCTCCGCTTGAACCGTTAAAGCCGATGCACTAGTGATATTTCCATGAACAAAATCTGGCCCGGATGGCGACATCAAAGATCTTCAACACTAGCTGAACATTGATAAAGCAGATATCTGTAATCACACGATTCTGCATTTGTACTGTAATCACATGATCCTGTCATTTGAGCTCTATAGTAACTACAAGTACTGCACTACTACAACATCAACTACAATTGCTTGGTTTTACCATAATATCCATACATTTATTCTCTATTCAATAATCAATAAAATATTCCAATCCTCCAATCATGCCCTCTATGGCTTGGTCGAGAAAGATGTGGTGTGGGAGGGGGTGAAAGTCCACCACACATGGGTAGACCAAGAGCCAGTAGTAGGCAAGAGACACTCAGTGCCGTTTCCAGTGCTGCATCGTCCAGTATCGTTCTGGTTCTGAGATCGCACCTGGATAAGACCCTTCAGAATGTCGGTGTCCTGAATGGACGCATTGGTGGCCTTTCCACCAGCCAGAGACTCGAGGGAGTCCATGCTCATGGTGGGACCAGCAACAGCAGGAGCAATCAGCACGACAAGGAAGATGAGAAGAATGATAAAGTAGAGAGTAGCATACTTCTTAACAATTCGCTTTCGGAGCTGGTTCTGCTTGAGCGAGAAGATCGGGGGTCGGATCTGTCGGGAAGGTCGCAGCCAGAAGAGCATCATGGAGTGCCACTTGTCAATGTAAGGGACACAGAGCACAGGGAGCTGGAAGAAGAGCAGCCAGTGGCCCAGGTAGAAGTCACCGGCGAACAGAGACATCTCAATGAGCTTACAGACAAACTCTCGGAAGGGCTGAGAAATAGAAGCCCATCCAAGTCCAGCGCCGTACCACTTACCAGTCCACCAAGCCTGGTTGGCATGGTCATGCTTGAATTCTCGAGTAAGACAGAGAATGGTCAAGATGTTGAAGATAAGTCGCATGATGGCAATGGCAGTAATGGTACCACACAGACCCTTGACGAAGGACCATCCCTCAAAGAACCACATGAGCTCGAAGAAGATGAGATGGATGACAACGGCAATACCGTGGGCAATACCAGCCATGACGGGACCAGTCTTCTTGCAACACAGACCAAGCATGGGACCAGCACAACAAGAGATACACACCAGCACCAACAGCAGACCAGCGTTGACAACAATGGGGCCAATGGCGCAAACGACAACTCGCAGAATGGAGTTGACAATCACGGGCTCGGCGACACCGGTCTGGGCGTTGATGAAGGTGAAACCACAGAAGCAGAAGGCGGCGACAATCAGAGGCAGGAAAATCTCGGTGATAAACACGTTGGAGATTCCAGCTCGAGACAGATCTCCGGCACCCTTCTCAGACTCGTCTCCAAGCACTTTCCTCTTGTAACCGGTGATTCGAGTTCGGGTCAATCGAACGTAACCAATCCAAGAGTTCTTGTGCCACTTTGCGTTACCTCGAGACAGCCATCGAATGAAGTCACGGTAGTCAATGAAGAAGTCGGTCCAGGCGTACTGATGAGGGTTGAAGACAAAGGGCGAGATGCACATGGCAATCATAGTCACCCAGAACCACAGAAGAGCAGCCTGCCACATGGCAATGGTACCAAACAGAAGCATGAGCGTGGATCGAGCTCCAAGGTAGATGGAATCACCAGCAAATCGAGAGTAGAGCACACTGAAGGGGAGACGAGCAGTGGCAAAACCTCGACCAGTGGCGATATATCGAGCACCTCCAAAGGCCAAATCGTTGATGAAAGAGTTGGCATACACCTGACAAACAAACACTTCGAAAAGAGGCGAAAGAGACATGAAATGTCGGGCGAATCGGAAAGCAGCTCGGAACACACCACGCTCGGTAAGCTCCTGCACAACCAGGGGGACAAAAGAGATGAAGAAAACAATGAAGATGGAAAGAACACATCGTCGAATCCAATCCAGGACGGGCTTGAGGTTGTAGCAACCAACAGGGGTCTGGGGATCAGTGATGGGCTTGTCCTTAGAGTACCAACAAATAGTCTCCTTAGTCTCGTGGGCAAGAGGACCAATGGACATCATAACAATCATGAACATTTGCACAGAAGTGATAATGAGCAAGTTATTGATATGGAATCCAGGATGGGCGTAGAAGAAGGACAGGAATCGATCGAGAGGCAGCTGAGTACCAAGGTAGTAGTACTCTCGAGAAAGCATCTGCTCACCCATACCGGTACCAATCTTGGTTGTGAAGTTGAGAATGGATCCAAAACCAAGATCTCGACCCTTACCACACTGGTAGTACTCACAGTGCTTGATTCGGCCTCCTCGCAGCAAAGCATTCATACCGGCGTAAATATCCTCGTTAAGATGCAGACCCTTCTGAGCCTTGGAAACACCACCTCGAGTACACATGAAAATCGAGTTGAGGAAATCAGGATGACCGTAATGCAGCTTACCTCCAATCTGAGCCAGAGTTCGGGCAAACAGAGTACCGAACGTCTGTTCCTTACCGGCGGCAATGTCACCAAGAATACCAATGTTCTCGGAGAAAATGTACTCTCGGGCACCAAGAATGGCAACGGGACAGGGGGTCTTGTTGTTGACACCGGGGGTGTAGGGCGACATGTTGACGTTCTCGACGTTGAGCTCCTCAAACTCAGCAAGCACAGATCGGATCTTAAGACACTCCTCCAGGTAGTTGTCCTGGTTAGCATCGATAAGCTGGATGTACTCACCTCGGTGGAAGATCAGAGCGTGGTTCTGGTTATCAGACTTACCGTCACCAAGAATGGGGTTACCGGAAAGCTGAATTCGGAACTTGGGTCGTCGTCGGCCATTCTCGAGAATCTCACAGTGACCATCAATCAGAGCAGAGAAAAGTCGGGGCTCCTCACCCTCGTTGAGAGGAGGCTCCTCGTCAAGGTAGGCAATCTGCAGATCGGGGTAGGCACGCAGGAGGAACTCGGTGTTCTCCATCTCATCAGGCTTGAACTTGGTAAGTCGCTGCATGGACACAATGAACTTGAACTTTCGTCGGGCCATTCGCTCCAGCTCTCGCTCCAGCTTCTCGGTGTTACCGCCAAACATCTGTACAACCTCGGGGTTCTCGACTCGGTACAGAAGCTTGATGGCTCGAGAGTAGTTCATGAAACCGGACACGGTTCGGTACAGAGTCTGGGATCGAAGAGAAGCCCAGATTCGAGTTCGAAGAGTGTACTCGGGAGCAGCAGACTTGAAACCAATGCAGTAAAAGGGCAGATCATCAATCTTGGCCTTGACCTCATCAGAGTCCTTCTCAGCCAGGTCGTCGTTAGAGCCCTCGCCAAAGCCGGCAGTCTCCTCAGCCAGAATCTTGGTGTCCTTAACAAAACAGTCCCACTCGACAGGATGCAGCTGCTTCAAGTACTCAAGAAGAGTGACTCGAGAGAACTGATCGTCTTCTCGGATAATCTCACGCAGAGACAGGAGAATCTTTTCAGAGTAGTGGGGCACAAGAACGGAGAAAGTAGGCATGTTGTCAACAGGGAGAGGCTCGGGAATGGGAGTAGACAGAGACTGGGCAAAGAAGGAGATTCGTCGCTCAGCCTCGGAGTTTCGGGGGAAGAACTCGGTCTCAAAGGCATGATCGTCCTGGGTGATGAAGAAGGTAGGAGCTCGAAGAGTTCGCTTACCCTCAACCTCAGAGGGGACCTGATGGTAGAGAAGCTTCTGAACGTGCTCAATGGCCAGCAGATGCTCTCGGTACATGGAAATGACAATGGCGTTCCAGATCTGAGAAATCAACACCTTGGGCTTGTACTTGATCTCCATATCGGTGGTGGCAAGAATCTTGGAGTAAATTCGCTTGGGCAGTCGGGAGAAGATGTTTCTCCAGGGAGTCCAAATGGAAATACCAAGGTAGAAGGATCGAGCCACCGAGAAAATGGTGTTACAAATAATGTACCACAGGTAGGTATCGAGGAAGAAAAGAATCAGATCGGTAGCGTACATGAGACCGAGAGTAATCTGAGGCTGCACCTTACAGAGAGCGTCATGGTACTCAACACCAAACCACTTTTCTCCGAAACATCGCATCTTCATCTGAGAAAGATCTCGAATGGGATCTCGCAGAGACAGAATCAGAAAGTAGTAGGACTCGGAGAGCTTGGCACCAAAGACACAGGTCCACAGCAGATAAGACATGATCTTGTCGTGGAACTCCAGTCGAGGGTACGAGTTGGTGAAAGTCTGAGAGGCAACATATCGTCGAGTGCTCTTCTTCATGTACGAGGTGAAGAGGCCACCCAGAGGCATGATGGAGAAGAAGACAAAGGTGAAGATGGAGATGATGAATCCAACAATACCAACGGCCAGAGCAGAGGTCGACTCGTGGGTGGTACCAACCACACCAAGGACGTAGACCGGAGCAACCAGGTTGATAATGAAGATACCAATCAGAAACATGAGACGTCGAGTAAGATGCTGGGCTCCAGCCCACTTTCGAGGCACAAAGGCCCACTCGGACAGAGTAGCGATAATCTGCAGACCGGTGGCAATCACTCCACCAATGGCACCAGCTCCCCACTTACAGGCGGGAGGAGGATGGTTGTCAAGAGTGGGGACGTAGTTCTTCATGTAGAGAGTGGGGGAGTTGAAAGAGGCGTAGTACCAGTAGAAGGTGACGTGGATAATCCAGATTCGGTTGAAGTTGACAAACACGTGGAACCAGGATCGGGTCTCCTTGTATGTCTTGAAGAAGACCTTGTCCCAGATCACGTCACCAAGCTTCATGTATCGCTCAGACTGAGGCACGTCAACCAGACGAGACTCGTCCTCAAACGTGATTCGCTCAATACCCTCGGGGTACCAGAACAGCTGGTTGACATCATCGTAACCGATGACCTTGTTGTGGTCTCGCTCTCGCTTGACGAACTTACCGTCAAAGATCTCGTAACCCTGGCCTCGGATGAACCGGTAGAGAGGGGTGATGATTCGGTTAAGATAGTCACCCTCCTCCACGGGCTCAACTCGCTGCTGGCACTCGGCAGAGGTGTAGTAGTCGTCGGCACACTTGAAGATGAAACACAGACACTCGGGGGTGAATCGGACCTGGTTGGCCTCACCCCAACAGAGCAGCCACAGAGCAATGTGTCGCACTCGCTCGAGGGGAGAAAGAGCGTTCATCTTGGTCTTCCATCGGTACTCGGCGGCCTCGAGAGAGTTGTCGCCCTCAATCTCCTCCAGAGTCTTGGCAGGATCGGCGTTGGGGTCCTGCATCTCCTTTCGGAACTTCTTTCGAGCCTTTCGAGTTCGCTTGTTGGTCTTTCCGAGCTTCATGTTTCGGAATCCAATGTCGTCGTCGAGATCCAACTGGGCAGCAAAGTACCACTTTCGGTAGTTGGCATTGTCACCTCCAATGTAGTCGGCGTGCAGAGACAGCAGCGCCTGGTTGGGGGTCATTCGCGACGATCGAGAGTCCAGCAGAACCATGAGGAAGTCGTACATGTTTCGCATGGAGTCTCGCTGGAAACCAAACTTGTTGGTGAGGTCGATGAAGACATCCTCAATCTCCTCCTTGGTCACGGGGACCTGGTTGTCGGCAGACCAGGCAGGGTAGGGCTCTCGGGAGTGTCCGGAGCCGGCACCAATGCCCTGCTGAGAGGCAGCGTAATCAAGGCCGTAGATGGGAGTGGAGGCACCAGAAGACCGGAAGGAAATCTGGGAGGCGTCGTTGTACTGGCCATACTGGTCGTAGCCACCGTAGCCCTGGTTGTACTGGCCCTGGTTGTAGCCCTGGTTGTACTGGCCCTGGTTGTAACCCTGGTTGTACTGGTTGTAACCCTGGCCATTCTGTTCGGTAAAGTCGGAAAAGGTCTCAGAACCGTCGTCCTTCACGTTTCGGTAGCCGCCCGAAGTAGCGGCGGCAACACCGGCGTGGGGATCGTGCTGGTAGGGGTTGCCGTGCTGGTCCACACCCTCCTGGTAGCCCTCCTGGCCACCGTACTGGTTGCCGTATCCGTCGTCGTAGTAGTCATCGTAGTATTCCTGCTGACCGGGGTGCTGCTGGTTCTGGCCGTTGTGTTGGCCATCACCGCCCTGCTGGCCCGGCTGCTGGTAGTCGTAGTTGTAGTCGTATGACACTGGGGTTAGTTCTGTTCATTGGGGGGGCTGTGCTAAAAAAAGCACACGCATTGAGGTCGTCGACATGGAGGCCTGGGGAGCTGCTGGAGCTGTTTGCGCTGCTGGGGTAGTTGATACTGCCAGCGCATTCTTTGTGCAAGTTCTCCATCACCACAAACGGGTGACTTGCCACCAAAAAGCCATGCCACGACTTCTCCTGATAAGCCTGTGGGTCCCACGAGACAACGACAGCAACGACGTTGGGCGCTGTTGCGGCGTTCTGGTGACGATCCCGGCCCTCCGCGGCTTCTCGCCGTATCCTGCTGAGTCGAAAATACTCACTTAACCACGAATTTCAAATTGCCCGCGACGAGTGCAACAGTGAAGAATCAGAGTCGTGAAGGGAAGAAAATCTCAAGAGATGGGAATAAAGGCACACCATATCCGAAATTCCCAAGGAGCAAACTGAAACTAGTTTAGACGCACAAAGCTTTTGAACCTTAGACGCGCAACCGGAGATGGTTGAGGTGATACAACCAGACAGGCGGGCGGAGGCACCCTGCTGGGGGGGGGGGGGGTGGGATAGAAGATTGAGATACTTGGTTTGCGTCTTTCTTCGTCTTTCAGACCCGCTCTTTGCCTCACCGTCGTCCATCTGGCCTACTAACCATCTGCCACCCACCACATTGACTTCTAGAAGCCCTCTGCCCCCTTAACTGCGACCACTCCTGCGCAACTTTGGGCGCGTGCTATTTGCGTTTCCCGTGCCGGCTCAAAGTAAAATTTGCGTTCCTGGAATGAGCCGACGTGGCAGGCTGAAATTCCCAGCAAAGCGTTGTAGAGAGAGCAGGACGAGTGTATTCGGGGGTTGACGACATACAGGCTTTCACCTTGTATATTTTTCGGCCCTCAGACAACGTCATTACCACCATTACTCCTTCCTCTTATTACGAGTAGCTACAATACGATACGACACAGCAAGGTGTGTGAATGCTGCTCTCTGGTCCCTCCCTTTCCACAGTGTGGGTGCAACTATACAGTGTCGACGGCTGTTAATTGATTTGGCGCATGGCTGGTGCGTGAATTGTACAGTGTATGAGGTCTACAGAAGGAAGGCAGACTAAGACTGCCGAGAGCCGTTGATTGTGGACATAGGTATGTAGACTTGGCACCAGTGCGGTCGGTGGCTATCTCTGAGAAACTGACGGTCCCCACTGGACCGCTGCTTTGGGATTGGCTACGGTCTCTTTGGGTTGTGTCTTGGCCTTGACGCCCTTAACGTTTCAGAATTGCCTTGTTGCAACAAAGGTGGCGACACCGACACACAGGCACCACTTAGTAATCCATGCACGCGCAACGTGGTGAATGTGCATACCCTTGTGCTGACAAGTACACTATGGAGGTTGGCATGTGGCCCAGTTTTTTTATGGCGGCTGTTAAATTGTG
The DNA here is from genome assembly GCA_900519055.1 of Yarrowia galli. Classification (NCBI taxonomy): domain Eukaryota; kingdom Fungi; phylum Ascomycota; class Dipodascomycetes; order Dipodascales; genus Yarrowia; species Yarrowia galli. The sequence goes on along the minus strand of ULGS01000005.1, from coordinate 1,990,733 downwards.
TTCCGGGCAGTTCCACACCGACGGCAATGTCCTCTGCGGTTCCTTGCTGAGCTTTTTGCCATTTCATACGCTCTTGTCAGCCTCATTGAAACACCATTCCAGCCGGAAATGAAGCCCATACCAGGGCTATCAGCGCAGATCAGTGCCCAGTTGGGAGCCATCTAAATATAGCACACAGTAGGTTGGCTCCCAACTAAAACCGTAAATTGCAAATCTCAGCTCCGGAATATGGTTGAGGGGAATCCACACTATCAGGCAAAGGAATGAAGATAGAGAGACACATGAAAGAGTTGCTTGTCCTATGGACTGTCCTGTGGAATGGGGCAGTTTGAAAATCCCATGTCCTGTTACAGGGGCCATGTCAGGGGAGAGAACCAGGTGCATGGCACAGCCTGCTCTCTTTGCGTGTGCTAGCTGAGTAACCTCTTTCCACATCTCCTCCTGCAGGGTCCACGTGACGAGACAGCCGACACACGTCTCCCTCTGCTCGGATATGGGTTGATATTAACAGACAATGACGAGTTACCCGGTGTGCTAAACGGGGGGGGAGATTCGCTTCTTTACCCTGTCGTAAATAGATGAGACATCGCTGGCTGTGTGTGTCTGTGAGTGTGCAGTTGTGGTGTACTCCGTACACGGGCGGAGTATGGCAGATAAGAGAAAGCTGACAAGAGCTGACAAGCGCGCCGACAAGCATTAAATAAGAGAATATTTCACCAACCCCTATTTTCTCCACACTAATCAAGTGACATAATACTGTATTAGCGGTAGCAGTGTCTTTGGGCATTGTTCGCACTATTAATAAGGCACCCACTCTTGTCTGCTCTTTTCAACCAAGGTCATAAATCTCAGATGTATGTCGTCCCATCAAATTGTTGAGGCATTAAACAGGCACCACCATTATCATGTGCAATTTGGTAATTCACAGAAAGGTGAGTGAAAAAGGCGTGCACCAAAAGGCGTGCAACTTTCTATACAGCGTGGTGGTGATGTCGACTGTGGGAAACATACCAAGAAGCTGTACAAGCCACGGTGTGCTGTAGCAAGGTATAAAGATGGTGCTACTAAACAGCTACTTACCTACTCTGGAGCGATATGACTGTAGGTTACAATAGTACGGCAACACCTCATCAAACTGAGTCTGAGCTGCTGAGTCTCAATGGCTGGACCGAGTCTCAACTGAACTTCCGTTCCGTGCAAAGAGGTGTGGCATGATGTCTTCCCAATAAAGAGCGTTTCTGGTTCTTTTGGGGTAACCGCCCTGTTCAAGTCCTAACTATTAGCGGCTTAGGCTCTGGCTCAGACTCTGTCTTTGCTTGCTTTGGTGGAGAAAATTCGTCCGGAGCCAGCGAAAATTTTCCCCCCCGAAATGTAAAAATAGAACAGCCACGCACTAACCGTGGAGCAATAGAGCAATACAAGTGGAGCAAGTGAGGGGAGAGGGGGTGAGGGGCGATGAGCTTTGAGCTGTGAGAGTGAGTGGCATTGGATTGCGAAATAACTTGTAGGGTATGTAGGGTGTGCTTGCCAAGCTCCCCTATCTCGGTTCCCGTTGTACCACTCTAGACCAACGGCCAAATATAGGACCCACATGCACACAGGGCATCAGAACAAGCGGAGAAAGGACTCGTATTGGGACGAGTGCAGTTCAGGGTACCTTGGATCTGTGGTGTTCCTGCTGGACGTGGGTCTCAACGGTTGTCATTGTCATGCTGTGGCCTGTGATGGTCATCATATACTGTAAGCATTTACTGTTCTTCGTTTACTCTCACCTCACCGTATTCTCTCTCGCCCTCATTTCAGTTCTCGCCGGAAGCCCTACTGAATCTCGCCTAGACGACCCTGGATAAATGGACATTCTTGGCCGATCTATAGATGATGCGTGCCTAGAAAGGGGATTCTTGGACACGACTAGTCAGATGCTGATCCACAACTACACGGATAATGCACGACTGGTCAAGTGGAAGCGCAATCTGAAGAAATAGCGACTCCACAACACCGCCAAACAATGCTGCCACGCCTCAGTAGACCCCTGTTTTAGCCTCCACTAAGCCTCGTCTCGCCAAACATTCACCAGCAATAACAAAAGTAGGCTCCACACGATAGAGTTTGGCGCTTGCGAACCTACAACTGTGTTAGGCCCAAAGACCCAGCCCAAGCATGGTCTAATGTAAGACTAATGGGCGCTGACGGGTATTTTGAAGGGCCGTGACATTGCTGACATTTCCTGCGCCGAGCCCGCATGTTGGTAACTAGTTCACTAATCCGTCAACCCATCGAAGACCTGAACCTACCATCTTGCTACTCAGCCTTTCAGCTTCACCACCCCTATTTTTATACACTGGGTTTGCCTGGTTGCCGGGACTCCTCTGTTATGTTAGGTTAAAACGCTCATATGCTGCGGCAACCTTAGACAGTCCAGAGAATCTATTTGCAAGCTCAACCCACACTTACTTGTCACCACCTTTATTCACCCCCCTCCACCCACCAACCCCCATTCCCTCGCTAGAAACCGGCAGCCGCAATGAGAATCGCCGCCATACTGCTGTGTTGGCTGGCGACGCTGGCGCTAGCTAAAGAACGTCAGCTGTCGGCCGACACGCTCGTCACCTGCATGCAAAACTCGTCCTTCACAGCCGATTATTTCGACGTCAAGTTCTTCCCCAACAACAGAACCGTCGACTACAATGTCCGGGCCAAAACCGACATTTCCGGCCGGGTCTACGCTGTTCTCGACGTGTGGGCCTACGGCTTCATGGCCTACTCCACCAAGATAGACCCTTGCACCAACGAGAAGCTGCAACAACTATGTCCCATGTACCCCGGAAACATTGACCTGGAATCCACCGCCCAGCTTTCCAAACACGACGTGGACCAGATTCCCGGTGTGGGATTCACATTCCCCGACATCGATCTGATGATTGTGGGATCCGTATACATGCTGGACACGAACAAGCGAGTTGCTTGTATCGTCATCCAGATGACCAACGGCAAGACCGTAGAACACACCGCAGTCAAGTGGGTCACCGCCTGCATTTCCGGCCTGGGTCTGCTGGTCGCAGCCTTCGCCGCAACCTTTGGAAACTCCATCACTGCCTCCCATATCGCAGCAAACTCCGTCTCCCTGTTTAACTACTTCCAGGCCACTGTCATTCTGACCATGCAGGCCGTGCCCCGAGTGCCCCCCATGGCTGCTGCCTGGGCCCAAAACGTTGCCTGGTCCGTCGGTCTTATTCGAATCACCTTTATGCAGAAGATCTTCAGATGGTATATTCAATCCACGGGCGGCAACCCCACTCTCTACTTGACCCACAAGACCATCTCGATTCTGGTCCAGCGACGAAACATGTTTGTCGAAAGAGTCACTCGCTTCAACCCTGTTCTCGGAAAGGTGGTCAACCACATGTTCATGGCCACCTACGATGCCGCCGCCAACGTGTACAAGAACACAGACCGTTACACGCGTAACTTGGTCAGCTACCACCCCTCAGGTGTTCGTGCCCGTGACCTGGCCCCCGATCATGTCATGAACCTGCTCAGCAAGCGAGCTCAGCTCGAGGACATTTCTCCCGAGTCCTCCTCCACCCTGCTGGTGCTCAGAGGTATTCTGCGAGTCATTTACGACGCCAACATTGAGCAGACCTCGGGTGCCATCACCTCCTTCACCTTCTTTGTGCTCTTTGGCATTCTTCTGGGTATCTGCTTTGGTATTTTCAAGCTTCTCCAGCTGTGCCTACAGCGAAAGCGAGGTGGTGAAAACGCCCCCAACATGTACTATGGCGACAACGCCCAACAGAAGGAGCACGATCAGGACGGCTACAGACATGACTACTACGCTAGCTCGGAGAGAGTGCTGCTCAAGGGAGCCCTCTCGCGAACCCTGTTGCTCTTCTGCCCCCAGCTGTTGGTCTTCTCTCTGTGGGAGTTCTACACCCGAGATTCTGCTGCCGTCATTGTTCTGGCCTGCTTTTTCCTGGTTCTGACTCTCGGTGTGCTCGGCTTTGTGTGTTTCCGAGTTGTCTACTTTGCTCGAAAGTCGATCCGAGAGCACAACACCCCTGCCTACCTGCTATTTGGTAACCCCCGAATTCTCAACCGTTATGGGTTCATGTACCTGCACTTCAACGCCGAGCACTACTGGTACTGTGTGCTGCAGCTGGTCTACACCCTGGTCAAGGCTCTTTTCATTGCCTACGGCCAGCAGTCCGGTAAGACTCAGGCCATGGCCATCTTCATCATTGAGCTCTTCTACTTTGCTCTGCTGTGCTGGAGAAAGCCTTACATGGACAAGCGAACCAATGCGCTTAATATTGCCATTTCGCTTGTGACTCTGATCAACTCTTTCCTCTTCACATTCTTTTCGCGCATCTACGGTCAGCCGGCGTCAGTGTCGTCGGTTATGGGCGTCATTTTCTTCATTCTTAACGCCGCCTTTTCGCTGGTGCTGCTGATCATTGTCATTGTCACTTGTACCATTGCCATCTTGTCCAAGAACCCCGACAAGCGATACCACCCTGCCAAGGATGACCGAGCCTACTTTATGCCTAACCAGGACGGTCTGCATGGTGACAATGAGTTCAACGCCCTGGGCAACGCTGCTCAAGAGGGCCATGATCTGCCTTTTGAAGAGGAGATCCGAGACAACGATGACAGCAACTCAATGCTGGGCGTTGAGACCAAGAGTAGTGATGATCTGAGCATGCAGCATAACCTGCACCATAACAACCATAGTCGCCAAAACATGCGTGACTCCTTCCGAGATTCTTTGCCTTCGGGCGCCTCGTTCGACTCTAGGGATGTTCCCCAGCAGGAGACGAGAATTATTTAGCATAATAGATTGAGATTTTTATTGTATGTCAGAGAATGCGTAGAACAGATGGGTTGTAAGATGTGCTGCCTCGATTCCCAACACTGTCTAGGCTGTTCATGTGCTCTGCAGTCAAGGACATGACTCTGAGAAAGGGCGATGCTACTATGGGCGTGATATGGCGATGGAGGGAATGTCTGGGGGCGAGAACTTCCTAATAAGTACAAATGGGGTGGATACGGCAGTCTCTCAGAGTCGCCTTGTCTAAGAGCCTTCTTGAGAGTTGTCTTATTGGGGGATCTCGTTCTTCGTGTGCTATGTACATCCTGAGGTGTCGTCTCTTCAATCGCTCTGTCCTTGAGGTCTCTATACTCTTCATTCATCAACTGATGGTCCCATGCAGTAGATCAATCGTTGCTAGCCATTTTTTGGATCTGATTTACAGTATACTTGTACACACGTATTGGTGTTCGTGGATGGGTGTGTTGCCCAGTCTCGAGTCGCGTCAGCCAGTCACCAGGACTGTTCGTTAAGAGTTACCATAGGGTAATCACGACGACAAACAGAGGCGACTTCCAAATGAGCATTGACCTACATGAGTTAGAGCTCGAACATCTTCCTGGTAGAACCGTCTCACGTCTCTCTTTCTGGTAGTTTTGTTTACAGGGCTACTTGCTCTCCCTTTAACAGTTGGCTGTCCTCTCTCATGCATGCTCCACCATCAAGCTTCCCAAAGGTAATATTTGCAGTGGAGGTTTCTGCAGAGGAATCCCAGCGTGCTACGTCTCGACAACCACACAATGAGCAACCCCAAGCCCCGAGCTCCGTTCAATCCGTTTGATCCCACAGAGAGCCGGCCTCCTCAGGGCTATCCCAGTGAATATCTGGCGCCCACCGAGCCCCGAGGCTGGTCTAAAACGCCAAAGAATGCGTCCAAGTACGAACAGGCCCGAGCGGTCATGCGTCAGATCAAATACGACCCCCGGCCACCAAGCGAAAAGTACCCAGGGCAATTCAAGAAGCTGAGACAGGTCAACAAGTCGGAGGGCTTCATGCGAGGAATCAAGCTAAGCGGAAAGGCGTTGACGGTGGTGGTGTTGGGCTACGGAGTGTTTTTCATGAAGTGGGATAACGGCTACGAAAACGTCTTCAGCCCCTTCTACAGAGCTCGAATCCGACTCAAGGGCTTCCTTACGGGTGGTCTGTCTGAGCAGGAACAGCAGGACCTCATCATCAAGGAGAGAGGATACACCAAGTTGGCGTCTCAGGGCCACAACCCTGTCATGCCTGGAGCTAACCCCGGACACGTGACCACGGAGGTGGCCGATCTCGTGTACGAACGTCCACAGCAGCGACACATGGTTGCCGCCGAGAAGAAGCTGTTGGCTCGAGAGGAGGCCATTCTTCGAGCTGTGGACATTGCTGAGGCCGAGATGGCCAAGAAGAACGCGGATAAGGGCAGCGATAAGAAGGGATGGTGGTAGATGAATGAGTGGAGGATATGATTGGTTGTATATAGAAGGACTATAGTGTTGGAAATGTATTGTTTTTGGAGTTCTTCGCTGGAATGTGAAGTTTGCAATGGTATAGGTTATGAGCAGTATGGGTTGGGGTATTCAGATGAGTAAGCTTCGACAATTGGGAGTGTTAAATGAGGAGCATATGGGACTGTGCGTTGAGGTGTGGTTGATTGGGTGGATGTTCTTTGGTGCTGTCATGGAGGTGGATGAGAACACGAGTCGAAACCGAATGTCACGTGACTACACTTACTACTCACACCTCTTCACCCCCCTCCCACCGTGCTGACTCAATATGACCACTTGAACAGTCACCGAGTCGGAGTACTTAGGCTTCAACAAAAGAGACTAATTTAGTGGGCTTGGAGATGTGAGTCAGAGATACCTCTGAGTGTCAGTAGGCATCACACAACTCCCAACTCACTAATTTCATTTAGTGAGTTGGGACCAAAGATTTCTGCACCACCCTCTGTCAGGATTGCTCCCAACACTGATGCAAAAAACTACAGTTTTTTGCATCAGTTCCTGTCAAGATTTCTCCCGACATGTTGCAAAAGACTACAGTTTTTTGCACCAACCCCAGTTAAAAAAGTTCCCAAAATGGGGTAAAAAACTGTCAGTAAGCTCATGACATAGTGCAAAACTATGTAGAATCTCGCGATTTCCCACAACACAAACTCGGTGTCACATAAAATCAAAGAGTATATGAATCTATGTAAACTGATCACTCAGCATCCTGAAGGTCTTCGCTTCCACTCTCGACTGTCATCGTCGTGGTAGGAATAATTAGTACAGTACGAGTACGGTACGAGTAGCCTGTTAGTACTTCGTACTTGCGCGTTCCTAAGTGCATAAGTAATTAGAGAGCTATTGTCCACACCTCGAACGATAATGCTCGAAAGATGACGTGTGATGTCCTGATATTGTGCAATATGTTGAGCATGAGAAGGACGTTGTTGACGTATATGCGCTGATAAGCTGGTTCCTATCCTTTTCATGATGCTTTCTCAAGTATGAGACGGCCATCTTCGAGACTCGGCATGTTGGTTCACTTGTCTTCATAACCTTCTTGTCACCCACACCCTTAAGGAATTCATCATTGCGTCGTACAGGCAAAAAAGTGTCGTACAGGCAGAAAAACTCGTTGTCACTCTTGCCGTCGTCCTCTCTCCTTTTCTGATTCAGCAATCAATTTATTCCAAGTTGGCGCATTCCTCAGTTTCTCTTTGATATTACAGTATCCCAGTTTTCTTCCCCATCCTCGACTGGAACCCGAGGCTAAGGTTCAGCTTTCCACACATCTGCAAAAAACGACTCTTGGGCCGGCCTGGCTTAGTTTCTGTTCCCCTGGTAAGCACCCATCTGATCTTTGGATTGATTCACGCAAGGCCTTCTTGAATCTGTCGCAGCAAATGATTGCAACACTGTGCTATGGATGTGATTGTATGTGGGAACACACTACCACACTCTGCACTGTAGCTACTTGTATCGTGGTAGTTGTACGAACTTGTAGCTATTGTCTCTTGAAAACTACGCGACAGCGTGGCGCACATCCACCTAAACACGCCCAAAACATCTACGCTCATGAACGACGCGTCGTAGCCCATTGATCTTGATAGCGACTCCGATGTGACTCCAGGTTCGAAATACCCTACTTTTGACAGCCCCGAATACAAAAGGTTGTTCCCGCGTAAAGGGCTACAAGTAGCTATTGTATACGCTCGATGCCAAACCGGAGAAATATGGCTGAACGTTGCGGCGAGAAGACAGCACTTCGTCTTCACCAAGGGGGCAACAAAGACCGTACTGTACCCACGGAGCTTACTACATGATGCGCATGTCAGAGACGAAGGTCGCGTGACTCGCATGGAGTGCTGTCACGGCTGTTGAATGACTCGCTGCTCGTCACGATCGTCATGTTTTGCACCGCTTCTCGTGAATGCTGCGGATGCTATACCAGGTAGTGCGATATCGTTGTGTGGTTTGTTTCTGTCGTGTTGTGTTAACGTGTTGGTGTTGGCGCGTTCTCGAAAGTCCAACAGTGCTTCGTCCTCGGAGACTCGTAATCTGTTGGGAGTTTGGGATGTGAGATTCACTAAAAGAATTTAAGGAAATGGGGTCTTATAAAACCGGACACAGCAGCTCGTACAGGAGTCAGGGATAAGCGATAACTAGTCTGGTGGCTCTTAAGACCCCTATGTCCATCTCGGTTGAATTTGGTGGCGTTTTGAACACCTAAGCCCTACCCATGGCAGCTCAAAGACAAGCCAATCTATACTTGCAAAATTGATGTAACATACCGGAATTCATGCTTTTGTCCACCCGAAATATTTGAAAATGGCCGAAAGAGCTCAAGACCAACACCATTCTCATCTACACACGGATTCGCATCCAATGATACCAGACTCGTCTGGATTCATTCACTCAGCATCCTGGTGGGTCAATTCATAGAATTGCCCATTTTTGGCAGTTTTGGGCAATAGGACAGTATCTAGAGGACTCCAAAAGTTACAAAAAATAGATGAGCCGATAGAGTAGGCTTCTCTGCTTCAGATGGTATAGCTGGTTTTATTACACGTTTTCTATTACTTCCCCAGACACCGCAAAACCGCGTTCGCACCGTCCGCGAGCCAATCAAAATCAAGATGTGTTTCAGTTCATTGGGACATCTACTTGGTTCCCATACCTCTTTGAACTCTGTCAACAAACACACGGCGCCCCATTGCAAATATCGCATGACCGATGTCGCTGTTGGTCACATGGCCAGACACGCTTTTGCTCCTTTCATGTCAATGCTCTGACACGCATCGCAAATGCACTTCCCCCAGACGGTAACGGCTCCTGGCCCACGTGCCGGTCCCTCCTTTTTCCGACTCTTCCCCAGCGTGCATGTTCCTTATACAGGTGGGTCCCCAGATTTGAATGGGGGGTGGTAGGGACACGTCATGGCGGAGATGAGGTGTGATTAAATTCTGCTCCAAGTACGAGTACAATACTTCTAGTACGATAGTCGACCATTCTGCATCAAGTATCCACCTACAACAATCCTACCCACTGCGGTTGTATAGTCCTGTCCGTCGCGAAAGTACAAGTACGCCAATAGTCACCAACTTTTAGTCAAGCGCGATTGGAGCTTACTGGGTTGAGACGTGACATGTTTGAACTGGGGATACGAGCAATCTGCCCACTAAATGCAGAGGTGACACAACAACTTGCTGCTTGCTGTGATATAGTCACTCACCACCTCCACCCCACCTGTCCAACTCCACTTCGGCCGCAATATCGATTCGTCATATCTCGTCATACCAGCGCAAGCTGCAGCAACTGTAATCTGATTGTCACTGAAGAGATGGCTTAGATTACGCTGAGAGTATGGCAGCAGCAGGATTGAACAAGGGATGGATGATGGTGCAATCAATGTAAGGAACAATCGAACGACCACGTCTGACCAGTCAGAACGACAAGTCACGTGCCCTTGTTCATAACGCCTCAGTAACCCTCTCCTTGTGTACTCGCACCTCTCCACCCCAAGTATCACTCATCTAGCGCTGCCAAGACTCGTAATGAGACATGATCAAAATGTAATGCGGCATATCGGAGTATCTGAACGTCATGGCAAAGGGCCTACCGATGAGGCACAATGACTATGGCCCCACCACCGCCACCGCAGTTACTCGTTCCATGGCCACCCACAACCGCATGTGCTGCACCGCCGGCTCTTCCGAAGACGATAACTCCGAAATAATGTCTTACCCTGTTGGTCCCTGCTGGTGCCTTCTCCCAAGTGGCGCTTCCCACTAAAGATTGGGGACTGGTCATCCAAACGGCGGCAGAGCAAGATTAGAGTTGCTTTTTTTCGCTCTGGAAATGTGAGCAAGTCAGTGCCGTGTGTATAATTTGAAGACGAGGTATCAAACGGGCGGTAGAGTGGCGGTTTTCGCTAGAAATTAATTATAGAAATACCCGGAACACGGAATTGAAGGTATGTCCGCTCTTGTCCCGTTCCGGCCTCACCCTAGACCCAGGAGACGGCACCGTGCTAGCGTGCCGTTTGGTTCCGCTTGCCCCCCGTTTGGGAGATTGGGGCTAGGGCACATGAGCTATGCGGCTGCGGAAAAAATCCCAGCACTCCCTCATAGGGCTACGCTACCATACGTCTAAACCATAGCAGGTACACGTCGTAACACACGGCTCTTTTCACTCACCATAATCCTCTGGCTTCCAGATACTCTTTGCATTGTCACGGAACTGACGCAACAGCGCCTGGACTCATAAAGCCACGTCATCAACACACGCCTCTTGTGCTACTCGTACTGCTAAGTCATTGTTTCGCGCCTACACACTCTGACTCATATCACAACCAAGACGAGCTCACTCAACCCGACTCATCACCATCACCACACCACGCCCGTCGCTTAGACACACTTTGAACACCCCCTCCTTACACACGCCAACCACTTTACACCCTTTACACCGAACCCGCTACGTCAGAACAATGTCCGTTTTTATCACCGTTGTGGTGGTTTAGAGAACTCGGACGCTCGAAGTTAACAAGGAAGAACACGTGACCGATATCTCCACTGTTCTGCCTGCGAAAGCACAGCTTGGCAAAGCACATTTACGACACACGCAAGAACAACTAACACCCCTTCGGTTATTCTTGTTTACCACAACCCCCCACACTCGATTTACTGAGTCCTGTTTTACTCCCATTACTGGACCCACTAAATTAACTTCCTCCCAACACCCGCTCAGCTGCTGTGAGTCACCACACATTTAAGCTCAGTGACTAACCGACTCGGTCTGCACCGCGTGCATAAAGCCCATTATCAGAGTCACTCCACACTCAGCAGCCTTCGCTCAGCTTCCTCTGCCTGAAGCACGCCACCGATCTCGCTCGGGAAAACCTAGTCTTGATAAGAGTCACTATCGCATCCGATAGTAACTATATCTAGTCTAAAGTCCCCGGACTATCTTCCCTTGGGCGTGGCAGAGCTAGTGGTCACACATTTCGTGTCGCTGCTCATCTACAACAACGTACAACACCATCTACAGCTACAGCTACAGCTACAACAGTTTCAACAACAAGACCAACTCCTCTATTTATATTATTTTGCATCATGGCCTCGCCTACTGACTCCACCTTCACTTGTCCTTCGACTTGTGTCTCCATCAACACAACCCCGGGGGTGCTCCTCGACAAGAAGGAGCCCATCGCCACCATCGAGCCCCCCAGCATCAACCGTGTGCTCAGCACCCTTAACGACTCACGAAAAGAGCAGTTCATCTCACGGCTCGTTGAGTCGGCAGTGTGGATCCTCGAAACCATCTGGCCTGCCACATCCCGACTGGGCGAGATCCAGGGCCAGTTCCCTGGCGGCTCGTCTTCGGTCAGATCGATTTCTCTCAAGCGATTCATCCAGGAGGTTCTGCGGCGCTCCCGCTCCTCCTTCTCTACTCTGCACGTGGCTCTCTATTACCTCGTGCAGCTCAAGCCCCAGATCATTGCGCTTTCCCGTAATCGTTCCTCGGAGCCCAAGAACCCCGCTGGCAAGGTGAACATTCTCGCCTGCCCTCGGCGGTGCTTCCTTTCTTCCCTCATGGTTGCAGACAAGTTTCTGCAGGACCGGAATTTTAGCGCTCGAGCATGGGCAAAGATTTCGGGGCTGCAGGCTACCGAGCTTTCTACTAACATGTTGGATTTCCTCAAGGCTCTCGACTGGAAGACCTTTGTTGCTGGCGACGTTTACGCCCAATGGAGTGAGCTTCTGTTCGAGAACGCTCTCCTTGACATGCCTGAGGACGAGCTGAACCCCACCACCCCCACCACTAACGGAGACATGGAAGTGTCTCCTGTGACTGTTTACACCCCTGCTGCGTCTCCCGTCTTTGGCGAGAGCGAGTTCAGCAGAGCAGTCCTCAAGCGATCGTTTGATGAAGACGACGTTCGACAGACAAAGAGACGTAATATTTAAATGCATTGTATCATATACCCTTATAGGAGGTGGTCAGTAGTGTTCCAGTATCAGCTATAGGTGGTGGTTTTGCAGTGTTCCAGTGACATTGCGGCATCAATAACACCGACAACGCTACACTATGGTTGGTTCACCGGTTATTTCCGGTTATGTTTACAGGCTCTCCGATTAGCTTCTATTGGTCGCAGCTGTCGTCCGGGCTCCATCGATGTGAGTCATTCTGTAGGTTTGGGTGGAAGAAAGTGGAAGAATACGGGATACAAAGGACGGCGAATCAGAGCCCGAAGTACGGGGAAAAATAAGTCTTCTAGAATAAAGAGGTCGGGGATTACTCGGGGATGTTTTCGATTGCGTCTGTGTGAGTTGTCAGTGGTCCTGATTGATGAGTTCTGATGTTTAGTGATCGAGATTGGTGATGTTTGGTTATGAGTCAGAAGCTGAAGGGATTGATGGAATAGTATCCAGTTGCTATCCAGTCATTAACATGGTCAAGCCCGCCTTCACTCTCTTCTCCCCGCACTGTTCACTTTGTCACTCTTGCCTTCAACTAATTACATGTGCTTGCTCTATAGCCCCCCACTCCAACGTCTCAGTTACATTTCATACATCCAGGTGGGCAAGCATAAGGTTTCACTGATAGCCAAATAGGGTTATCAGAGATGAGGTGATAGAGGCCCAAAGTGTCGATTGGATGTTCAGCCCAGGATGTACGAATATGAAAGGGCAGTGTTGTGAACAAATTGTGTAAAGACAGGGTAAACGAGATGTAAAGATGAAATTTGGACAGCTAATGATATTGACGGCAGTCACGTGACAACTGACTCATGGATCCACACCATTTGCTAGGGCTTTGTTGGTCCCAATGAGTAATTTTGGACCATGACTCTACGTCAAGGTTCAGAGTCATGGAGTATCATCATCACAACTTTACACAGTGCACAGTAGATTGACACGGGACACGGAACTCGGCAAGCGGTATCGCTGCAGGTTAATTTGGTGGGGGTAATGCGTCATCTAGTCGTGTGTTTCGTTATCGTCATTGTGTCGTCATCAGCGGTGTGGCAATAGCGATATCGGTGGTTTAGTTTAGTTGACTCTTACCATAGTCAGCTAGGATACTAAGAGTCATGACTGTCTAGCTACTTGTCTACACTTGCCACACGTCCAAATAATACAATAAATTAGAATATAGAAGACCGGCCTTTTTGTACCGGCATGCAAAGAATTGTAAGCACAAGACTTACAGGTTAGTAAGTAGGACCTTTGGAAGAGCGTCCAAAAAGCTCTACTTACTGAAGAATGTTAATGATACCGAAATGCTGCTCAACGTTGTAAGGACCAGGGGCCTTCCAGAAATCGTTGTACATGGTGAAAAAGGTGCCGTAGCCGTTGAGGGCCTTGAGCAGAGAGTTGATGGCAATGTCCTGGTTCTCGGGAGTGGGAACGTTGTTGCCGTTGGTGTTACCAGCAGAAGGGTAGCCGGTCTCGGTGACAAAGACAACCTTGTTGTTGCAAGTCTTCTGAGTGAGAGCCATCTCGTCCAGAGCAAACTGGCCGGCGGTCTCAGGAGACTGCTGGGGGTTGAAGTAGGCGTGAGAGTTGATTCCGACGTAATCAAGCTCGGGTCCAGTGCACAGCTCGGGGTGGGTGGTGTAGGAGACAGCAGGCTCGGCGGTGGTGACCTGTCCCTGGTATCCAGCGGCCTGAAGCTGGCCCTTGACCTGACCAATCTTGCCAATGAGCTGCTGGGGGCTGACGTAACCGGCAATGATAGCCTCGTTTCCGACAGTGATAGAGTCGATCATACCCCAAGCCTGGTTCTGCTGGACCCAGTCGATGAACTCCTTGACGCCAGCGTCAATAGTGTCGACTCCGTCGGGTCCGATCCAGAATCCCTGGTTGATCTTGAGACCAAGCTGCTTGGCGGCAGGCTCAATAGTCTGGACAGATCCACAGTCAGTTCCGTAGACTCGAATGACCTTGATTCCCTTGGCGACAATCTCCTTGAGATCGCTCATGACCTGGTCAAAGTTCTTGCAGGAAGAGTCGTCGTTGTAGGGAGAGTAGGTGAGAGAGTAGGGCAGGATTCCGTTAGGCTTGAAAGTAGGGGTGGCCTCAGCAGCAGAAGAAGAGGTGGGAGAAGGCTCGATCACAGAAGCGGAAAAGGTGGTGGGAGCGGGCTGGGGAGAAGGAGCAGCGTCCGAAGTGGGAGCAGGAGCAGGAGGAGCCTGAGACTCGGGGGCAGGAGCGGGAGCGGGAGCGGGAGCGGGAGCGGGCTCAGGAGCAGGAGCAGGCTCGGGCTGGGGCTCGGGGGCAGGAGCAGGTTCCTGGCCAGCGGTGACAGTGACGGCAGGAGCCATGACTGTGTTTGTAACGATGACGGCTTCAGCAGTGTGTGTTCGAATGACGACTCGGGGTTCTCGCTTATGGAGGTTGTTGTTGTTATCGTTGGGGATAGCCTGACGATGAACAGGGGCAGCAGACACTGCGGCAAGCAGGGCAATGAGAGTGGAGAACTTCATGGTAGTAGTAGTTGTTGTTGTAGTAGTAACGAGGGTAATTGGGTAACAAAAGAATGTGGTTGGTCAAATGAGTGACGATAGTGGGTGTTGTAAAGAACGTATAGGCGTAGGGCCAAAGAGAGAGTGTGTAGTCGGAGCTGAGTCGAAAGAGTGAGACGGAGCTATACCGAGTGTTTGTGCTGTAAGCGAGTAATGAGAGTGGGAACGAACGAAGACTGTTGGCTTCTTCATGGTACCGGTGTATCAGTATATATACTGATCTCGTGTCTTTTCGCGGGCTGGTTCAGTGGACCCTTCCCAGAATACGAGCAGGGTCTTTGTTCTAAACCGTTTGGGACAATATTACTATGCTAGAAGTAATATTTGATCAGTCGAGCGACCCTGATCTTGCCGAATTCGGCCAACGATGACCAGCTTATTGTGATAAGTGCATGGCGCAGGTATAAGACATGGGATGGGTTGCGTTCTTCAATGGCGATTGGGTTCTGGGAAGCTTCCGTTTTGGAGACAGGCTAACCAGCCCCCGTTGGGAGGAGTGCAGATTAGTGAAGTTTAATAGTAGGTTAAATGGGTGGGTGACAAGAGAAGATGCACAGACAATACCCATTAATTGACACGTGGGAAGCAAGCCACCAGACTGAACGTCGTCGAGGTGCATGTCAAAGTATCAAGTTTGCTGGGTGGCTGGATGTCATTGTTTCATGTCCTCAGCCGCAGGAGCAGGTGTTGTGTTGTTGGCCAGTTCTGGTGTGTGGACTACAGTAGACTGTGCAGTCTGGACTGTGCAGTGTTTTAGACCCAGCTATGGTGAGACAAGCCCTGAGAGGGTGTTCCAGATGCTATTAACGCAGGGTGTTAATAATGCGTACTTGAGGATGGTTGTAGGTATATTATAACGACTTTCCTGATCACCATTCGCGTGATAATAGCGATGACTATGGTATTGTCGAAGGAAGGTGTAGTGCGTCAAACGGTGCGGCTCATGTTTGCTATGCATACAGAAAGCTGACGACTCGTGGCTGCTCGTCCCAGACAGTGTTTCACACCAGCCCTGTGGAGAGCAGCCAAGAGAAGTGGAGACGAGGTGGGATACAGTATGTACAAGCAAGAACAGGAGTTCTCTTGGCTGTCGGTGATTGGGTGTAAATAACGAGACGCCTGTGGTAGATACAGTGGTGTGGTCATGTGTCAATATAGCTTGTCGTTCCTCATGTATGGCTGCAAATAATTACCACCATATGTATTTTGGCAGATCATAGCGACGTCATAATATTGGGATATTACAATGATCCACTCTTCAGGGTCGTGAAGATCCCATCGATCGGCCATATTATGAAACACAGTGGGCTTGGTAATTGACAGAGATGGACGGGGTGGTGGGTCGACTGATTGTTTGGGCGGGGCGGTGAGAGGGAACTGAATTTCCAACTAGTAGTCAATTAAGGGTTGAGTAAGGTATCGATGGGTCAACCATCATCCCAACCAATTGCTTAACTAGTTGTTAGCAATGCCGGGCATTCCCCATTACTCCAACAACGCAAATCAGAATCTACATGAAGGCTACAGACTCGTTTGGGGGCTTTTAACTACTTTTCATCCACAACTATACTGCAGAGGAACCACTCCGGGTGCTCTCATACCGCTATTGGTGTCTCTATTACTGTAATTAATAATACTGAACGAGTGACTACGAGGTGTGTCGAAAAGAACACATCACAACTTGTATGCTATGCAGACGGAGACAACGGCGATATATGGGTGACGGCCTAACATTCCGACTTTCAGCTTCATCACCAACATGTATACATCTGCGTTTCTAGTCGCTCACCAGCTATATCTATCACGTCTCAGATTTTCCCTCAACACGTGACTTTCATGAGCCAATTAACGCCCATTAAATGATGTGTCATCGGGGCATCCATGGTTGTCAAACAGCCCAGGAAAACCAAGAAAATGCAACAGCGCATCGAATCGACCAAACTCAACAAAACGCCCGAAATCTGTCTAATTTCTTTTCGCCAATTTCCCCCTGCCCGAATACATCGACCCACCTCCTCGTTCTGTGGAACCACCATTGAACCTTACGCGTGTTCCATGCTGAGGCGAGATGAATATTACGGACATGTGTCAACTGGAGGCCTAAGAACGAGATGGCGAGTAGAAGAACGACGCAATTGAACCGGGGAACAAAAAGATTCGAAAAGATCGGTCCAAACACAACCACTAGCACCGATTTGCCCTCAAAAGCGACCCCCTCCTTCGCTTCTTGTTGGACCTTAATGCAAAAATAAAGTGCAGAAGGCGCAGCTGGGTGTAAGAATGCCAACCTCCAAAACAACGATCACATCCGACGCTCACTAGCTAGCTACTGCAAAGTACGTACCGCACCCTAGCACACACTCACCATGTCGTACAAGACCCGCAAAGAGGTGCTCCCGCGCTCGGAGATCGAGGCGCTCATCGCCGACGGCCACCACATTGTCGTCTACGAGGGCAAGGTGCTCAAACTGGACAACTGGCTCGATCGGCACCCTGGAGGTGACACGGCCATTTTCCACGTGGTGGGACGAGATGCCACCGACGAGATCAACGCGTACCATAGCGACGAGGCTCTGGCCACCATGGGCGCTTACCAGATTGGAATCACCGGCGAGAAAATCTGGGAGAACTTTCTGCCACCCATCCAGGGAGGAGTGTTTCGAAAACGTGGCAGCATTGCGGCCGACGAGGGCATTTCACTGTCCAGCAGTGCATCGAGCTCGTCGCAGGAAGCCGTGACGCAGAAAGCCGCGCCCATCTTCACAAACGAACAGATCCAAAAGGCACAGAGACTCCAGCTCATCGAAGATGATGAAAACCGCCAGCTTCAGCACGATCTCGAGATCTTCCCCAGTCTCGATTACAAGACTCAGACGGAGATTGGAACAAAGTACAAGGCGCTGTACAAACGTGTGGAAGATGCCGGTCTCTTCGAGCCCAACTACAGAGGCTACTTCAGCGACTTTCTGCGAATCTCCACCATGTTCGGTCTGGCTTGGTACCTGTTCGACAAGTCCATGTTCATCTCGGCCATCTGCTTGGGTCTGGGATGGCACCAGCTTGTGTTCATTGCTCACGACGCTGGTCATATTGGTATCACCCACGGATACCAGATGGACAACTGGATCGGAATGACCATCGCCGCCTGGATTGGAGGTCTGTCTCTGGGATGGTGGAAGCGAAACCACAACGTGCACCATATCATCACTAACGATCCCGTGCACGATCCCGATATCCAGCATCTGCCAGTTTTTGCCGTCTCTAACCGGTTCTTCTCCTCGGTTAAGTCGACCTACTACAACTGTGTGCTCAAGTACGACATCTTTGCTCGATACCTCATCCCCCTGCAGCACATGACCTACTACCCTATTCTGTGTCTTGGCCGGTTTAACCTGTACGCTCTTTCCTGGGGTCATGTCCTCCTAGGAAAGGGTCCCAGACATGGTAAGGCTGCGTGGTTCCGATGGTACGAGCTCATGGGACTCTCTTTCTTCGCATACTGGTTCTTCTACCTCATTGTGTTCAAGAGCATTCCCACTGCTGGCCAGCGATGGATGTACGTGCTGGTGTCTCACGTTGCCACCATGCCTGTCCATGTGCAAATCACTCTGTCGCATTTTGCCATGTCTACCCAGGACCTGGGTCTCTCCGAGTCCTTTGCCCAGCGACAGCTGCGAACCACCATGGACGTGGACTGTCCTGCTTGGCTCGATTTCTTGCATGGTGGTCTGCAGTTCCAGGCCATCCACCACCTGTTCCCCCGAATGCCTCGACACAACCTGCGACGGGCCCAGCGATACGTGCTGGAGTACTGCAAGGACATTGGCGTGGAGTACCACATCTACGGCTTTGTTCACGGCAATCAGCACGTTATTGGCAAGCTGGGACAAATTGCCAAGCAGGCTGAGATCTTCCGTGATTGCGAGCGACATCTCCGAGAGGAGCATGTTGCCGAGATGACTGAGGCCAAATAGGGTGGCCAGGCGAAGGCGTTCATTAGCTTGACTTTAACAGAGAGATGATCGTATGGAACGACTCTACTGAATATTATTTATGACTTACAGGTATCGCGAGGAGTAGTCCATTGTACGAGTAGCATGCAGGGAAGGGTATCGTGAAGATGAAGACTTCTGTAAATTATACCGAACTAAATAGGGGGGCATCAGGTGATTGTTTGTAGTAAATTAGGACAAGTAACGTGAAAAAACTCCGGTATTGGATTATGTTCATAGACTTGAGCTGTTATGAGGCAATACTGAAGCTATCAGGTACAGTAGAGATAACTGTTGTCAGAGTGATATTGTACGGTAGTTCTAAGTCAATCAAGAGACACCTGTTACACTACAACCGATGTGAGTTACTCACCTGACAATCAAAAGACTATTCAAGCCCATTTATCGCAGCACCACGCAGTTGCCATTACTATTAATATCTCTGCTCTCTATCACCCATCATTGCCCACCACACAGGCACAGTCAGAAACTCTCTTCAAATTGTAGATGAAGATGCACACCTCAACTTAAACTCATTATTTATCCAAACAAAATCAACACAACCCACCACAGTGAGGAGACGGCCTGCCATCCCCCATTATGACGTCGCTGTACTCGGGGAACCTGCCGGTATTTGATCCTCAACAACCGCGCTCCAACGGAACCCGCAAAACAAGCCACTACGACAATCTGCGCAAAGATAGCAACTCTCACCACGACGACCCCTTCAACCCAGCCTTGAACCGTCCCGACCGCGTCTTTACCCCCAACAAAAGCCTTGTCACCTACAGAGACGACTTTCCGCGTCAACAGGATCAAAGACGAACCATTTCGGGCAACCGGGGAGCTCTTGATCTGCCTCTGCACGGCTCCCTCACAGCTAATCAGAAACGCTCTTATCTTCAGGCATTCGACGTGGTAGAGACGGTACCGTACTCAAAAGCACCGCCTCAGTCTCTATACTACCAGCCCGAAGACAACTCGCTGCTGGCAGGCCAAAACCACTTTGATCCCATTGTCGACCATCCCACCATGGACACCGTCAAGAACATTGCGTTTGAGGCTTGCAAGAACCTATGGAGAGGCACCAGTCTGCTGTTTTTCGCGCTGCGAGCAAGTGTGGCGTTTGCATACAATGCAGTATACACATCCGATACCAAACGACGCAGGGTTTCCGATGGGAGTCGGGGCGAGGTGGCCGAGTCCGATGCTAGAATGAACCACTACCTCGCCCAAAACGCCCATGAAGAGGGCCAGGATGTGGAGTTGCAGATTCTCGGGTCTCGACAGGTCGAACAGTACCCAAGTCGAGTCCCCGGAGCTTTCGTGGACCACCAATACGACGACTATTATGCCAAAGCTGCTCCCGAGCAGATGAGAGCTGCCAAGGCAAACACATCGATCCAGGAACCACCACAGGCCCACTTACGGTCGTCGAACGAGAGCTATGACGACTCACTGCATTTCAATGGCTCTTTTGCCGCTTCTTCACCTCATTTCAAGCCCAGCAAGTCTCTTCGAGACGAGTTTGAGTCCATCGATGCCACCAATCAGTCCTTCACCCCCATGACGCTGCCCAAGCGAACCGCAGCATCCACTGTGGCTGATGGAGACGTCCTCAAACCCAATAGAGTGCCTTCTTATGGTACCACATTCCTGCAGAGACCTCTGGATGGCACTCAGATTGGCCAAAAGCCCAACAAGAAGTTCACCGAGCGTCTCTACAACGCCTTTTCAGGCAATTACAAACCCCCTCCTACAGTCGTGCCCGAGACGTCTTTCGATGCGTCTCATCTAGAGTCTCAAGACCGAACTCAGTCTGTGTTTTCGGCTTGGGGCAACAGATCGGGTGTTGTTGATCATGGTGACGACGCAGAGGATGCTAGACAGCTACAAGCGGCCCGTCTGTATCGACAGCATCAGGCCGAGCTGGAAAAGTCACTGCAGGAGGCTTCTCAGGGTGACTACAAGGAGTCATACGAGGTTCTGGAGGCTCGACGGCAACAGATTCAGGAGCAGATTGAGCGACAAAAGGCCCAGGCCGAGGGTCGAACGGTACGAGGCAAGAAGGCTCCTGGTGCATTTTTGGATATGACCCCCGAGCAGTTGAAGCAGGTGGATGACCTGTGGCGGTCTTCGCCTCGAAATGTGATCATCGACAAGTTCCGAATCGACATCAAGGGTGACGACATTCACAAGGTCAAGGACGGCCGATGGCTCAACGACAACGTGATCAACTTTTACTTCTCCATGATCACCGAGCGGTCCAAGAAGGCCGAGGGCAAGTTGCCCGTCATTGGATGCATGGTTACGCAGTTTTTCAAGAATCTGCAGGATAAGGGATACCAAGGGGTTGCCAGATGGGCCAAGCGAGCCGGAATCGACGTGACCAAGGCTGATTACGTCTTCTTTCCGCTCAACTTGAACAACAACCATTGGTGCCTCGCCGTTTTGGATAACGTCAACAAGCAGTTGCGACAGCACGACTCCCTCAACGGAGACGGAACTCGAAACCTGCACATCATCAAGGATTATCTTCGTCAGGAGGCTGAGAAGATGCACCCAGGTTCCGGAGGCATGTTCGAAGACTATGAGATTGTGTCTCGTGCAGAGTCTCCCCAGCAGTTTAATGGTGTTGACTGTGGAGTGTTCACGTGCCAGAACATCGAACTCATGGCTCGAAACGCGCCTCTCAGTTACTCACAGGAGGATATGCCTATGATTAGAAGGCGGATTGTATATGAGGTGTGTACGGCGGAGTTTCTGACTCATCATGCCCAGGGTAAGCTATAGTTTATGGCTATATAATGTATATTTTATTTCGGTTGCAATGGTAACTCTAGTCGAGTGTGGTAGGTACAAGAGGATTTGTTTACTGTCAATGCTATTAATTCAATTTATATCGTTCCTGTTTTACCACTTCCACCAGCTCTTGGGCTCTTCCTTCTTGGCAAAGGTCTTCTTTGTCTCGGCCAACTGGACCTCGAACTTCTCAATCTTCTTCTGGCAAGCAGCCATCTTGTCGACCAGGTATCTCACTCGAATGTTGACGTCGTCACCCCACTTGTTGGGGAACTTGGCCAACAGTCGCAGCTCCTCCTCGTACTTGACAATCTTGTCGTTCTGAAGCTTCATCTGGCTCTCCAGGAAGCCAGACTCAATCATGGCAGAGAAGGTCTTGTCGGACAAGATGTACTGGAAGGCAGCTCGATACAGAGGCTTGCCCGCTTTGATGTAAGTGGGCTTTCCATCTCTGGTGACCACGGTGACCATTTCACTTCGCTCAAGAGCTCCAATGGTGGACTCTCCCGACTCTCCTTGAGGCTTGAGAGCTCCCTTGAACATGGGCTCGGTCACCATAAGGTCGGCGATGGACACACCGTTGCCGCTATCCTTGCACACCTTCTTCATCAAACACCACACCTGCTCCTTGGTCCACTGGGCGTTGTCCTTCATGAGGAACATCTGTACAATTTCGGTGGCGGACTGGGTAATCATGCCTCGAAGAGCCTCTCGGGGAGTGTCTCCAGATTTGAGTCGTCGGATAAAAGCCTGGAGATCCGTCATTCGGCCACCCAGAGGACTGAGAGCCTCATCAAGATCTGTGAGTTGTGGGATGGGGATCTCAGCCAGAGTGTACTCGTCGGTTCCGGGAGGAATCAGAGACTTCCACTGGGTGATGTCGTCGCTCTTAGACTTGTCCTTGGACTTGGACTTGCCCTTGGCGTCGGGGGCAGGTTCGCCATCGCCATCAGCCTGGTTCTCCTCCTTCTCCGCCTCGACACCAGCCTTGGACTCATCGGGATCAAAGGGAGACACCTTCTCGTCCTCTCGCTCAGAAGCCGACTTGGCGTTCCACTCAGCTCGATCTCGCTCTTCAATCACCTTTTCTTCCTTGATGATCTCGTCCAGAGTATCGTCAATCTTACCCTCTCGTTCCCGCTTCTCTCGCTCGTACTCCAGCTCAGTTCGGTGGTGCTGAAGCATCTCCTCAATGGTGGGCTCGTCGTCCAGCAGCTTCTCCACACGCTCTTTCTGTTCCTTGTTCTCCTCGACCAGGTGTCGAGCAGCCTCAATGGCCTTCTTGAACTCCTCCATCTGCTGCTTGACAAAATCTCGGGCTGACTGAGCAGAGGCATCGCCAGCATGAACAGTCTTGAAGATTTGGTTGGGTAGAGCAGCTGACAACACCTTCTGGAAGGTCACGTCGGAGGTGATGAAGATGACATGAGCAGTGTTGGATTGGATCAATGAAGCCGCCCACTCAGCCAGATGTTTGTACACAAACTGGTTTCGGTCGGTTCGGGCCAAGAAATGTTCAATGACCACCACGGGCTTGGCATCGGGATGACTCTGAAGATAGTCGCTGTTTCGAGTAATCTGGTTCTTGGCATGATCTTCCTTGTTGTGGTTGGAAAGAGCAATGTCGGCAATGGCGGCGGAAGCAATTCCGAGCATGCTCTTGAACTGAGCCTCAGTGGACTCGGAGAAACCACCCTTCTGGCCGGTGAGACCTTGGATAGCCAAATCAATGAACGAAGAAATGTTGTTCATCCAGGGGAACACGGGGAAGTAACCAAGCTGATGGGCAGCCGTGGTGATGAACTCAGGGTCGTTTCGAGCCTTGGCCAGGTCGGCACAATCAATCTGCAGAATCTTACCTCGTCCACCTCCATTGGTCTTACGGTCAGCAAGAACGTAGTCCATGACCAGCTCCTGCTTTCCGGAACCCCGGGGACCGTTCACGACAATGAAGGTGTTGACGTTCTCTTGAAGCCACTGCTTGACATCATCAATGGCAGCGAGACGCTCAGGCCACAGCTGATGCAACTGGGTACCTGCTCTCTTGGCAGTGGGCCGGGGATGAATGACCACCCAAGACCACAGCCAGGACCAGATGGGCTTAAGAATGTTCTTGGTCTGGACGTAGAAGATGTTGTTGTCAAGGTTGATGATGGGCTGAATCTTACTCTTAATGGACTCCTTTCGAATGGGATCGAAAATCCACAGAGACACGGTAGCCAGCAGAGCCAACAGAATGGGGATGGAGATACGCGTATGGTTGACAATGAAGTCCTTCAGATACGACAGCTTGGTTCGATGGTCGGCAAAGGTAATGTGCAGAATGGTCTTGTCATTGACAGACATACCGTTCAGACAGTTCTTGGCAGTGGTGGACGAGCCCTTGCTCGAGTAGATGACCTTGGCAAACACAACGGGATCTTTACTGGCAGGATCAGGAGGAATGATGTTGTCAATGTATCCGTATCGACGGAACAGAGAGTACATTTCTTCCTGAGAGAGGGTTGAACCTTCAAAGATGACCTTCAGCGTTCTGTTGGGAATTCGCTTCAGATCTTCGATCCAGGGCACACCCTTGACGGTGAAAACACGACATCTTCGGAAAGGATCAAACCACGGCCGGTAGTCAGATTTCTTCAGCTGGTTGATAATAGCAGCCTCTGCGTCTCGGGGAGTGTTGTACTTTCCTGTGTGTTCTCGCATGGTGTATCTGACAAAGGCTCCTCCATCTTTAGGTCTCAGAATCACAGAATTGAAGCTCACAATCAGACCAGGAGGAATGGCGTACTTTCGGATAATGTCCTTGACTCGATCTTCTGAACGATTCAGCAGCCATGTGGGGAATTGGTCACCCAACATAAAAGACGGGGTGGCCATGATGATATTATCAAAGTAGAGAAGTCGTTCTTTCTCCGTGGTTTCAATCACACCGGTATCGTGAATCTCGGCCTTCTCAGCATTCTCCTCCTCCTTCTTCTTGATGTGTTCAGGAGAAGACGGATCGGCCTTTTCGGCAGCAGTATTGGCAGCCACCTTGGCATCATCCTTGAGAGCTCTGAGAGCTGCCTCCACCTCCTTACTAGCAGCCTTCTCCTCTTGAGCTCCCTCCTTGGCCACCTCCTTGGCCTCCTTGAGAACAGCATCTTCAGCCGAAGAAGAAGAGGAAGAAGTTGAATCTGACGAGCCACTGTTGTCCTTCTCTTCTGTTGCCTGCTTGTCCTGACTGTGCTCCTCCATCTTCTTCTTGTCCTTCTCCAACTGTTCCTGATGCTCCTCCAAAGCATCCTGCTCCTTTCGCATCTTTTCACTCTTGGCAACGGGCGTGTGCTGCCATCGCAGCTGTAGAGACGGACGCAATGGAGACTGGCGAGCCTCCAATGGCCTCAATGCGCCTCTACAACCCGCCACCGTTCGCCAAACCGGTCTGAATTTGTGCATTGGTTGTGAGTTGCTACGGGGAAGTAGGTTTATGCACCAAATGTATTGTCATGTACGGAAGATCAGCTGCACAGAAACGTGTATGATTGGAGGACATGTCAGGGGGCACTACAGAGTCACGTGCGAGACTAGTCATGTGATCAAGACGTCTCAGAAATACCGATTCTGGTCAGAACTACCAAATACACCCCCTTTGCCACCTCAATCTGGTCGTGAGGGAGGCGTCAAGATATGGTTCATGCCAATACTTCAATATCAGGAGTTAGACGGTAAATGGAAGTCTAATTACAAACCCCAGTTTGCAAATTAGCTAGCCGTTCCAGAACATCTACTTGTAGGGCCCCTTACAATCCCAGTACAGTAACATGTTGCGCCTCCTCACAGCCTTTATCAATAAATTCATTCAGTAAAATATGCTAATTTTGATCCAGAACCAATAAACCAGTCTTTATTGCGTTCTCCCTAGGCCAGTGTCCTCAGTCTGGTCCGTCGCCAGACCATTCCAGAGGCCCGCACCTGTATGTACACTCAAGATGTACGTTGTATTGTATATCTCCAGCTTGACCTGCTTGCGGAGATTAGAGAATCTTCTCAGAGGCTTCACTGACAACCTTGGCAGCAGCATGAGTCAGATGCTCGGCAGCAACTCCCAGACCAACGACCTGGAACACCACGCCACAGAACATGACAAGAGCGCCAATACCAGAGTAGACAATGAGTTTGGTGACAACCTCAACATCGTATCGAACACGAGGAGGCTGGATAGAGGCAAAAAGCTCGTCCTCAGCATCCTGATCATGTCCGTGCGAGTGGCCGCACTTTTCGTCCACACCCTTGGACTTGTCTCCTCGGTAGCTGACACCTTCAGCCTCGGGGTAAGGAGCATCATCATCCACACCCAGCTTCTTGTCCTGTCGCTGACGCTGGTACTCGGCGTAAGCAATGGACTCAATGACATCGGCAGTGGACTGAGGACCAACGGAGTCCTTTCGAGCGTGACCCAGCTTGTGGATCAGAGAAGGAATCTCATGGGGCTCAATCAGAGTAGAATCGGGAATCTGGCCAGGGACGTCCTTGTACTCGGAAGCAGACAAGAAGAATCGTCGGGGCATGATAAGACCCACTCGCTCAATGACTCGGAAGAAGGGGGCCAGGTAGGTGTGCATCATGGGCTTGGCGACTGCTCGCCACACCAGAACCAGCATGATGCCGACGATCACTCGCAGAAAAGACTTGATGATACCAATTTCCTGGAAGTTGTAGGCAATGGCACCCCGCAGAGGCACCGAGGTGGCATACTGGGTCTTTCCAAACAGCCAGATACCAACATCCTGGCCCATGATGACACCCATGAAGGCAACACCGTCATCAAAACAAGGACACGAGTCAACGGGTTCGGGGTGGACTCGCACCAGCAACAAGGCCAGGGGGATGGCCAGCAGCGCGTAGGGAGCCTCAGCGGTAGTAGTGGCATCCATGAGACCTCCAAAGGCAAACCGGATCCACCACAGCAGAGTTCCCAGAAGGAAACCCGAGATGACGTCAAGGAAGCCGTGCATGCCGCAGTAGATTCGGCCGCAGATAATGGAGGCTCCGTAGAGCAGACACAGGGCTCGAAGAGCCTCGAACGAGACGGACGACAGGTTGTCTCTGCACTCGTAGAGCTTCTGGAGGAAAAGCAGGGTCACGGAAACGGCGTTAGTGGTGTGTGTAGAAGGGAAACCGTACTCGAGAGCAGCCGATCCGGACATTGTGATTCGATGAAGAGGAGGAGACAAGGGTCGGGGCAGACACAGCAGGTCCTTGATGACTCCAGACACGTAGACTCCGTAAGCCAGCACAAACACCAGACCTCGAGCCATATCGGCTTGGCCCAGCCAGAAAAGCACCGGTAGCATGACGACATAGAAGGTGTGGGTTCCCAGGTTGGCAGTCATTGCAAAGTAGACGTCCAGCCAGATGTTTCGCGACGACTTTTGGATCTGAGCCAGGTAGGGGGTTTCCCATCGGATCAGAGGCAGCATTGCCGACCGCATTCTGTATCTCCACGGTGACATTCTGCTCTTGTAGTGGTCTGTGCTTTTGTTGCCGGCGGCCTTGTGGGGCTCCACCTGGGGCATTTCGTAGTTGCCCAAAAAGGACTGTATGGACGAGGTTCGTGACGACGCGGAAAACTCGTTTCCGTACGGCGCGCCATTACCGTTCCCGTTGCCGTTGCCGTTCCCGTTAGGGTGGACCTCTAGTAGGTCATTTTTCTCCACCAAGTTGTTTCGCATCAGACTCTCCTGGGCCTCGGGTCGCAAGTCTTCAAATGAGTAAGAACGCGTTGACGTGGGCACCTTTTTGACAGGTGGTGGCTCCGATCTACCGGGGGTTAGGGGATTGGACTCCAGCGAGGGAAACGGTAGCAGGTCGGGAGAGGTGGTGGCGGCGGCAGACAGGTCCTGGGGGTCGCTCTTCGGGGTGGTGGGAGTTTGCATGTGTACTTCAAGTGTCACGTCGTTGTACAAGTACAGTGTTGCGTGTACTCTGCTGTGTTGTCGGTTTTGTTGGTGATGTGATTTTTATCTGTGGGGTATGTGCCTGACCGCGACGAGAAAATCTTGTGACAGGCGTGTGTATGTGTATGTGTGTTTGTTCAGGCAGTCAGCAATAGAACGAACGACGGCGCGTGGACGAGAGTGTGCGCTCTTTTGTTTGTGTGTGTGTGTGTGTTTGTGGTATCCTAGCGGTGCTGTGAGAGTACACGATAGAGTACGTCGTAGGTAGAAGAGAGTTGTATCTCGAACTTGTAATGTAAACTCGCACTTTGGGCTTACCCGTACACTAACTAACAGGATACCGTACTTGGATTTGACTCCTAAATCGACGGTAGACAAATGCGTCAGTTGAGAAGCCTAAAAACCTCTAGCTTTAGGCTGTGCTGGGAGCAACGGAGACCGAGTAAATGGATTTATGGGGATATATCTGGCCGTGACTGGCGGGTCAGGTGAGGCATTTTACACAGACACCACTCACACGCGGGGCACACTACCAAAGCGCGGAAACCACGTTTTTGTGGGCGGTCTGTAGAGCCGAAGAAGATAGTCCATTGATTTTTTTGGGACGACGCTGCACGCTGACGCAGCTCGGCCAGATTGTTCCCTGTGTTTAGGCTCGGGCCGTTTGGAATAGGGTTGGTTGCAAATAGATGCCAGGTTAGGGTCTCCACGCGTTTCGCTTTATCCCTATTGGGCTGGAATGTGCCCCTTGTAAATGTGTGGGTCGGAAGTGGTTTATGCAGAGGTTGGGGAGTAGATACGAGGGGTTTGTTAGAGTGTCTGAGTGTCTGAATGTGAGCGGGGTTTTGCACCAGTAAATATCACGCCTACAAGTAGCCTGTCCACCCCCCCACACCACCTATAAATTGCGACCATCAAAAACGTGCTGCTCTTTGCACATCATTGAAACATGGGAATCGGCTCTCTTGTTGAAGCCGAAGCTGCAGCTGGCACGCTGGGTGGTGTCTCGGTCAGTCCACTTTGGGAAATTGATTATCACAGACCAAGTCCATTTGTGGAAGCAAAGAAATACGACAGCAAGGGTTGCTGAGAGGAGGGCACTTGTAGATATTGAGAGAGTTAGTCTGGTGAACACAGCTCTCGTCTGTTATTGCCGTTGAACTACCAGACTGCTATAATTACACTGTGCTCGTCTACAGTATCACCCACTCACACCCTCAGATTTCTTTTTATCGGCTTGCTTAGTTTACGTGACCCACAACACTAATTCGCACGGTGCCCCTGTCGATTCAGCCGCACATGAAAGTGTCAGATGGATGTCAGTGGATGTCAGTGGATGATGTCAGTGGAGCCGGATTGTGTGAAATAGGAGGCGGCGGGGAAGTCGTAATCACGTGCGTACACGTGCAAGTTACTACAAGGTCACGTGATTCAATGATTCAACACACCCACCCCTTCAGGTTTAAACTGCTTTCCTCTCTCACCCTGTCTATAGAAGCTCATCAAGGTGCCATTTAAGAATGCTGGAAATGTTGACCATGTGCCATGTACGGATGGCATGCTTGAATACGATGGACTGAGACTGATGGAGGTTAAACCATGGCTATCGGGGGTGGGGAGTTTACACAGCCTGGATTCTGAGACGTGTACTGGTAAGGCTACGGAGGGACTTTGCCGTTCTAATCATTAGTGAACTTGTACAGTATCTGGTTACAGTGTCTGGTTACAGTGTCTGATCTGGCTGTCATCTCACTCTCACTCGAGATCACGGATCGGACGTTGGAATTGAAACATCCGGGAGCCGTAGTTGAGACGGTACAAGAAGAGATTTAAAGGAGTGTGTCGGTCAAATGCGAAGATGGATCTGTTGAAGAGACCATACCTATAGAGTCTGTGTTCTTGTGATTATTTTGGTACAACTTGAGCTGGTGTATTCATAGATAGTGGCTCACAACACTCACACGAAAAACACACTGCTCAGAAGTTCTCAAGGAGTCTAAACCAACCAGAACCAACCAGAACCAACCAGAAGAGCACCCTCCGCTTATCCAAGACAATTTCAGCCAATTCAGATCCGATTTATAGCCGTAGATAGCCTTAGTCTTCTTATAATCAAATGTAAGACGTCCCACTTAGACTCAGAACGCTTTTCAACTGACCTTAAGTAGATCCGTTCACAAGTACTTATAGTGAATGCAGACAGTTTAGCCAAGAGCCAGATACTTGACGGATTCACACCTCAATAATCACATGAGCAGAATATCAAGGCCCTCCCCTCTGGTCAGCTCATATCACACTATTCCACCTTTGATCAGACCTCTTTAAACCCATCGTCTCCTCCAATCCAATACTGGAACCTTAAAACAGTTACCACTCTCCACCTTATTCACAGTGTATCTCCATCACCTTAAATGGTGGCTGTAGTATATTCATGAAGGCTCTACAATCACCACAAGAATATCCACAGCACACAGCTCATTTCTACCACCCCCCACATAATCCCCCACTCCCAATGTGATTCTACAGTCACAGATGGACAATACAAAGTTAGGGCTAACCCTAGAAACATCACATGACCGCTGCTCCCAAAAGAGCTCCCAACTCCCCCCAAAGATAATCCAACCCTAAACCGAGCCGTCCCAATCGGGACTACCACCACTCGCACCCTCACACTTTTTCAAAGCTTCTAATTTTCATCTTGACCATAACGTCACGACACACATATACAACAATGGCCAAGGTTTCTTGCGGTGAGTAGGAGCAATGGACGAGGCGACAGAGGAGGAACGAGCTACATTCGACAGTGCAATTTGAGTGGTATTTTGAAGGAGGGCTTTTACACGACTTGTCTGGATTGGACTTGACTTTTATCGACACATTTGAAGGAGGTGTTTACTATATCGACAAACAGGATCTGGAATGATGAATTAGAAGGATGTTGGACGGTGTGTTAAGAGAGCCCAGTTCTCGTTCAATATGGAGATCTCTGGAGTTCTCTACAGTTCTCTATCGACATGTCAAAAGCCATCTTCAAATCTCAAATGCACTTATCTCAAACCACCACCGCCAAAAACACAACTAACTCAGACGTCTCTAGCTCTCGACGAAAGGCCCGAAAGGCTCACTTCTCCGCCTCTTCCGCCGAGCGACGAATTCTCATGTCCGCTCCCCTCTCCAAGGAGCTGCGTGAGAAGTACAAGATCCGATCTCTGCCCATCCGAAAGGATGACACTGTGACCGTTGCCCGAGGTGCCTACAAGGGCCGAGAGGGTAAGGTCTCTCAGGTCTACCGATTCAAGTTCTCCGTCCAGGTCAACTCTGTGTCCAAGGACAAGGCTTCCGGCGCTGCTGTCCCCGTCAACTTCAACGCTTCCAAGCTTCTCATCACCAGCCTCAACCTTGATGCTGACCGAAAGGCTCTCATTAAGCGAAAGAGCGGTGTTGACTGCGAGTAAGGGGTTGAACGATGATGTAAAGTAAAATAAAATTGCACTGGTTAGATGTGACAGATGATCGCTAGGTACGTAGTACCGCGATTATTTGGAATTGTGTATGGATTGTTTCAGATGGTCGCTAGATGCGAAGTAGCGCTATTATCTTGAATGGTCGTATAGGCTGAATTAGCAAGTCCTGAAGTGGTACATGCATTTCCTGCAATCGTTGGTGTATGAGCTCGTGTTGTATCTATATGGATCTTCGTATGAGCTATCGTAGGTACTGTACTGACATGTCTCCACAAGTTCTGAACTTATCGTTGTATCGTATGTACAATGGTATGTACTCTTGTTCCAGGCTACAAGTTCCGTCTGAAGGGCTGTTCATAGACTTGCGAATACAAGCTTGAGTTGTCCTGGCTGTGCAACATATCTGGTTGGCTGGTTAACCACAGTCCCACTAAACATGAAAATTTACATGTGAACTACTTGTACAAGTAGCCTACTGTACCTCCGCTTGATAGATCATGCTGAATGGTGACGCCAGACTGGTCTCTGTGAGACCCTGTTGCTCGAAATTCCAGTGGAGGTCTTTGCACATATCGGACATTCACAATCGTTGTGTTGAGAGTCTTCTTCCCTTGATCAGAGTAACCTTACCAAGACTGGGGGTGGTTGCTCTTTAGACTGAGTGCTGTATTCGAGGAGCCACCATGTCATGGAATAACAGGGCACATACACGGTTCTAACAGTGGCCAGACTGCACTTGTTTCGTAAGGATGACACAAGTCGGTCTGGTCCTGCTACAGTATAACTCTTGTCGATTTGCATGACGATATCAACTTGGGGGGGGCCTCCATAACCCGAGCGGTTACGGAAACTATACCAAAATACTTGCCTCATTTAACTGACTCTATTGAAACGAAACACATTGGTGTCCTAGTTCTACATTTCGCAGTTGTGACACTTGTGGTGTGTGGATGTGCTCTTACACTGATGTGTGTGAGTATACCCAAGAGGAGTATAAGCAGATGATGTGCAGTAGTAACTCGGTCTACCACATCAGATAAGGCTCTATAGCTACCACTATCTACAGTACAAATTGACATTGATGATCATTGTAGCAACAGCCAGTACTACCAATAGACTGATGTGTTCTATAACTACGTACGGAATGTACTTTTGCTATATACTGTAAGACCCCACTCCATTTTACTCACACAAACGGCAGAGAAGAAGTCGTCCCGCTTGTCAAGGCATATATAGTCCAAGTCGTCAAATTATAACGAAAATCAGACACACCTCACCTCGTCGTTGTTGAGACTTGGCCTGATCCTATCAGGAGCAATTAAGGTAAGGAGAACTTCTACTTGTGCCAGAAATGTATACATTAGGCAAGACTGCGGTTCTGTATAAGAAATGCTTAAGTAGAAGTAGCTACTCTGTACACGCAATTTTGGACTGTATCAAAATTCAATAGAGGCGCCCAGGTTTAGAGGGCTCTCAAGCTAGAAAGCCAGGACTGAAATCTCACGACGTGGTGGGAGAGCTGGAATTTGACGATATCAAAGAAGAGAAATCGTACTGCACGTCCTGTCTTGCTGAGTTCTGAATGTATGAGATCCAGCTCAGGACTCGAGATGGTATCGTGACAGTGGAATCTTCAATGGGAGAGAGTGTCGCGTGGAACTTGGCACTTCAAACCATTATACAGACAGTCTTGCAATGTCCTCGACACTTTCTATTGACAGTAAAAGTGGTGGGTCGGCGTGACGAAAGACTTTGGTCTGGCCAAAGTGACCCCATCAGACTTGATCGCTGTAAGTGCCTAGCAGAGCAGAGGTAGATAAACGGTGACTGTGACAGGTGACAGGTGAAGGTACAAGTAGTGTACGTGTACATATTAAGCAGACTGACCCTTACCGCTCGTTTGATGGTGAATGTTCCTTCCGCTTGAACAGGCCACGTTTCTGTGTTTTTGCTCATCCACACTTTTGTCACATATATCTCCAGCTTAGCATGTGCAATGACAGTTGTTCAAGTGTCTATCATTTCCTATTGATTGGAAACTTTATCAAACAACCGGTTCACATATGCCCTCGAAAAACATGTCCCCATTATCCTTGCTTATTTGTTTCTTTCGCAGTCACCATCTACACCACCCACATCCCTTCCCTCTCGTGTACAAGGTTCAGATAAGGCAAGATAAGAAGTGAGAGTCTGCGTGATGAAACTTCACCGCCAAGCTTTGGAGATGTGACCAAGACGAAGACATAAGAGAGAGGACTATACATCTATTACAAAGTCTATCGGATCTAAAAGAAGCGGTGCTAACTGGCTGACTTAGCTTCGTCGGTTATTGGCGGGTCAATATCAAAGACAAATGTAACTCCAACATAGGCAGCCTTCAGAAGTAGAACCCGTTCATACAATACATGTTTGAGTGCGAGGAGAATGACCTTAATCGACACAATTCAGAGTACAGCCTGTCAATGGCGATGTACTGCACCTGAGGCAACCTCATCGCAACTGCGCCCCTCTCATCGGAGTGCGATAGTCCAAGCGCTAGCACTCTACACTAGTTCTCCAGCTAGCGCTGATTGGTAAGTCTCTCCGAAGCGAGATTGGATTACGAGAGAACTGTGGTACGATTCAGTGCAACGTACGACTCGAGACTGTACACTGCGGTCGCTCTACAACCTTCCAAAGGTTCCATCTCTTGGCATAATATCACCATAGTGGAGACAAGGGCTGTATTGTGTGTGCAATCGGGCCGTTGTAGATAGAGGCCGATCCGCAAGAAGTAGCCATTCTACAATCAAAGGCTCACACCGTACTGGATCCAATCTGGCAACTCCAAGCCTCGCTTTTAAGACCGGAGTTAAGTCGGAATTAAATGACAGAAAACGGTTTTCTTAGCGCCTGCTGCTTCTGTTAGCTCCGGTATCGGTAGTGCTAATAATTTACTGCCACTGGCTGAAGTCTTAGCTCCTGTAGAGAGAAACGCAAAAGAGAAGAGACAAAGCGGGATCAAGGAAGAGTTTTCACACGTCGTACTGTAGAACGCAACCTAGGGGGGGGGGACGGGAAGCCTTTTCCGGAGCACAGCGCGGCACCCAATGTTTTGATGGCACGTGACAAATCAACACTACTCACAGTTATCAAGCAGTCTTTTCCCTCAAAACACAGTTCAGCATGAAAATTATTCGACATGAATGACATTGATTGTTCGAATTTTTCAATGTCAAACTCAAAGCGTCGGAGACAGGGGAAATAACGGATCATCTAGAGTTCCGTCCGTTGAAAAGCGTAGAACCAGAGTCAAGAGTCAGAGTCAGAGTGTAAGACATGGAATAATATAATTGGATAAAGACGGAGGTTATAGCCGCCGTAACGGTACGAGAAGAGTCACAGCTCCAGGTGCAATTGATCACGTGACCAACCAGCCTCATTGATTACTAACATCCCCACTCCTTTAATTGCTGCTCCTCTTTCACCATCCCCACCGCAGTCTCCTCGGTTACGCAGTGCACTTCTGGTTTGTAGGGAGAGAGGCTGGGAGAGGCTGGGAGAGAGAGGCTCACAGATGGCGCGGCTAATTTGAGCATATGTAACTTACAAGTAGGCAATGATATAAGCATGGGCTTGGGAGGGATGGCAAAGAAATGTTACAAGGGGGGGGACAATAACGATAGACGTGCTTGGACATCGTATCTGATCACGTGACATACCTCTCTGCTACCCTTGTACCCCCCTCCTCCAGTCACATGACTCCGTGGCACTTCGGCCCAACGGTTAATGCCGGACCTCAGCCGTTTTGTTCCCCACATTAACATGCACGGACGGACCGTAAGTTCATCTTTTTGAAGGCAGAGTTCTGAGCAAGGTGGAGGGGAGAACGAGGTGTTGGAGTGGGGGCGAATTGGTCAGTAGGTGAGTGGGGTGAGTGATCGAGTCACGTGATCTGATTAATCCAAGTCTTGCCAATCTTGTGACTCATTGACACCCACGTTTCCCCCCCATCAAACAAGCCATATTCTACGACAGCTATGTCCAGCTACAAGGTCTCACTTGTTCGCCGCGCAGCATACATAAAGTTCCGTTAGACTCTCCTATAGCTTGTCTGAAAAGCCTTGTCATACAAGTGCAACGGATGCATGTCAAAGTCGTGTTTTCCCGGAGACATATAAGTCCGGGAAAAGACGTGGGGGCAGGACGGTTAGCTGCCC
Organism: Yarrowia galli; assembly: GCA_900519055.1. NCBI lineage: Eukaryota > Fungi > Ascomycota > Dipodascomycetes > Dipodascales > Yarrowia > Yarrowia galli. The sequence continues at coordinate 1,955,477 of ULGS01000005.1, read as the reverse complement.
GCTATTAGTCGCAAATACACCCGCTAGGGCCCCTCCAGCTGCCAGAGAGCCGCGGCTGACGATACAGCCAAACCTACCGGTCCAGCCGCATAGACTCTGGGGCGAAAAGTGTCGTGTTCTCGCAAGCCAGTTTCTAACAGAGTTGAGCTTCTCAAACTCTTTTTGCAATCTGCTAAAATCTACTAAGATATAAGTATCCAGAGGAGTTAGCAGAGGGTGAGCGAGTTGGAGCTACAGTACGAGCAGGAGGATATACGATAGGTACTCGGCAGACTCGACAGACACAAACAGAAGACGCGACACAGCTACAAGTGATAGCACAGACACTTTACGAACACTTACACTTACGACAAACATTACGACACTCACAACATGTCAATCCACTCGTCATCTTCACATGACAAGGACATTGTCCAGATTGTGGAGGACTCCATAGGACTGTCGAAAACAGATACCCGCTCCTCACGGGCTTCCAGAGCCTCCAAGGCGTCCAGAGCAGCCTCGGATTACCAAATTGATCATATCTATGGTGACATGGACCGGCGGGAAATCGCGTTGGCCCGTCAAATCACGCGTGAAACGATTCTGAGCGCCTACCAGGAAAAAGTACGATCACGAGCATCCTCCATCATCAACGGCAAAATCGACCCTTCAACAGCTCCTCCTCCTCCTCTCAAAAATGGAGGAGACGGCTCCCAGTTTCTGGACGTGGACCCAGAACTGGTCACTTGGGACGGAGACGACGACCCGGCAAACCCTCAAAACTGGCCCACTTACCAGAAAATCGCAACTACAGTCATTGTGTCACTCTACACATTTGTTTCCCCTCTTACATCATCCATCATCTCTCCTGCAGTTCCAGCCATTGCTGCAGAATACAACGAAACCCGTCCCGTGGTGCAATCTCTAATGGTCTCCATCATGATTCTGGCCTGGGCAATTTGTCCCCTGTTTGTGGCACCTCTGTCGGAAATGTACGGCCGAAAGATCGTCATGGACGTTTCCATTGTAGTCCTATTGGCATTCACTCTGGGCTGCGGAGGAGCTCAAAATACCGCACAGATGGCAGTCTGTCGGTTCTTTGCAGGCGTCGGAGGAGCTGCTCCCTTGTCTGTAGGCGCGGGAGTTCTGGCAGACCTATATTCGCCTCAGAAACGAGGCACTGCATTGGCCTGGTACGCCATCGGACCTACTGTAGGCCCCGTAGTGGCCCCTATTGCTGCTGGATGGATTGTGCAGCAAACAAACACTTGGCGATGGGTTATGTGGGTGGACGGCATTTTCATCGGATGCGTAGCAGTGTGTGGCTTCCTGTTCTACTCAGAAACATACCCTCCTGTTCTATTGCAGAGAAAGGCTAAGAAACTGCGAAAGGAGTCTGGCAACGACGCTCTGCATACAATTTACGACATTGCCAGTGAACCTCTTTCGTCCAGACTCTACACCTCTATGACCCGTCCTCTGCGAATCCTCGTCACTCATCCCATCGTCATGGGTCTCGGACTGTTCATGGCCTTTACTTACGGCTTCATGTACATTATGATTGTCACTTTCCCGGCTCTGTGGACCGAGCGATACGGCTTTTCTCTCGGTATCATGGGTCTCACCTTCATTGGCATGGGTGTCGGCTTTTTGGCCGGTACCTGGTTCTGGTGTGTCTACACTCAAAAGGTGTACATCAAGCTGCGAGATCAGAACGGCGGAGTTCCGAAACCTGAATTCCGACTACCTTGCATCTTTGCCGCGCCCTTTCTGGAATGCATTGGCCTCATTTGGTACGGCTGGAGTGCTGAGAAACACGTCCATTGGATCATGCCTATATTTGGAACAGGTATTTTCTCCTTTGCAGTCATGGACGTGTTCCAGACCATCCAGACGTACCTGATTGACATGAACCCGCGGTTCTCAGCCTCATACGTTGCCTCAGCCTCTCTGTTCCGATCGTTGTTTGGTTTTGCCATGCCTCTGTTTGGCAGACAAATGTACGATGCCATGGGCTACGGCTGGGCCAACACCATGTGCGGCATTCTAGCTGTGGTGCTTGGTCTGCCCTTCCCCATCATTGTCTGGTTCTACGGAGAACGAATCCGAAACCGGTTCGACAAGAAACTGGAAGCCTCGCAGGCCAAGAAGGACGAGAGAAACATGGAGAAGATGCGGCAGCGAGAACTGGAACGAGAACTCAAGGAGCAGGCTAAACTCGATAAGGAGAAGAAGGACCACGTGCAGTTTGTTGCTCTGGATAACTCTCCCTCCTTCAAAAATGAAGACTCCATCTAACTCTAGCATTATTGAGCATACTAATATATTTGAATATCACAAGACTATAGCACACGTAAGACATTAGTTAAGAATCGTTTTTTCCAAAAACCTTAACAAACTCCAAGTGAATGGCTCCCACTCAGATAAGGTTTAGATAACTGAAAAAGCCCAATACTTAGACATTTCATTCGATCATAGCTCACTGACCATTGTAGTCACACGGGAGAGCTGTCCATAGGGACTTACTTTGCAATTCTTTCGAATGAGTGTATGTACTCTTGTGCCTGTACAATGTGCATACACGATAGTTGACTGTGCAGCACAACTGTTGGGTCTCTCCAAGAGCTCCAGCTGAACACATGCGAGAGGTCTACAACCTGCTAGAAAATGAAAGGGAACACGGAGCCGGCTGTGCGCTTCATGTCTATAGCTTTAACTCTCTATTGGCAAGTACAGCGCGCCCAATACAACGCAACTATACCTTCCGCCTTGATCATCTCGTTTTTGGCACACAACAACACATCAAAAAAGTAGCTAAACCATCTTCTATCGGACCAAACATTGGATACAGACAAAAGAGCACATGTGTAAACCGACTGCAGCTCTTGGTTTGCTTATAAATATCAAAACCGGCGAAATAGCGATTTTTACGGTATAAATTGAAAGTTCACTATTTTTGGGCATAATCCGCGACTGAGTGGCCAAGTTGGTTAAGGCGTACGACTGTTAGAAATATCTAGTCATCGTAAGATCGAGAGTTCGACCCTCTCCTCGGTCGATTCTTTTTGCTTCCCTTTCATCTTTCGATGGGCCAAATAATTTTTGTACATGTTGACGTCTCACATCTGTGACGTATATGTATATATGCACTCAAGTGGGGGTCAGTTTGGGGGTTCCGAAAGGTCATGCGTGACATACAGTGTGCCAAGTCCGGTCACTGTAACTCCCGAAACTACCCCGGAAAAGCTACGACTCTAGCTCTCTTCGCAAGGGTCCGCTTTAGGTCGTCTGATATCGAGCCACATTTACTTTGCTTCTGTTCTTAAAGCCTAAATGATGCGAGCTGGTGTTATCTGGTGAGCAATCCAAGGCTTGTTTTCGCACCTTGATAGCAGTGGGCACGTATTATTTCGCTGAGCAGTTATTTAGGAGCTTAAGAGCGCTCACTTTTCCCTTAGACTTTGTTCTGGAAAAAGATTGGGGGGCGTGCATTGTATTTGTAGAAACGACGGCATATTCTTGGAATCAGATGTTATCGTGGTGGGCTGAAAGTGGAGGGTATATACAGGTGGAGAGTGACAGTTTGGGCTTGATTCTCAGTGTGGAACTGACCACAATAAAAGGGTAAGGGTCACGTGGCTTGATTGTCACGTGATAGAACTCTCTCCACGCACTCCAATCACCGCTTTATACTGTTCTGTTCCACCTCTTGCTCATCTTTGCCTTTGCCTCTCTCTGAAACCCCCCACACTATTAAACTCAAAGGTGCATACCCCGCCAAACCGAGACCCAATAGAAAAGGACGTTTTAGTCGTGATCTCTCCATCTTTCCACTAACACACACCTGTCACATCAACATCATGGTCTCCGTCGAAGAAGGTGAGTATACTAACGCACAAACTACGCTTCCCCACTTTTCCCTGACACTAACACAGTCGCAAAACACAACTCCAAGGACTCTTGCTGGGTCATTCTACATGGAAAGGCCTACGATCTGACCGAGTTCTTGCCCGAACATCCTGGAGGAAAGGCCATCATTCTCAAGTACGCCGGAAAAGACGCCACCAAGGCGTTTGACCCGATCCACCCTCGAGATGTGGTGGACAAGTTCTTGGACAAGGATAAGCATCTGGGAGAGGTGACTGGTGAGATTGCGGCCGAGGAAGAAGAAGAGGCCTCTCCAGAGGAAAAGGCTCGTCTGGTGCGGTACGAAAACCGACCTCCCATCAACCAGATCTTCAACTCGTTCGATTTCGAGTACGTGGCCAGACACACAATGTCTCCTAACGCCTGGGCATACTACTCTTCTGGATCAGATGATGAGATCACCGTTCGAGAAAACCACAGAGCCTTCCACAAGATTTGGTTCCGACCCCGAGTGCTCGTGGATGTCAAACACGTCGACATCTCTACCACAATGCTGGGCACCAAGTCATCCGTGCCCTTCTACATCACTGCCACAGCTCTCGGTAAACTGGGCCATCCCGAAGGAGAAGTCGTGCTCACCAAGGGAGCTGACAAGATGGATGTCATCCAGATGATCCCCACTCTGGCCTCATGTTCATTCGATGAGATTGTCGACGCTGCTACCGACAAACAGACCCAGTGGATGCAGCTGTACGTGAACATGGACCGAGAGGTGACCAAGAAGATTGTTCAGCACGCCGAGAAGCGAGGAATCAAGGGTCTTTTCATTACAGTGGATGCCCCACAGCTTGGACGACGAGAGAAGGATATGCGAACCAAGTTCGGGGACCCCGGAGCTCAGGTTCAGCAGTCCGACGACTCTGTGGATCGATCTCAGGGAGCTGCTCGAGCCATTTCCTCGTTCATTGACCCCTCTCTGTCTTGGAAGGATATCCCCTGGTTCCAGAGCATCACCAAGATGCCCATCATTCTCAAGGGTATCCAGTGTGCCGAAGACGCGCTCAAGGCTGTTGAATACAAGGTGGACGGAATTCTGCTGTCCAACCACGGAGGCCGGCAGCTGGAGTTTGCTCGACCATCTATCGAGGTGCTGGTTGAGGTTATGGCTGCTCTGAGAGCAAAGGGATGGCAGGACTACATTGAGGTGTACATTGATGGAGGTATTCGACGAGCTACTGATGTTATCAAGGCTCTGTGTCTGGGAGCCAAGGGTGTGGGTATTGGACGACCTTTCCTCTACGCCATGAGCACTTACGGAGAGGAGGGTGTTTGTCATCTGATCCAGCTGCTCAAGGACGAGATGGAGATGAACATGCGTCTCATTGGAGCCAACAAGATTGAGGATCTGAACCCCAGCATGGTCGATCTCAAGAGCATCTTCACCCATTCGGCAGACACTGCCCGAGACATTCTTGGAGAGAATGTTTACCAGCACATGGAGATGCCTCTTTTTAAGGGTAGCAAGTTGTAGATAGATAATGAATATGAGCATGGGTATGTATGTGGTAGCTACGTAGTACATACCGTACGTGATACGTTTCCTCCAACGTGTATCTCAATAAATATCTATTACCTTTACATAATGATGCAGCCAGAGATTGGTGTACTTGTACTTGTAGTTGAGTGTCGTAGGAGTGTCGCAGAAATGTTCTTGGGCGCTCTTTTCATTGCTCGTTGCTCGTTTGTTGCTCAGCTCGCGCTCTCATAATCACATGATCACATGATTACATGAGAATACAGCAACTGTTGGTCTTCTTGGCCTGCTTGAAGAAGATCTTGGACGACTGCGACAGAGCCTCGGACTTGTCCACAAGGGTGTCCAATCGCTCGCCTCGAGCCAGCACAGACTCGATGGTCTTGTGCAGCACAATCTTAGTTTCGTCCAGCTCCTGCTGAACTCGCATGATGGCGTCGGCCTGATGAGGGTCCTGGTATCGCTTGACGTACTCCTCCAGCTCGGGCATGGCCAGCTTGGAGGAAGCCTCCTTGGCGTTCTCCCACTCAGCCTTGGGGTGCTTGGTGAGATACTCCTCCAGCACCTTGTTGAGAAGGGTGTAGGCCACTCGAACGGGGTACTCCTGGTCGGTGATGATCACACCACCCAGTCCGTCGCTTCGCAGGTATGCGTGTCCGACATAGTCGTTCTCCTCAACCGACTGTCGCTGTCCAGGCTCAGTTCGGGGGATCACGGTCTCGGCCAGGAAAGTGAAGGCCTGTCCAACAGTCGATCTCTCGAACCACGAGTACGACGAGAGATCGGACGCGGAGGCCAGCTGCACGGCCTCGGGCTTGTTTGGTCGCAGAATGCCAATGTAGTACAGCTTCATTGGGGGAGGTGTTGTATGTGTGGTGGTGTTGAGAAAAAGGAGGTTGGGTCGGGTCGGTACATGTTGTTCCACAATCGTCTCTGAACCTTATTTGAGGGGGGCAGAGGGAGGGTTGAGTTGGGTTCAACTAACAACAAAAAGGGACGGGACGTGAAGGTTGCTGGGCGAGAGGAGGGTATGGTGAGTGTAGAGAGGGGTCATGTTTATACTGGGTCACGTGACGGCGTTTAATTCACGTGACTATCACCCATCAACCCCCCGCTACAGTCTACTTCTTCAACCCCTTCACGTGCCGAAACCATTCACGTGCTACAAGTGCAACATCTCTAGCCTGCTTCTTTAACGTGAACAAGCTAAGACCCTGAAACTGCGGAGAACGTCAAACGCCATTAGCACCAGTGCGAGTGTCCGTGTATATATACTGACAGAATAATTATCAGCTGTAAGACTAACGACACGGACAGTGTCATAAGTTGTATACTCATGTAACGTAGTAGTGTACCATTACCACCACCTATCAAGCCATGACGTCACCCTGCTCACAGTTGCTGCACTGCCACAGTGGCAACGCGAGCCAAGAGTGGGATATGGATTGCGATTTTATTGATACGGGAAATCGCTGAAAATCAGATAGATTCAGATGATGCCTGAAATCGGAGATAAGAGGTTTCCTGGTAGCTATTTCGTTGTTTTTGGGGTGTCGTTTCAGACCGCAGCTCATCTATTCGTTTGCCACCAGATTCTATTAGTTGAGAGGCTCCATCAAAAGCCTCAAGTGGCTCGGGTGATTTAGTTAACGATCATAAGCTGGATTGATATCAGCGCCAAATGATCTCAGCTAGGGTCAAAAGGGAACACAGGTCTACCGGTAGATCAGGAATGAAGAATGAGACGTATTGACTGACAAGGAAGCAGTTGCTACTTCAGGACTCTCCACTTGCCTCTTCAGGACTAAATGAAGGGGTCCTATCCTGGTATTGGCGGCATAGAGTACCTACCAACGTACTCACGGATGCCAGCAAAGCATCGAGGGACTCACCCAATACCTCAATCTCTGTTCCAGCCCCGCCTGATCAAATAAATAATGTATCATCTATAGAATGTCATAAAGTCGTATCTTAGGCTAACCTCCATGGAGCTCGTTGAACTTGAACTCAATGGTGAAGAGAACGGGATCAGGAGACTCAACCGTCACCTGGTCGGCTACCAGATAGTTGGAGGTGGAAATCTGAGTGTAGAAGGACGTTTCCCAGTCCTCCACGTCCCATTGTAGGCCCTTGGTGGTGATTCGGGTAGGTCCAGCAATAGGAATGATGCCCACAGCCTTTCCAAGCAGGTTTTGGGGAGTCTTGACAATGTTGGGCACATTGGGGTGTAGCAAAAAGGACACGCAGGCGTCATTGAGTAGATAGACCGTCTGGTGGTGTTTGAGGGATAAAAACAGATGGAAGATGGAATGGAAGGTGTGATCCAGACGACCTCCTAGAGCACCAAGAACCAAGAGGCCATGTACCTGGTACAATTCGTTGCCAAGAGTCACGGCCTTCATGAAATCGGTTGTATCCTGACTCTTATCGTGTTTCACCATCACTCCATGTTCTTCGTACCATTGTCGCACATTATCTCTAAGCGAGTCAAAGTCACCCACAATCACGTCGGGCAGAAACTTGAGTCTCTCCTCGTCTGTCTTGAGTGCATCAAATAGTCGGTTGGCTCCTCCGTCTGCGCAGATTCGTCGTTCACAGAATGTCCATGCTCGTTTGAACAGGTCCATGTCGGTGATGGGCTGGTTCAGAAGAACAAGACCGTGTTGTTTACGGTCGCATGTCGTGTCGCCTCCAAGAAACGCTCCCGGTGAAAAAGTCACATATGTCATCGTGTAGTACGTTTCTGGTGTCGTACTCCGTACCGGTGTCCTGTAATGGCTGTGGAGGACAATGTCGAGGACAAGTCTCCGCTTGAGTCAATTCTCACATGTCCTGCGCACACCCAATGCAGGTCAAGGGCTAGGGATTTGAGTCAACCTGCGCCGTGCGGTTCGTGGATGAGTTGTGGATGGGTTGTAGCGGTCATGTGACCTGGGAGAGAGTCGAACATCAAGTCAGTATTCTCTCGTCACCGGTTTACTAGTGGTTTCACATGCAGCACTGTACTAGTCGGTGCATACTGCTCGTATCCGCGTACAGCCAGCTGTAGCAATCTCCAGACAACAAGGACAAGCTAGGTAGCAATGATACAAGGGTGGCGGAGTGAGTGCACAAAGGGGATGGGCTGGGTGGCTGAGCAATCGAGGGGCGATATCCATGTGCTGTCTTGATTCACAGGTTCTCAGTATTTGTTCTGTTGATTCTCAAGGCTCATCTCTCACTTGACAATAGTTGGTCAGACAATGCAATAGTTAGGATAATAGTGAAGAATTGACTCTCATAGGAAGATGGTTCAAAGGGACTCACACGCTCGCGATCTACAGGAGGTACCTGATTGAACAATATCCAACCGATCCCCATCTCAAACAAGCAATCATCTTTTGCCAAGTCTGTGAGACAAACAGACCAGTCATTCACAAGGAATATCGCTTAGCTGAATAATATTGGCTTTCGCAAAGTTGAGTGAAATTTCAATCCAGATAGAATAGTCCATGTAGATGATGCCATGGTGGCCACGGCGATAAATGAATTGGGCAGTCCTACCAGTCGAGCGTCGAAAAATCGTCCCACAGCCTTATCCATCGTTTCCCCGCCACCGTCGCCACTCTGACTTCTCCACCCCAACTGCAAATCGAACCAACAAGCTCTTCTCTATGCACAATTTGTAATGGCTGGGCTTCGAGCATGCATGGTCTGAACGCTACTTTGCCTCGAAGATTCCACCGCCGGATACTTGCTACACAGCACTTCTACATCACCCACAACATGTTTAGAACCGCCATTCGATCTCTGCGAACCGTGCGACCGGCCCAGATCCGGTCCATGCACACCGCCCGACCCCACAAGGCCATTCCCCGGTCCGGTTTCGTTCTCGGAGCCTCCACCGCCCTCATGCTCGGAGGCGTCATTTTCAACGAGGCCAAGAAGGAGACTGAGAGCGAGGCCAAGCCCGAGAAGAAGGAGGGTGAGGCCCCCGAGGGCCAGCAGGGTGCCTACGACCCCGAGACCGGTGAGATCAACTGGGACTGTCCTTGTCTGGGCGGCATGGCCAACGGTCCTTGTGGAGAGGAGTTCAAGGAGGCCTTCTCGTGCTTCGTCTACTCCAAGGCCGAGCCCAAGGGCATGGACTGCATTGAGAAGTTCTCTGGAATGCAGGACTGTTTCCGAAAGCACCCCGAGGTCTACGCTGACCAGCTGAGAGACGACGACGAGGAGGAGAAGATTGTCCAGGAAGCCGTCACCAAGAAGGAGTCTCCCGCTGCCGTCATTGAGGAGGTTTCCGAGGTTGTCGAGATCCCCGAGAAGAAGAAGGAGCAGCTGTCTATCCCCGCTGAGGAGATCAAGCAGGTTGTTCGAGACACCGCCAAGGGTCTTCACGATGTTGCCGAGGACGTCAACTCCAAGGTCAACTCTGTGGCCAAGAAGGTCGGACTCATTGCCGACTCTGAGGATCTGCGAAAGAACATCACTGACGCTATCAAGGCTGCCGAGGATGTCATTGACCACATTGCCGACTCCACCGACTCCATTGTCGATGCTCTGGGAGGCTCTGCCGACAAGATGAACGACCAGATCAAGCCCGTTATCGAGAAGATCACTCCTGTCATCAAGAAGATTGAGGAGATCCTGGAGTCCGATAAGGGCAGCAAGAAGTAACGTTGTATATATATATGTAAATAAGAAATGAGCTGGCATTGCCAGTTGTATGAACACATTTGATTGTAGAGAGAAAATAAATATACTATAATTACATCTATATGGACACTTCCTTGACGACCTCCTCGACGTACCGAGGCTCATACGATCCGCCTGCCTTGACGTAGAACACATAGTTGTCCACATAACAGACTATCACCTGCTTACCTCCCTCAATGGCATACAATGGGAACCCCTTCTGGTCATGGAAACGATCTGTGGTGCGATACAACAAGCCAGAAGCAACACAAAGCTCGTAGATGACGTCATGCAAAGTCACAGATACGCTGAGAGACTCTGCAACAGGCTTAGAGGATTGCTGGGTAGGAGTGGTGTCGACCTTGGCAGTAACCGTATCGGCCCAGACGGCGTCAATATCTTTCTGTGTGACGTTTGCGAGCTTCTGAATGGTTTGCAGAGCGCTTCCGACTTGGTTAAACTGCTGAGAAACAATATCCACAGCCACCTCGAGGTTCTGGGTAAAAAAGTCTCGCCAGATGGAAAACCAGGCTCCCGCTTGTTGGAGAACGACGGCCATGTCTTCAGATAAGCCAGATTCAAGCCACTGTTTGAGTGTTTTCTTCCACTTGGGGAAAAACTCCGAGTCCAGCACCACTCCAATCATCTCCGACGACAAAACCTTTTGCCAGAGGAAGAAGTCCGTCAATGGCTGTGTGTCTTGATTGGCGGGATTGATGACGAGATTTCGATGCAGAAAACGCGACAGGTTGGGAAGCAAGTTCTTTACTACCAACGAAGGGACATCCAGAAAGGGTGACAACGAAACACAAGCTTCTGGTAGACCAGGAGGGGCATTCTGAGCGTTCCAGCTTCGAAGAGCTTGTCCCACCACAGTTTGAAGACGACCCTGGACTGCATTCTTATCTGTAAATGAAAGAAATGGCCACCATTGGCGTAGGAAGGAGAGATCATGAGATTCCTGGTTCCAGACAATGATGGTGTTGAGCTTGGGAACAACCACACGATGAATGAAGACTGTTCTCACGAAATCAGGAAGAACAGGACCCCAAGACTCAAGCAGGGAGATGGCCAGGTTGGAGTCCCAGTTGTTGGTTAGCTCAGAACTCACCTTGGGAAGCCAAACACGAGCCAACAGAACAGCCCGTACCTCTGACGGGGACTCTATGATTTTGTCCAAAAGGAAGTTGGGCTGCTGGGTAACGTTCCAGGAAGCAACTGCGTGGTTGTATACCGGACCGATCACACTCAACCACATTTCTGTTGGGTCATCAGGTAACAGAGTGGAATAGCACTCCAGAAGTGTGTCCAAACTGTCGGGGTTAGTAGTCATCAAGTCCATACACTTTTGCAGCCTTGCCAGCTGCTCGTCAGACTCTGTCTCTTCACTCTTCATGTCCTCCAGGTCCTCCTTCACTCCCGCAATCTGCTCAGACACAAACACATGACGGGTTCGTAAATGCTCATTTTCCGTTTGTAGACGCTCCAGCTCAAGTCTCAGAGACTCCAACGACGTGATCGCCACCGAATTTGCACTTGCGTCACCCTCTGGTCGCATGTCGATGGCCTTTTTGAGTACATTCTCGTCAATGTTCATTCCAGACTCCCTCAGCTCCTCCACGGTTTTATAAATGCTCTTCGGCTTACTTTTCTTGAACGTCACGGGCGTTTCCACTGTTGCCTCAAGATCAGAGTCAGAGTCCGAATCAATCTCCTGCTCCTCGCGGTCCTGTCCCTTATTCCTGCTCTTTGTAAATGCTGTCTGAGCTCCTAGACCCTGTCCCTTCACACTTCCCTGTTGTTCAATGGGACGTGTGATACCCTGTCCGTCTTTACCCAATCCCTGGCCAGCCTTGTAGCCCATTTTCGCAAGCAGAGCAGCTCCGATTCCGTACGGCTTGGACCGCGCCTGAGAATCTGTCCTGTTCTCCAGCTTCTTTTCATTTTGTTGTTTGATGTAGTCTGTCACAGAAGGCATAGGTTCAGGAGACTTTGATCCGGAGTCCATTCCAAAGCCACCCATCATTCCACCCATCATTCCGCCCATCATTCCTCCCATGCTCATGCCTCCCATGCTGTTCATGCCCCCCATGCTGTTCATTCCACCCATGCTGTTCATGCTCGTTCCTCCGTCCATGTCTTCATCCTCGTCCTCGTTCTGATCTGTAGAAGCAGCCTGAGACTGGAAAGCCATGGGGTTGAATTTGAGCGATGGACGTGGCGTGTCCTCATCGCCTTCGCCGCCTTCCTCGCGTCTGCGGCGTTTGAACATGTCAGTGTAAGTTGTGAATGTGAAGAAGATGGCAAAAGATGTGTATCTTCATGCATCCTGATATCGAACTTTGTTGGAGAGTGGATAGGATGTAGATCACGTCATAAGTCGAGCTGGATGTGATTAGCAGCATAAAGAGACGAATACTACGGTATATATTGTCACGTGATTTCACCTGCAACTCTCAGTATTTGACAAGTCCAAGTTTATCACGATATAAGACACTCCCACACTTCTTCAAGTATAAACTCAACTATATTTTGGTTCTAGTCAACATTCTTACTTAGATGCAGCCCACACATCTCCAACCCTAACCTCCCATCCCACCATGAGTTACACGCTCAATACCATCAAGATCGACTCCACACAACACCACCATGGCCGAAAAAGACAAGTACAAGTACCGGATCGAGATCCAGCAGATGATGTTCGTCATTGGCGAGACCAACGATCCGCCCACGGAAACAACGTCGTTGGTCGAGGACATTGTGCGATCTCAGGTGATAGAGATGCTGCTCCAGGCGACCATTTTGGCCCAGAAGCGAGGAGCTCGGTCCATGGCTACTGAGGACTTTATCTTTCTCATTCGTCACGATGCTGCCAAGGTGTCGCGTTTGAAGACATACCTCACGTGGAAGGATGTGCGAAAGAACGCCAAAGATCAGGAAGCTGGAGGTCTGGAAGGGACGGACATTTTAGAGAATGGAGGTGCTGGAGCTGAAGGAGCGGCAGCAGGAGGAGCCCCTGGGGGTCCTGGGGCACCACCAAATGCGCCGCCGGGTCAGGCGCCACTTGCAACAGCCAAAAGGTCCAAGGTCAAGTTGCCGTGGGAAATGCAGTTCATGTTCTCGGAGCAGCCGTTACAGGACGGAGATGATGAAGAGGACGACGAGGCCGAAGCCAACAGTGCGACTATCGAACGTCTCAAGACTGCCGATGAGCGTACAAAGGACATGACGCGAGAGGAGTACGTGCATTGGTCGGAATGCAGACAGGCCTCATTCACATATAGAAAGGCCAAGCGGTTCCGAGACTGGGCTGGAATCGGAGCACTGACAGATACCCGACCGCACGACGATATCATTGATATTCTGGGTTTCCTGACGTTTGAAATCATCGCCAGTATCACTGAGGAGGCTCTCAAGGTGAAGGAGGAGCAGGAAGAGGTGGAACGGTCCAACGGAGACCAGCCACGAAAAAAGCAGAAGATGTCGCATTCGCTCTTTGATGGACCTGACGAGGAGGCGCGGCCCATTCTGGCCTGCCATGTTCAGGAAGCATACAGACGACTGCAACACACTTCTCCCAAGCAGAAGAGTTTGAGACGGTACCGAGGAGGACTGGTCAAGGTGAAGACCACCTTGATTTAGAGGGGTTAGAGGAGGCCTAAGATGTAATTTATATTGATGTATTTGTATTAACACGTTGAGGGTGGGGGGAGGTATTGGGTGTACCGGTACTGTGAGATGTTGAATGATGTTTCGTGTATTTTATGTACCTGTTTGTATGTTGCACAAGTTATCAGGTTAACCAGCCGGTATCATTGTACCGCACTGTTCGTACATGACAAGTAGATACTCGTTTCGTCATTCGATGACCTTCTCCTCCTGCTCAGAGACTTGGATACACCAGCAACATCAGTTCTTGGTGATGTCTTGTCATGCGAGATAAGAACAGAGAAAGGTGGTGGTTCAGAGGCATTCCAGGTTTGAGAAAACACGCAAACCTGTAGCCAGCCTAACTCTCATGATTTTACTCCTCCTTTGCCCTCTCAGTAGCCTTCATTTCATCGTGGATATCATCCAGTACTCCCCTCTTCTTCTTATTCTTGTCCTCCAAAGCCTGGGTCGGTCTTTCGTAATGCGGCGACCATCTTGTGATTTTTCCATCCAGGGACCCCGAGAAGTAGTCCTCATATCCGTATCCTCGTCCTGTCACGCATGCCGATCTAGCTACATCATGACCCCGACTCAGCCGACACACCATCTTACCATCTTCCACCTGGTACATGAATATCTCGCCTGAGTCACTGGGCACCATCACCTTGTGGGTCTCATGGTTCTGGAACATGAGACATGGATTGATTGTCTGCAGGAACTTGTTCCGGAGAAAGGGACCGTAGTTGACCAGCTTGTTCATTCCTTCTGGCGGTAACAGGTCCCACAACCGCAGTTTCTCATCGTTGCCAAAAGACAATAATGTGGATCCATCTGGCATCCAACAGAGACCATTAGCAGCAGCTCGATGGGCTCTAGGATGACTCAGACGCTTATCGACGCCTCTTCTGAGGGGATTAGCCTGAGCTGTAGGGGTTAAAGTATGGTCCAACATGAGCACACACGAATCACTGCGTCGAACGTCCCACAACCGAACACTTCCATCAGTGCCTCCGGTAGCAATGAGAGACCCATGTGTCGGAGACCATTTGGTAGTCAGCACTTTACCCTCATGACCCTTGAGAATCTGGGCTGCTGCTGTCGTTCGTAGGTCCAACAATCGCACAAATGGATGATCCGCTGCCGTAGCAACCATGGCATGTTCTCCAACAGTGCTGATATCGGCACTGTAGATACGCGTACCTAGATCGAACTTGTACGCCTCTTGCATTGTGTTGGTATCCCACACCTTGGCGGTTCCGTCAAATGAAGTCGTCACAAACAGGCCCGAGTCATGTGGCCACCATTGAACATGTGAAACGCCATACTTGTGGCCCTTCTGACGGTCAATGTTTGCCAATTGCGAGTACTCCACTCCATCGCTCGAATTGAGACTTTTCCAGTCCTTGCGGGCATCCAATTCCAGATCCCACAGACGGATACTGGAATCGGCGCCTCCACTAAGTAGGTATCTCTGGTCCACGTTTTCAACTGATAACGAGTTGACGGCTCCAACATGAACTTTGGGGAATGTGGCATGAGGTTCTGCCGCGTAGTTCTTCAGGGACTCTTCATATAGAGCTTCCTTGAGTTCCCACGGAGGCAATACTCCAGATTCACGGCTTCTTATAAACGACAGCATGCGAATGCAGAGTTAAGGCAGCAGCATACAAGAGTGTGGAGACTGTAAGAGTGGATCTCACAGCAAGCCAAGAAAGTTTGGTGATGTTGGAGAGTGGGTCTGAACCAAGCACATTTACTTGGAGAGTGGAATAGAGATATCGAGTAAAGAGCAATAATACATCACTCCCAAAGGAAGTAAAAAAATGTGTTGATCAGCTTAGAGAAGCTACCGGAATCAAACCGGCTTATTTTCCTCCACTGTCATTAACATGACATGGACAGGAATTGAACCTGCAACCCTTCGATTACAACCATAGTTGACTGGAGTCGAAAGCTCTACCATTGAGCCACCACATCAACACGTTAAATTTCTGGAAAAAGTGGGGTCCGCAATGAGGAGTCCAAGTCACGTGCAGAGCTTAATTTTGACATCTAAGACTGGCATTTCCAGTTGATGTGGGGACTTATTCGGAAAGGAAAGTATGTGAGTCAGGTGATAATGTGCCAATGCATAGCCTTGAACAGTTTCAGCGCTCTCCCATGCCGCTTATGGCGTTTTCTAGAGCAACAGTAAAACACTCTGTTTGCAAGGTTGTGGATTATTGCACAAAAAAGTGTACTCACCTCGGAATGGTGCTCCGAGACAACAGAATCAGTACTGTACGTATGGAAACAACTCAAATTTATAGATCTATATCTAGATATAATGGTGAAACAAGTCCGAAGCTCAAAACTCGACGTTTCGAGGGTCCTTAAGGGCGTGCTTGATGTACTTGGTGTGTCGTCCTCGAGCGAAGAGAGACAGGTCAGAGGCGTTGTAGAAATCAACGGAAGTGTAAGCAAGAGATCGGCCCATGTTATCCAGCACACAGTCCATGATGATCTTGTTGCCAATCTTGCCGCCGGAGCCAATGTAGGACACATTGATGTCGGTAGACACACCAGTAGCGAAAGCCCCGGAAGAAGCTACGGCCATGGAGCCTCCGAGGTCAACCAGAGAGGCAATTGTGCCTCCATGGAGAATTTGCAGTCGGTTGGTATGTTCCTTGGCGACAGTAAGGCCGAGACGGACCTTTCCACGTTCAGCAGAGTCGATAGAGAGCTGTGTTAGTGAGGGAATAGGGCGGAGGTGGTAGTAGACGGAGAGGGCGGTGTTGGCCCCAAAAGAGAGACGGTGTGATTTAGCCAACACAGCCGTTTAGAGATCGCAGCTCACGTCGTACATAAGCGTATGACGGAGCATGTCAGAGGTGTTGCATAGCACAACTCGCAAGGCAGGCAAAGAGCAGTTCAACATAAGAGAGACGGAGGGACGCTATAGCATAGAACAGTCTGTTTTGACCACCAACTTGTGTCTTCCTACCGCCTTCACCGAGATCCCACCGAGTGTTCAATCACCATTTCTCGATCTCTCTTTCATGGACTCACCTGAGACAGCAGTGTGGGCTCTAGGCCACTGAGCTGGAGGAAATCTGCCCAGACCTGTGTTAGTAAATGTGCAACGAGGCAATTGTGACTTTTGGGGACCCCGTACTCACGCTTCGGACGTGTTTGAGAACCTGGGTGTGCGACATGTTGGTGTGGGGAAGATGAACATGCATGCATGAACTGTGTGAGGGAAGATCTGGGCGAGGATCTGAGTGAAGCTTCGGAGTGGTTGCTTGGAAGGGGGTGTATAGTGGATGATGCGAGGGAGGAGATGTTGAGAAGATTGTATATCAAGAATGAGGAAGCTGAGAGAAATACACAACAGCTTTCGGATTTTGAAACTGATGCCATTCGAGTGAATTAGTTACACTCATGGAATCCTTACGAGAGAGCAACTGTTCTGGGTCGATGTCAGTTGGGAGGAGAACAGATGCTATTGATGAGAACAAAGAGAACGGGAGGGGAAGTAATTAGTTGGATTCCTCCCAAATAGGGAGAAAATCCCACAAAAGGTGATCATTTATCAACCAGAATAGGTAAAGCTCACCTGGATGTGGACCAGGCCACATCGTTCTGGAATGAGTACATTAGCAAGTGGACCAGTGAGGCCGGTAAGTACGAGTAGTCGGGATCAACACATTGTTAGACCTGTAAGGCCACAGGCTCTCTCTACAGACGACCCATCACTTCCCCATCATCCATTTGTTATGATAGCTTGTCTTGATTAAAGGGTGCATGAGTTACACAAGTAGACCCCGCTGGCTATATAGAGGCCCCATACCCCCTTCTTCCTCTTCTCTTCTTCTTCAACAGTCCGGCTCGACCCACCACTTCAGCCGCCCTTCCCCTACCGTGAGTACATCCCTGCTCCCCCCTCTCTGTCTATGACCATGCCCCTCTTGTCAATGAGGTCCCTTCTTAAGGGTACCGTCAGCGCTCGCCATCATCCCGATGCTCTGGAGAGCCTGTGCTTCTTGATCGACTTCGTTCGACTGGAATGGTATTGTCTCTGACAGACCAATCTACACTACTACATTAACCCAGGTATCGCAAGAAACAGATTGGTCTGTTGTCTCCGTCACTCTAGGCTCAGTTCTTGCCTATGAAGTGTTCTCGTCTCTGACACTAAACCCCGGTTCTTGTTGTCGTCTTCTTTTCTAATTACAATTGATCAATGATCCTCTGTGTGATGTTTGCACGCGAGCCTTGTGTAATGAATAAAACGATGATGTTGTCTCCCTACCTGTCCTCAGTAGTACGTACTCGTATCCGCTCAGACACCTCTCTGTCTCTCCCAACTTAACAATCCTACAGTATGGTTCACTTCAGGGCCGTCAAAAAAATCCCAAATAGACTCGACTTGCAGGTGATTTGTAAGAGTGCTGCAAGAGTGAAATATCATTGGAATCTCATCTACAATACACAAACACATACCGACAACATGTCCGACATCTGGGACGACGAGGAAGTGGGAGAAGCGCCCAGCGAAGTCACACGGGTTCAGCGTGACCACTCACAGGCAGGATATCTGGCTGGAGTCACCAAGGCCAAAGATGAGAGTCTACAGGAGGGCTTCAACGCAGGATACCCCATTGGAGGCCAACTGGGGCTCTCTATTGGACGTATTCTGGGATATCTGCAAGGCAAGGGTCTTGTTGAGGAGGAGAAGCTGGCTCGAAAGGAGCTCAGCAGTACGAGGATATTCGATAGACAATACTGGACTACTGACGCCGCTCCTACTTATGAGGGCACACATCCTCTGGTGAAGCAATGGGAAGACAAGATTGAAGCCATGAAGAGCAACTGAAAGGAGAGGAGGGATGAATCGCTGGGTGGTTTGATCTGGCTTGCATTACTGAACATTTCAGGATCAGTAATGCTGTTCATGCCACGAGATCATGCTATTCACACGTCCACAAACGCCACTCATAGCGAGTATTTAATGATTAACGAATGTAATATAGACTGTAACGTATAAGTTCGTAGAATACCGTATCAATGTCTCGTGAGTTGAGCAATCTCGGAGACCCTCTCCCAGTTTCCTTACTCCACTCAACTCTACTTAGTACCTCCCAGTAATCTCAAGTAAACAAGCTCTCTCCCCCACGCCGGGCAAAGTTCAGACATGCATGAAATTTCAGCTTCTTGGAATTATCACCAAAACGAGCATTTTCTCCTGGCCCAGCAAAACCGCCATGAGTAAACTGCAGGTGCTACAGCCCCACAGTGTCGGCAAGCGGATCGCGTCGATAGCCGTGAGTGGGACCTTGGCCCAGCAGCAGCAGCGGATAGAGGAGGGTACACAGCGCACACGGAACCGACTGCGCACGCGACAGAAAGATTTTTCACGACCAACGGCCAAAGACACGTTTTTCGCCGGCGTGTCCAAGGAAACACGCTTTATCGACACATACACGGACCGGCTGCGGCAGTCACAACTCATCCTACTGTTTGAGTGTCCTGTGGACTGGCAGTTGGCCAATGACGGGCTTGATCCGACAGAGGATCAGGTGGGGTTATGGAGAGCCCATGTGCGCAATACACAGGAATGGGTGCTTGGAAGCGACAAAGAAAACAACGAGACGGCCGAGGCGCTGGAGTCTAGACTGGTCACGAATCAACAGACACAAGTGGTGCACAAGTCGCTGTTTGCTGGGACACTCAAATGCATAGAACACGACGATCCAGCTCTGGATCTGGCGTGGACCGAGGGGAACGATATCAACAGAGGCGATAGCATGGCTCTCAAAGTACAGAGATGTCCGTCGTCAATCATAGCCTTGTTTCTGGGCCCAAAGTGGACAATGGACCAGGCCGCCAAACTGTTTGATCAAAAACCACATTTACCGCTTCTGGGAGCTATCATGAGCTCCAAGTGGAACAAGCATCTGGAGGAAGCATCAACATTTCTAACTGACGAACACAAACCGCTCAAGGGTCAAGCAGGGTCTTTGGCTGATCTCTTGAGACGCCTGAGTCACTATGGATTGACTCAGAGTAGCGAAGGACTAGCCGATTACCTGTATTTGAGCAGGCCGGAAAAGCCGAAAACGAAGAAGATGACCGGGACGGAGACACTAACAACTCCAAAGCCGGAAGAGACGGAAAAATGATAGACCCAATAGCATTGTACATAGCATAGGAGGAGTAATAGAGATGATGATAACGAGTGATGGTGAGTGGGAGATTGGAGGGGGGTTATGTGGTATTAAAAAAAAACTACATGGTACCTGGTGGATGGCTTGATAGGCGGCAAGAACCACGATATGAAATAATCTGCACCTTCTTTGGACTTCTGGGCAGCTGGCTACAGATCTGATTATTAAATGTCATAATCGTAATTCATTTATTATTTACTTTTGATAGCGCTATAATAACACCTCTTCACATCTACTGGAAGTAAGCTCTCACTCGCTGCTGAATGGCATCCAATTCCTGGGGCTTGGAAGACTGAGAAGCCATGAGATACAGCACGTTTCCAAGCACTCGAGCATGAACGTTCCAGTCGTCAGCCCCTTGGCCCTTGGCAAGGTACTTCTGCAGCTCAACAGAAGCAGTAGAAGCGTAGCCTCCTCCAGACTCGTCCTTGAAGGTGATGGCAAGAACAGAACCGATAGCAAAGGCACCGGAGATCTTCTCAGAGGCAGAGACGTGGTTCAGAAGGTCCTCGGACCAGCATGACCAGGTCTCAGTCACCTTAGAGCTCTTCCAATCCTGCTTGAAGGGAGCCCAGGGTCCCTCAGAGTCCTGCTCCATGGCCTTGAGACGTCCCAGAGTGTTAATAGCCACCGAGCAGCCAATGGGGTGGGCGGTGTAAGAGTGACCGTGAAGCAGAGCGTCGGCCTTGGAGTCACTAAGGAACGAGTCGTAGATGGACTCGGAGGCCAGAGTGACGGACATGGGAAGAATACCTCCAGTGAGAATCTTGGCATGAACGGAGATATCAGGGAAGACCTGCAGAAGCTGGGCAGCAGTGAAAGTACCGAGTCGATACAGTCCAGTGAAGACCTCATCGTAAATGACAGGAAGACCGGACCAGGTGGTATCGCTGTCCACATGAGTCTCCTTGAAGATATCCGAGTTTCGAGCAACGTCAACCAGAGCTCTCTGGAACTCAGGGTCCACGAGGTTCATTCCTCCGGCTCCCAGAATCACAGGTTCCATCATGACAGCTCCAAACTCTCGACCAGAGTCCAACAGTCGCTTGACCTCCTTCTCAATGTACTCTCTGTACTTTTTGTTGTTTCGGACAGCAAAGACATCAGTCAGAGAATCAAAAGACTCTTCACAGCATCCAAGCTCAGACTGAAGAGACTCGGGAACAGAAACAGTCCACTTACCATCTCGCATAGCAACAGTGGGGTAATCCAGCCAATGACCTCGTCCAGTGTACCAGGGCACCTTTTCGTTGTAGATGGAAGGCTCAGACATATCCAGACAACCAATAGTATCTCCGTGGTAAGATCCCTTGAGACCAAGAATTCCAATCTCTCGAGGCTTGCTAGACTCACTCTTCTTTCGCTTGATGTAAGCATTCAGAGCCATCTTGACAGCCACCTCGGTTCCGGTGGATCCGTTATCAGTGTAGAAGCACTTGGAAAGACGGGGGTTCTGAGAGTGATCGAGAATGGTCTCGGCAAGCTTGACAGCAGGCTCGTGAGCGGTGTTGGCAAAGATCACGTGACCGTATCGTCCAGCAGCGTAGGCAGCAGTTTGGGCAAGCTGGTGGTCTCCGTGTCCGAGAGACTGGGTCCACCAGGATGCACTTCCGTCAAACGAGGGTCTCAGCATGCTTTCTTCGTTGGGCTTGGCCGTGGCAAAGAAGTCTCCGTAAGCAGAATCAATGGTGGTGATAGTATCTCTGGTAATCTCTCGATGCTGAGAGAAGGGGTACCAGACGGAATTGAGAGCTCTTTCAGGGATGGAGTTGAGAGTGGAGACTCTCTGAGCGTGGTTTGTATCAATAATGTCCTGGATCTCGCCAAAAGCACCGGAATCAGTCAGTTTGAAGTAGTAGTTGTCCATCATTTCGAGTTCGTCACGAACATCAGTGTCCAGGCCACGAGGAGGGGGTAGAGAAGAGGGAATGGAAACAACCTTGGTCTCGCCAAGAACGCCCTTCAGGTACTTGGGAAGGTACTCAGCGTTCTTGTAGGGATCTCCGGGGGAAGTGAACATGGCAATAGCATCAACGTCGAATCCACGAGATTTGAGAGACTCAAGAGCAGAAATTGTGGCAGAAAGGCCACCCAGACGAGCGTCTCCAACAAGAATGGCGGGAAATCGCATGCTTCGGTACAGATCAGCCTGGAGAGAACCGTTGAGAGTAGGAGAGAGAACACCTCCAGCAGTCTCAATAAGACCGTAACCGGTCTGGACCTTGGAGATGTGAGAATGCAGAGTATCGTTGAGTTTGGAAATGACAACCTGGTCACTAACCTGAGGCTCCTCACTTATATCTCGCACCTTTGATTCGAGTTGTAGTGCCAGATGAGGACTACAGGGAGTGCTCAGTTGAGACAGGCAATGGGAGTTGATCTGAGACACGTATCGGTTGATATGGCCATCATCGGCCTCATTGAGATCGCCCGTCGAGATGGGCTTGATGTAGAGCGAGTTTTCATTACCCAGGTGTCGTAGTAGAGCTGTCGAGAAGATGGTCTTGCCGACATCAGTGTTTGCGCCAAACACATAATGGACGGGGAACTTTTTCCACAGGCCGCCGATTTTCATGGTGGAGAGACGATTCGCGGTTGTGGAGAAGAGGAAGAGGTCGATTGGAGGGCGTTGGACGGTCTTATAAAATTTGTGTGGGGTTGTGGTCTCCGGTAGATTTTCGGATAACTTTACTGGTTCCGCGATGACTCGTTTTTGAGTCATGTTGAGTCTATTTGAGTCACATCTCCAAGAAGTTGACCAGTCATCCTGCAACCCTTAAGCGAGACTGGCAACAAAGACATGGGCATAAAACGACTTAGACAGGACACAGGAAGATGTCTGGTAGTGACGGAAAGGCACAGATATGAGGTGAATCACGTGACGGTGCCGGTACCCTCGCCCACCGAAATTGTCGTCAGAAATTTGCTGGTTGGAATCAACCCCGTGGACTGGAAATCTGTCGAGTACGGCTTTGGTATACATGGATACCCCTGGATCAATGGAAGAGAGTCTGTTGGAGTTGTGGTGGCAGTTGGAGAAGCAGTCGAGAGGTTTGCAATCGGCTCGAGAGTGTTACTAGTGAGCACAAACTACCGAGATCTACGCACCTCCACTTTTCAAGAGTTCACAGTGAGTCGTGAACATCTGGCTATGAGTGTTAGAGATAAGGATTTCTTTGAAGCCATAGGTTTTGGTGTTCCCTTGATCAGTGCATGTGTTGCTCTGGATGAACTGGATCCCACCCCTGGCTCATATCTTCTAATCTGGGGAGGAGCAAGTTGCACAGGAGTGTTTCTTCTGCAATTGGCCATACGAAAAAGACTCAAGGTGGTCAGCATAGCTTCTGAGAGATCTCTTGAGTACGTCAAATCTTTTGGAGCAGATATCGTACTTGACAGAGACGGGATCCAAACAGCTGAAGATATCACAAGTCATCTCAAAGGTCCAATAGTCTACGCAATAGACTGTATAGGGAGGGAATCTGCTTCTCTAGTCTTGCAAGCTTTGGAACAGTATCATTGGTCCGACAAACAAAAGCCCCGAATGGTCTGTTTGAATGCTTCGTTGCACTCTGAAACTGTCTCTGTCTCAAGTCTTAACCTCAAAAGGATACACGAAGATCAAGACTACGGTCGTCAGATGGCCCTACAGATTGAACAACTCATCCAAGAGTTGAAACCGCCTAAAATGCATCTCTACACTGGTTTGGAGAACATACCCAAATGTTTGTCCCAAGTGAAACAGGGACACCCAGGTAAGACTGTTGTCGGTATCGAGTACTCCGATTACACTCAGCAATGCCGGTATCCATAAATGATGCAATTCATTAATCTATGTATGGAAACAGCTGTGAGCCATTTCTTCAACCACCACGTATCGATACTTGATTACGTGTAGTAGCTAGCACATGAAGCTGAAACTACCCTGAGACCATTACCCCCCTTCAAATCATCTCTCCCATTCGCCTTCACAAGACTACATGTAGGGACTGCTGCTAATCTTCTGAGTGTCCCGTCCATCCTTCTCGTACATCATTCGCTGCGAGAAGCTCATCTTGCCCGGAGCCAACTCCCGGATCTCGTTGATCTTGATCTCCTCATCCAACGAATGACTTACATCGATGTCATCCCGCTCCTCCAGAGTCAACCGACGGTTACCAGCGGCAGCAGGCTCGCTTTCAATTCGTTGCTGCTGCTTTTCCGTGAGCCCAACGCCCGAGAAAGACGTGCCTGACGGAAACCGAGACACAGATGCTTGTCCAATACCTCGGTTGGGCTTGTAGGAATTAGAGAGAGGGTTCTGGATGTATGGGACGGATCCGACGGCCATTGCGGAAGACTTGGCGTGTGGAGAGCCAACAATCTCTGAGAACGATGCTTCCTCCTCGGGAATCTCGCCAATTCGCGGATTGAACGAGTTCTTGCCCAAGAACGAACGGTCGTCGTCGTTGTCTTCCTCATGAACCCACATGTCGAACGCACCTGTCGAAGATGTGTCAGATCCGTACTTGGACACGGACTGAGGACGCTTTCCAAGTGATCCCACAACCATTGGGTTGGTGGGAGCGGTGGAAGACATTTGGATACGTGAATGCGCAGTGACAGAGTCGTCGGTGACATTCTCCACGTCCTCCTCAATGGGTCCAAAGTACGACAGGTACTCCTTCTTGAGCTTGTCGGGTAGATCGGAAGCATCTCCGCCTACCGAGGCCCGACGATGAGTGGTGGATGTGGCTGCATTTGACTTGTGATGATCGTCGTCATGCTCTTCTGGCAGCTCTTCATCGAAGTTGAACATGTCCTCAGAATCGCCGTTGGAGCTATCGTGTTGACCATACAACTTGGGTTTGGGTACCGACGACTTCTTCTTCTCTTTATAGCTGGATGCTGGCAGGTCCAGTTGGGGACCCAGAAGCGTGGGCTTTTGTGGCGATGAGTACAGAGCCGCCATGACGTCTTCTCGAATGGTGGGTACGCCTGTGTCTGCGGTAGGACGGACATAATCCGGCTCTTTGGCCGGCGGCTGAGTGGGTGCACCCTCTGGTAGTTCTGGAAACGGTTCCATGAATGAGTTTTCGTTGAACTTGACACTTGACGACGATTCCGGCTTGCTCTCCTTGTCCTCTTCCTCCTTCTTATCCTCTTCCTCCGTCTTGTCGTCTCCCTTCTTGTCGTCTTCCTTCGTTTCCTCCTTGTCCTCCTTGTCATCCTTGTCATCCTCCTTCTCTTCGAACATGACCTTCTTCTTGGTAGCGTCTCCATCGGCCTTTAGGGACGACTTGAGCGGCTTAGTCAGTGAGTTTCGTCGTGACTGTTCCAGTGCGTTGATTGCCGCCGTGTTGTCAATGTCCAGCGGCTCCTCCTGTGTTTCCTTGTCTTCATCTGATGGCTCTTGGCCGGCCACGATGGATTCCAACAGAGTCTGGAACTCATCCTTTTTGGCAGCAAAGTGCGTTTCCAGGTCGTTGACAATCTCCTTGCGTCGTTTATCAATAAGATCCTTGTCGTCTGTCTCCAGTTGCGCCCATTTCTGTGGTCCCAGAAGACGTCGAGTCTTTGCTGGTAGATGCTGTTGTAAGAGGTCGTTAAAAAGCTCTGATAACGGCTGATGCAGCGGATTATCTTTGGTGGGCGACGAGGACGGCGACACGTCGCGCTTATCGTCCAGAGCCATGGCTGCTGCTACCACTTCCATTGTGTGTTTTTGTGTGTGTCGTATAGTATCGCTCTGTACGGTGCTGAGGGTGTGAGATTGTGATTGAGTTGTTGGCCTGTTTTATGTGTGTGCATGCAGATATGATCTGTGGGGGGAGAGAGGTCAGACACTGTAAGGTCGAAGCCTGAGAATGCAGTAGAGACGTGGTTTAAAAGGGGGAGGGGGAAGAGCTGGAGGTGATTAAATTAGAGCAATCAAGGAGAAGACAGAGAGGCGGTATGATCACGAGATCTTTACTTAGTCAGCTGATTCGTTACTCCGTTTTCTGTGAGCAAGTATCTCTACATCCCATCCACCCAAAATTATTATCAAAGCTAACTGTTCTGGCTGCTCACTTGCTATCGTTGTGCCTTGTCCTGTCTTGTCGTGTGCGTGGTCGTGTATATAGGGGTGGGAAACTTGTGGGGGTGGATTTTCCAACTTTGAGAGCAAATGACACAAAGCGGTGGCAACCAATATAAATACAACGAGATTTCCTTCGACTTTCCCTTTTCGCCTAGAGTGCTTTAATTCACTTTTGATATGGTGCTACTGCGGTCCCCTGATAGCAATCACCGACCACCACCACTCCCTCTCTCTTGGTTTGGTATCGTCTGGACCCAAAGGCTAATTGCACACGGCTGCGGTTCCAAGTCATGTGATTATGACGTCATGGGATGGGAGACTCGAGATTGGATTCGAATGGCTTCAGGTGGTTTTTAGAACGACACGGAGGTTTTGGAGGAGGTTTGGGCGGACTTTGATTCGAGACTTTCGTCATGTGTCTTATGTTACTGTTTGGAGGCCGAGATTACGGCGATATGGAGTATAGTGCGGGAGACCAATACGTTATATACTGTACGAGGCAAAGAGTCTGGCAGAAAGATGAGCGCTAGTGATGGGGATGTCTGATTGAAGCGATAAGTGCTTCTTGGCCATGGTTCTGTCATTGTAAAGCATTCTGTACCGTTTGTATCGACTCTTTGATACTCCATAGTATCGTACACTTCGACCTACTACTGTACGAGCATCGATGAATAATCCTTTCGGCGCATCCATCGACCACGAGTGTGAGTTCAATACACAGCACTTTGTCGTCACCATACTGCAGCTGGCTGCTCGTATCTGAAACCCCACACAGAATCTATTTCGGTACGAATCTCAGGGGAACAATGTCTCATATTACGCCCTAGATCGAGAATATTGGTATTGTGCACCACCCCAATAAACATCGTTAGACTCCACCAGTAGGATTGAAGCAGAAGAATTAAACCTGAGTTGACCATAGGCTACGGCAAATAGAGGTGGTGGGTCCTTCAAAGTGTGTTTTTGTTCTGCCCTTATGCGATAGGTGGATTTGAAAGTGATGTTGGCTCGTACTGGTCCTAAGACCTTCTCCTGACTTTAAGTGAGCCCTTGGACGAACGTTCGTCTGTAGTACAGTATACGTCATTGCTTACTAATCATCGTGAGATCATCCTGAATCAATTCCCACGACATTTACTGATCAATCCACCTCTAGCACTTCTTCAATAACACATATCGTGGAGCTTGTTTGTAACAGATCATATAAATCTCTCTCACCTAATTTCGCTTTGACTTGGCGAAGAAGTGGGCGAGGTGGGTGTATATATGTGGCGAAGAGGACATTGCCTTGCATATCAAAGACCCTATCGAGTGACCCAAAGGGTCTTATATTCTTGGTATATGAAAATTCCGCGCTTTTCGCTTGCTGATTACCGCCTCCCACCGCATCCCCACCATCGCCTTTCTCCGCTATCGTCACATGTCCTGCAAGGTTAAGTACAGCGTGCATTACCGGAGAGTTTAGTTGACCAAGACAACAAAGACACTTCTGTCACATCACGCCCACATAACCAATCCCCCTTTCGAACTAAACCACGACAAGAAACACACAATCACACACACACACACACACACACGCACACACAAAAGATCCAACCATGGCCTGGTATCACCGTCCAAAACCCGTGCTGGCACTCGTTCTGTGGCTTATAGTCTCATGCTTCGTGCTCAACACGCTTCTTAGACTGGGAGAACAAACTACCGACCCAGACCTGACGTCGCCTCGAGACGCGCGAGAAGAGGAAGATCCACTGTATCTCGACACGAAACGACGTCCATTGCTGCCTCAAGATCGTGTGTTTGAAGCTGCTTGGAAAGCTAGAGGCTCTTGCCCTGATTACGAGGCGTACTCACAAACCAAACATGAACCCTTCAGTGAGGGTCCTCTTCAATTGCCGTACATGCGGCCAAGCAAAAAGTGCCGTACATTCCATTCGGACGAGGTGGAGAGGACAATTGAAGAGTTCACCGCCAAAATGGCCGACCCAGATCTCGCCAGACTGTTTGAGAACGCCTTCCCCAACACCCTAGACACAACCATCCGGTGGCACAGACGCCAGTCGGAAGAGGCATCCGCTCAGACGTTTGTGGTGACGGGAGATATCAACGCTGAGTGGCTTAGAGACTCCGCTTGGCAATTGTCGTCCTATAAACGGTTCATTTCCACCGACCAACATATTCAACAGCTTTACAAGGGCGCCATCAACACACAGGCGAGCTACATTCACAAGTTTCCCTACTGCAACGCCTTCCAGCCCCCACGAGCATCTCGAATCAAACCGAAATACAACGCTGGAGAGGATAAGGTGTCTCCTCCCGTAGACCACAATGTGGTGTTTGAGTGCAAGTACGAGCTGGACTCGTTGGCGTCGTTTCTGACCTTGTCAAACGATTACTTTGACGAGGTCAAGGACAACCAGGCAGAGGTGGAGGATACCTTTTCTGGAAACGATGGAGCCTGGTACAGAGCAATTGCCAAGTTGACTCGAGTGCTGGAAGACCAGTCTCAGCCCACCTACAATGAGGCAGGCAACATGCTCAAAACGAAATACTCCTTTAAGCGACGCACTGATCTCGGAACTGAGACGCTTAACCTCCATGGTATGGGTAATCCTGTTGCCGATGGAACGGGACTCATCCGTTCGGCCTTCAGACCATCTGATGACGCCACAATCTTCCAGTTCTTCATTCCTGCCAACGCCCACATTTCTGTCGAGCTGAAACGGGCCGCCAAGATTTTCGCTGCCCTTGACAGAAATGATCTGGCCAAGGAAGTACTTGATTGGGGTACCCAGATCGAAGAATCCATCTGGAAGCACGCCACCTACAAACACCCCAAGTTTGGCAAGGTGTTTGCTTACGAGATTGACGGCTTCGGAGCCATTACTAACATGGATGACGCCAACATTCCTTCTCTTCTGTCTCTTCCCGTGTTGGGCTTCCTGGATAAGAACGACGAGGTCTACAAGAACACGCGAAAGATGATTCTCTCCAAGCAGGGCAACCCTTACTATCTTACTGGACGGGCCTTTTCGGGTATTGGAGGTCCTCATGTTGGTATCAGAAACGCCTGGCCCATGTCTCATACCATGGCTATTCGTACTGCCACCGATGATAAAGAGATCGTCGAGTCTCTCAACCTGCTTAAAACGACTACTGCCGGTCTGGGACTGATGCATGAGTCCATTGACGTGAACGACTCCACCAAGTTTTCGCGTCCTTGGTTTGCTTGGTGCAACTCTGAGTTCGCCAAGGCCATCTTCTATCTGGCTGACAACAAGCCCAATCTGATTTTTGGGCCCAAAAAGCTGGATTAGAATGACTTCCAAAGCGCTCATACTGAGACCTGATTAGAATATAGATGTATCAAGTGTGTACCAATATGAGTGAGCGACTTGAACCGATTGTAATTGTTATTTTCCTATGTATCTATTGTGCACTACTCCACTTGCTCTCACTTCTTCTGACCCTTCATGTATCCCTCCAATCTATCGAGAGTCTTCTGGTCCTTGGCCTCCTGCTGAGCCACAGCCAGAGCAGCCTTGTACCGCTCATGAACAGCCTCGTCTGCTGCATCCAATCCAGGACCAGTAGCCTCAGCGCCAGGTTCATCATCATCTCGATCCACCATTCCTGCATCTTCATCATCCTCGTCTTCGTCTGTGTCCATATCCGACAGAGTATCAATTCTATCGGGCTTTCCAACACTATCTCTGGGGTTGTCTCCCTTGGGTTCCTCGATGCCCATATCGTTCATCAGTCGTGTGAGATCCTTTGCCTTCTGCTTCTTCTTGTCCTCCTCTCGCTGGGCCACCACTCGCTTTCGCTCCTCGGCGTAGTCCTCCTTGTATTCCTTGACCTTGTGTCCCACAGCCTCCATGAAGTCGTCAAAGCCCTCTCCTGTGTACGAACTGACGGACACAACGTCCAGGTGGTTGTAGAATTCCTCCAGCATGAGCGACAGAGAGTTCATCAGCGAGCCCATGTATCCACTGGAGTTCTCTCCTTCTCCCGACAGCTCGGGGTCGTTTCGTAGCACCTCCTGGAACTTTTCAAAGTCTCGCATCCACTCCTTGAGAGTTGTAGCGTCGGCCACGTCGCACTTGTTGAACACAATGATCATGGGCAGCTTGGTCTTGTACAGAATCGAGCAAGCGTACAGCATGTTGGACATGAATGTGGCGGGCGAAG
Organism: Yarrowia galli; assembly: GCA_900519055.1. Lineage (NCBI taxonomy): Eukaryota > Fungi > Ascomycota > Dipodascomycetes > Dipodascales > Yarrowia > Yarrowia galli. The sequence continues at coordinate 1,925,311 of ULGS01000005.1, read as the reverse complement.
TGGCTCGAGGGGTGTCGACAATGTAGGCGAGCACTGTGGGGAATGTTGTGGCTAGCGAGTCGGTGATGATGGTTCCTGATGCGGACCAAATGAAGCACTCAATCTGGCCAGGGGTGTCGACGAGAATGTTGGAGATTGATCCGTCAGCGTCTCGCTTCTCAATGAGGCCCAGAACCTGGTCGATCTTGGTGGAGAACAGATTGAGAGAGGTCATGATGGCTCCGTTGGGTCCCAGATTGTAGTTTTCCATCACTTTTTTGTACTTGACCGAGTCTCGGATGTCAATGTTGGTATGGAACGGCACCTTGAGCACCGCGGGATCCAGATTCACCACATATGGCTTCTTGCCATCCTTGGCTGTGGAATGAAGGTGCGAGTTGAGTCGCTGCATAAAAGTAGTCTTGCCGCTGCCGGCCATACCCACGCAGAAGATTGTGGGCGTGTCGGACTCGACGTGGGCGGCGGGAGCGGGGGTTTCGGTGGATTCGGACATGATTAGATGGGTGTAGAGGGACCGTTTGCCTGCCTCGATATTGCTAAGACGTAAAATTTAATATAGAGTTGTGCATATGATAGCTGCACGAAGGTGTGCGGTGGGGGGAGTCTGATTGAGGGTCTACTAACGGTTTGTGAGATGTACAACTGAGCCTTTCTATTCAAACAGGGCTACATAAGTGAGTGGTGCAAAATTTGTCTAGTTACATCACTAATTGACCTTGTTTGAAGGACTCCATATGCTTCTCCCACCAATCTGACTTTTGTCATTCTCTTCTCCAAGACTGTAAACAGAGTGCATCATAAGCACCCAAGCCTTGGTGTTAGGTTCAACCAGACTATACACAGCTAACTGACATTCGCCACCACCCCAAAAACCACACATGAACCTCATTATTCCCTCGGTATCCTGCGGCAACATTCCTCAGCTGACTGTCGACCTGCTGATCCACTCGTTGGACTTCTCCCTCGTCTCGAGACTCGACGACTCATACCTTCATCCGTTTGCCTCTCCTGTGGACCATGTTGAGGGCCAGAAGATCGAGTCTGGACACGTTGCCACAGCCATTGAGCTCTACCGATCCGAGAAACTCGACACAGACGTGATCCAGATTCGTTCGCCACCAATTGCGGACTTTAAACAGGCCTTTGCCGCCCAGCTTGAAGAGCTCACCAAAAAATACACCAACATCATTGTGCTAGGATCGTCGGACGCAGGACTCAGAGAGCAGGTTGGAGCCCCCAAAATCGAATACTACACATCCGACCTTGCCACGCGCTTTCAGACACTGTCTTTGGACGGCCCCGAGGTCAAAGAGGTGCCTGCTGTCCTCCCTGGATCAGGATACTTCAGATCGTTGGTAAAGGGTGCGGCTTTGGGACTGGTCTTCTTCGCCTACGAGGGAGACAACTTTGGAGACGCCCATCAGCTGGCTGATGCGGTGGTCAAGCTTCTGGGAGGATCTGAGAAGAAGTGGACCCAGCCCGTGAGTTGGCAGGGTGCCTATGGACATGACGCTCCTCTCGGTGTCGAACAGGGTGTTTACTGTTAAACGGAGAATGAACGGGAACATGTTAATAATTGGGACTCAATAATGACCAATTGATGATGATGAACAATTTGATTTTGTATCATTCTTACGTAATTGGCGTGCGTACACCACTCATACAGTTAACGTAATATATCTATCATATATATAAACCAATCCAGCTACACAGTTCTAGCTAAACTGCTTAATCACTCTGTCCTCCACGCCAACGAGAATGCTCTTGGGGTTGGCAAGAGCCAGGTTCTCGGCCTCGCCCTTGTACACGTTGGCATACACGATTCCGGGCTGCATGGCTCCGGCCTGTCCGGCACCCATGGCCTGGACTCCTCCAGCCTGGTTCTGACCTCCCAGAATCAGAGAGTAGATGGAATTGAGACCCATCAGGTTAAGGAAGTACCACGACAGCGACGAGACCCATCGGACGTCGAGATCCTGGGTGTTGACGCCGGACTGCAGCATGGCCTTGAATCGGATGGTGAGAGGGAAGGGCAGCTTCATGAGGATGAAGCCGGCGAAGAAAGAGTTGACCCATCCCATCATCAGAGTCTGGGGGATCACCATCATGGCCTGGCCCTTCATTGAGTCCATGACCTTTTCAAACTGGCCTGGATCGTTGAGCATCTGCGAAGGGTTGTTGTTGCCGTCGTTTTCGGGGTCAGCCAGGTACTTGCCGGCCTTGAACTGCTCGACAAAGTAGCTCTGTCGCTTCTGGAAGGCCGTGTGGCTCAGATTGACACCGTTAAGTCGCAGGTTGGACCCGTACATGAGAAACTGCTGCTGTCGGATGGTCATGGCGTCTCCGTTTTTGGGCGACGGATTGAGCAGAATCGTGGCGTAGTGTCGCAACACACCGACGAGAATCATGACGAAGAAAATGGGGAACAGAACCCATACTCGTAACGACGGGTCGATAGTGAGATCCATCTTGTGCTGTGTGTGTGTATGGTGGTGATGGATGATGATATATTAGAGTGTTCGCTGTCGACATATTAAGTTGCATGCACAGTTTGGACGGAGTGAATGTACAGTATGAGATGCTGGGAAAACAGGACAACATGGAATCGACTATAGAAAGAGAATTAAGAGCTGGGAACAGTTTGCAGATGTTTGTAACGTCGCCCATTTCGTATTTATTATCTAAAAAGTTCTCATATTCCAAGTCTAACTACACTTTTGACGATGTTCCCACCTCCCATTAGGTATCGTAAGGAGGGTACAGAACGACCACGCCTAGAGCCAATGGACCATTGGTAATACGAACAACTACAATACCTACAGACGACTGCTAACCATTGCAATCGCACCCCCAATTCCTTTCAAAACCTCTATCAATTATCCTATTTTATACTCATGATATCGTCCTTCCTACTCTTCCCTCTTCACAGTTTAGTAATCATCAGTTCCGGTAACAATGACATCGTTGATCTTGAGAATCATTCGGGTCAGCTGGGTGGCCAGCAGCAGCTGCTGTCGCTTGCCGATCAGGGGGTCAACCACAAAGTTCTCTCGCATGTCGTTGTTACCAGTGTTGAGACAGTCAATGCCCAGTCGGGAGTTGCCCTCCTTGACCTGACGCGACTTGACGGAAGCCAGGCTCTCGATGGAAGACAGACCGGAGTTGTCGGCCAGAGCTGTGGGAATAGCCTCCAGAGCGTTGGCGAAAGCTCGGAAAGCGTACTGGTCGATACCAGTCATGTGGTCGGCCTTCTCGGCCACGGCAATAGCACATGCAATTTCGGCGGCTCCTCCTCCGTACACCACTCGGTTGTCTCGAACCAGGTTTCGCACAACACAGATGGCGTCGTGCAGAGCTCGCTTGGCCTCATCGACAATCATCTTGTTGGAACCTCGCACGAACACGGTGACGGCTCGGGGGTTGGCACACTCCTCAACAACCAGCATTCGGTCTCTGGTGGTTCCAAACTCGAGCTCTCGCACTCGGCCGGCATGACCAAGCTTGGCGGCAGACAGGTCCTCGAATCGAGGCACGATTCGGGCGCCAGTAGCAATAGCCAGAAGCTCAATCTCGGGTCCTCCAACCCATCGAACGGCAGCAATACCGTTCTGGAGAAGAAGATGGTTGGCCTCGTCATCGAAACCCCACTGACAGATAACCAGGTTGGCACCGGTGGCCTTGACCTTGGCGACCATGTCCTCAAAGGTCTTCTGCTCGTATGCCTGCAGCTTTCGGAACTCGTCGACGGAGCTGATGTCCAGCTTGTGCTTGGTCTTGGGCTTGGGGGGCTCGAAGGGGCACGTCAGGATGGCAATCTTGACGTCGGTGATGTCTCGGGGCATCTGGGGGTGCGACATGTCCTTGTCCAGAACCACTCCTCGCACAAACTTGGTGTCTTCGAGAGATCCTCCAACCTTTCCGTCGACCTTGATGAGCTCAAAGTCCACGTCCTTTCGGTCGAGATCAGCCACGGCCAGAACGGCGTCAACAGCGATGTTTGTGAAGAGATCGTGAGCCTTGGACACAATCTTGGAACCCAGAGAGGTCTTGGCGGCCTTGAAGAGGGTGGTCTTGTCAACGTCGGACACGGTCACAGTGTCGGCGATCTGCTCCAGTCGCTCAACAGCGACCTTGGAGGCCTGGTCGAATCCGTTGGCGATTCGAATGGGGTGAATACCCTTCTCGATAAGCTCGTAGGCCTGATCAAGCAGAGCTCCGGCCAGAACCACAACACCGGTGGTTCCGTCTCCAATCTCGTCATCCTGAGACCGACTGAGCTCGACCAGAAGTCGTGCAATCTGGTGCTCAATTTCCATCTGGCTCATGATGGTGGCTCCGTCGTTGGTGATGGTGATGTCTCCGTCGGGAGAAATGAGAATCTTGTCCAGACCTCGGGGTCCCAGAGAAGTCTTGACGATATCCGACACGGTTCGTGCGGCCAGAATGTGGCTCTTGACGGCCTCAATTCCGTGTGCTCGCTTCTTCTTTCCTTGACTATGTGTTAGCGTGTGTTCTTGACGTGAAGGGCAGTTGCCACCCTTGAACCTCCCTCTCTCTCCTGGTTGTGGTGCTGCTAGTTCCGGTGGTACTCACTCTCTGACAATAATGAAGGGCCGTCCCATCTCGTCCTGAGCCACAATGGCATTGGACATGTCAGGCATGGGCATTGTCTGTTGCTGGGCCATCTTGTGTCGTCTTGTGTGTAACTTGTCTCTTAGATGTGATGCACAGTAAGGTGTGTTTTCACTTGATCTGTACTGGTAATAATTTCCCACCACCCTAAAGGTAAACGTACACACCACACTCCCAAAACTTCTAGGCCTTTCGGAAGGGTAAGTTTCAGGTCACGTGCCGTAGTGGGCGGCAGTGTGGTGTTTGAGGGTGTTACTGGAGACTTGTAACAAATAGGAGTACACAGGGTGGTTCGAAATCACGTGATAACTCACACACTACTACACTATTTTTTATTAGTTGCTCCCAAACTGCTTTTAATACCCTCTCAAGGCACCATCCGCCTCGACCTGATCCTCATATAAGGTTCAAGGAAGATAGAGGAGGTCGTTTGAAGATGACAGATAGTAATCGCGTTTTAGAGAGGATATGAGGTTGATGGACCTTCTATTATATTTGGTCAGTCAGTGCTACTATACTCGTGCACGTCACTTGAGCAGAGCCCACGTTATTCGCCAAATAGACCTTCCTTCTTTGTTAAAGTAATCTAGACTAAATACACGAAGCTTTGACCAGCAGCTACTTGAGAATAAGAAGAATCGGAAGAGATATCATAACTGCATATTGTGATTGTGTACTGACCAGTTGAGCTGTTCAAGTGTGGTTAGGAACCACCTTCAATGCTCCCTTTCAAGGTAATACGTCTCTACTGTGTCAATAACGCTACTTCTCTTAGCCACCATTTAGCTTAGTCATCATTTCTACTACCCGTACGAGTAAGTATTTTGCACTTCTTGGAGACCTAGGGGGTACTTTGAGCAGCCGTGATCAATATCCGTCACTTCCAATCCTCGTAGCATCCCAGAGAAGCCATTTAGAGCCATTTTTTCGCGGCGATTTGCGATTTTTTACTCTATAAGATGGCAAGAATTCGATTCTGGTAACATTTCCGCGAGGACGTGGCGTAATGGTAGCGCATTGGATTTCGGTTCTTCTGAACGACGTCCTCCAAAGGCTGCGGGTTCGAGTCCTGTCGTCCTCTCTTTTTTGCTTTCCTACGACCTGTCTTTGTCTTCTTCTTCGTATGATACAATTTCAGGCGCACCTTACAGCTTCTCTTTCAGAGCTATATTTTTCTCGCCCTTAATGCATGTTCCCACCCGTATCTAAACCTTAATGGTGCTCTATTTCCAGAACCTTGTTTGGATCAGTTGACATGGAAGTAGATGTCTGGTGGGAGACTAATAATGGATGGTGGGGTGAATATTTTGACAATAAAAAACGGCGGCGAGTATGGCTGCATATACTTCATTCGATCAAGCATTTATATTAAGTGTAATCTCCAACACAGCACCCCTGAAAAGGACTGTTTGCTATCCCCCTTAAACAACGCCTGCATGCATGTTCTAACATCATCTCACATCTCACATCATCACCTCACAACCTACAACTCACAAATACAATGGACGAGGTGACCAACAAGACAGAAAACCTCGCATTGGAAAGCGCTGACGACCAATTGAAAGAGCTCAAGGAAATTGTGAGCGCCGAGAAACCCGATCTGACGAAAATCTCACCACAAGCATTCGCCAAGGCTGTCAAGGAGAACCCCAAACAGTGTCTACAAACATGCGCTGAACACAAGCAGTTCGGGGCTGTGGCAAAGCTCGACATTCCCCAGGACACAATCATGGCGGACTCGCTGTCGCTGCTCAAAACCAACCCGGAGTTCTACCTTCAGGTGATTTGCATGCAGAAGAAGCCATTCGATAAGGAGACGTTCAAGAAACTGGTGCAAATCGCACCCAGTTATGTGTCCAGTTTGGAAACGGAAGACAGAACCACCGCTCTTGCCGTGATGATCATTGCACGTCTATTCGAGGTGTTTCCTGCCGAGGCCGAGAAGGAATTGGGCTTTCAAATTGAAAACTTCCTACTCGCAGAAACCACAGACAATGTCATCACCGCCTTTTCGCTACTGTCAGTGCTCTTCTCCATCGATAGCAGCCGAGCGGCCGATATCTTCGCTTCCGAATGGATGCAACAATTCAAGCTGACCCCGTCATTGACTCATTCTGAGCCCACAATGTTGGCTATTCTGGACTGCCTGTCTTCAGCCTGCGTTTCGAAACAGTGCCGAGAGCTGATTGGCGCGAAGTTCGAGAAAGACCTTGTGCAACTACTGCAGGCTACCGTCTCGCAGAAGATCAAGCTGTACACAGCTACGATTCTCACAAAGTTGAGCTTCAAGCAGAAGGATCCCAAGCCCAAGGGTAGCGAACCAGAGCAGGAGGAGCTGCTGTCGACTTTGGAGTCTCTGTCGTCCATCTTCGAAGAGTCCGTGTCCGATAAGGATCTGAGAAAACAGGCTGTGGAGGGTCTTGCATACACATCTCTAGACCAGAATGTCCGAATGGGCATTATTGTGAACGAAGAGCTTCTTAAACAACTCGTGGAGTGTCTGAAGTCGAACGACGCGTCGTTGATCTACGGGGCTTTGTCTGTTTTCGCCAACTTGGCAGTCTACCCTCCTCGTCTGTCTCCTGACCAGAAGAAGGTGGCTGATCTGAAGAAGTACGCCGAGGCTGTCCAGGAGAAAGAGGAGGAGATTGCACAAATCAACAAACAGACGGACAAACGATGCAAGATTCTTGTTGACATGAAAATCCCGGCTATTCTGTCGGCTCTGGTGAACAAGCTGAAACCCAATGCTCGTTCGGTAGCAGGAACTATTCTTACCTCTCTGGCCGAGCAGAAGAGTCTACGGGGCGTTCTGACCCAGCAGGGGGCCGTGGCCACGCTTTTGTACATTCTCTGCGACACTGACGCGCAACTAGAGCCCACCTCCAAGGTGTTCATCACCTCTGGACTGGCCAAGCTGCTTGTTTCGACTAACCCCAGTCTGGTCTTCGGCTCCAAGATCTCAGCCTCGGTAGCTGTCATTCCTCTGTTGGCTAACATTGACAACGATTTCTCTCCTCTTCCTCTGTTGGACTCGTTCGAGGCTGCACTGGCCCTGACCAACCTTGCATCTTTCGACGATACCACCCGTAAGGTCATCATCAGCAAGGGATGGGAGAAGATTGAGAACATGATGACGTCGCAGAACCCCATGGTTCAGCGAAGTGCGGTGGAACTGGTCTGCAACCTGTCCCTTTCTCCCTACTGTGCTGAAAAGTACCTTGATGGAAGCAAGGCTGCCAACTCACGTCTTAACCTGTTGGTTGCTCTGACAGATCTATCTGATGAAGCTGGTCGGTTGGCGGCTATGGGTGCTTTGGCTATGCTTTCCGAATGGGACCCCGCCCCTCCCATCATGGTCAAGAACGAGAAGCTCATGGCCTGTCTGAAGCGGGTTCTCGATAAGGACACAGAAGTGGAGATGATCTACCGGGCTGTGGCGCTTGTGGGCAATCTTTCGCAGAAGGAAGGAGGCGAACTGGGATCTCTCAAGCCTGGTCTGTTGAGAGTCAAGTCAACGGCGAAGGACATGGAGACTGAGGTCGATGACATTCTTACTAGAGTCAAGTAGATGGCCGAGTTAGAACAGTGTGTACCAACTATAGATGGACACGGCTAAATAATTAATGATGGAAGCGGAATGTATCCGAGCTACTTGTACATCACAACGGTAGTTACAGTCACGCGATGTCTCGAACTGTATTGAAAAGTGGACAAGTGGAAAAGTGGACCTGGTGAACCCTCCTGTCCTTGAAGTGCCTCTCCCATGTGCTTTTCAAATACCGCACCTGGGGGAGGCTGGAAACGCGTGAACAGACGTGGTGTACTTTGAGAGATGTTGAAGCTGGTTTGTTTTATAGAATTCCAGGCCTCGTGTAAATACCTCAACCTGCTTCTAATAACCAACGGTTGATGTTTACTTTTGTTGCCGCCGTGGATTGTGTGACTGTATAACCCGATTCTCCGGATGAGCTGCAGAGTCCACATATGCGGCGTTGTACTGTATGGGGCCTGTGAAGTTTGGATCCTGGCAGTCTTCAGGTACAAGCAATACAGTCTCTCGAGTATTGTCGGTCTGTAGTGGTATTTCAGCGGTTTGATTACTGTTTCAGGTACCAAACACACTATACACTTGTAGACTGGTAGTGTGCCCTTTCCAAAGAGCTATATACAGCCCCCCTCGAGGTCTCGAGGCCGGTGATTTAGACCCTTGGGTGCTTGCTTTTTCTCGGTGCGTAAATCCGTGATTTTAGTGAACTCTTTTCACGCCTTCCAGAGCCAAATGGAAATTCAATCTCATTGCATGCCCCTGGCGAGCGTTACAGACGAGGAGGTGCCAAGCCGGTAATGTGGGAGGTGCAGTGATTTAGACCAGTTCTAGAGCACCATCAGTAGCACGGGGCTGAGTCGTGGCTGTGTAGTTAGGGCGGAGCCATGGGGGAGATTAGAGATGTTGAAATCTGGTCACGTGACTGGAGCCCGGCTCGCCCTCTACACATTATGGCGAGAAGCGCTAATTGCTCTTACTTCACCACCTCCTCTATAACCTACACTGGGTGAGATCCACTTTGCTTTATTTTGCCTTTGTCTGCCTGGCGATTATTCTGCCCGTGCCTTTGGATTAAGGTGGTGTTGGGACATAGCGTAAATATACACTACGCACACGTAAAGGCTCAGACGCGTACCTAGGCTGTACAGTAAACACTTCGACCACCCTTTACTGTACCTACTCACCCACCAAGTCTTCCTTCTTTGCTTTGCTCACACACCATGAGCACCGACGCAGAACTACAGACCATCTCGGGCCTCTCGGTGGCGTCCAAAAGCGCCCCTAGCACCCAGACTGAGGGAATCACCGCCAGTGGCAAAGTCGAGGCTACAACCAATGCCGAAGAGGCCGCAAGCGACGCGGAAGAGGAGGAGAACCCGCTGGTGGTGGCGGCCCGGGACGGCAACACCGCCGAGGTCAAGCGGCTGTGTGAATCGGGCGCATACTCGGTTCTGGACACCTCCGAGGACGGAGTCACTGCTCTCCATTGGGCCGCAGTGAACAACCGAATCAGCACGTGCCAGTATCTGGTGGAACAGGGAGCGGTGGTGGACGCCAAGGGAGGCCAGTTGAACGGCACGCCGCTACACTGGGCTTGTCGCCGAGGACTGGTGTACATTGTTCATTTCCTGATCCAGAGCGGAGCTGATCCGCTGAGATCAGACGTTCAAGGCTACAATGCACTTCATCTCGCCACCCACTCGTCCAACGTAATGCTGCTGGTCTACCTGTTACACCAGGGTCTTCCTGTCGACTGTCAGGACCCGAACGGACGGACCGCACTGCATTGGGCGGCCTACCAGGGAGACGCTCTCTCAGTAGACGTGCTGCTGAGATGGGGCTCGGACGTGAAGATCACAGACACTCAGGGCTTCCTGCCATTACACTGGGGCATTGTCAACGGCTCACGAAACTCTCTGGCCCGTCTTATTGAAGAGGGATCCGACATGTACGCCAAAAGTAGTGACGGAAAGACTCCTCATGTCATGGCCGCGGAGATGAACACCACTGCACAGCTCCAGGGCGCCCTGGACGACTGCGGCCGATTTCCGGACGGCAGCCAAAAAACAAAATACTTCGACCCTCGAACAACCAATCTCATCTGCTTCTTCACGCCCTTCATTCTCATTCTTGTGGGACTGGTGCTGTGCACCTTCTGTGGACCCATTTTCGGGCTCATTCTCACTGTCGCAGCGCTGTTTGGTTCCATCAAACTGCTCAAGACGCTGGTACTGCCGTCTCTCTACAACGGACATGCTGCATTGTTGAAATCGCCCTTCCAGGCTGGAATTTTCACAGGCTCGGCCTTCTGGGTGACGGTCAAGTACCTCACCTCCGTGCTGCCGGCCACCTTCTCCTCCCATCCCATTCTCAACTTCTTCTTCGCATGCACCTTCGGCCTGTCCATGTATTGTTTCTTCAGATGCATGTCCATGGATCCAGGATACATCCCCAAGCTGTCGGGAATCACCGAGCAGAAGGAAGTAATTGAGACACTCATCGAGAGAGGCGAGTTTGACACCAGACACTTTTGTTTCGTCACCTATGTGCGAAAGCCGCTCCGATCAAAGTTCTGCAGACAGTCGAAACGAGTGGTTGCTCGCTTTGATCACTTTTGCCCTTGGGTGTGGAACGCCATCGGAGTGAGAAACCACCGCATGTTTTTGCTCTACGTGCTGTTTCTGCAGATTGGCATTCCCATCTGGTTGGCCCTCAACAACGCCTACTTTGGAGAGCTGCTTGAGGTCAAGCGGTGGGACCCCATGGAGTTCTATCTCGTCATCTGGGTCTCCCTGCAGCTCATCTGGATCACTTTCCTGTCCTTTGTGCAGATTTTCCAGATCTGTCGGTCTCTCACAACCTCCGAGGCCATCAACCTGCAAAAGTATGGCTACATGGGTGCTGACGACTACTCGTCGGTACCCCTGGACCACTCTGCCGCCGCAGCTTCTGCCAAATCGGTTATGAATGCCCACGGTCATGCCTCAAAGTCTCCCTGCTTCTCTTCGGTGCTCAAGCTACTCGGAGTCGATCAGTTTGTGGCTACTGCAGGAGAAGCCATCAAGCATCGAGACAACCGTTCTTGGAAGGAGAAGAACCCGACCGACGCAGGGGCAGGAACCAACTGCTTCGACTTCTGGTTCCCCAAGGGCAAGTTTGATCTGTTGGCTTTGTTTGAGGCCGGTAAGGGTGGAGGAGCCATTGGAGGCCAAGCGGTGGACTACTACAAGCTGTGGGACTTCCCCGACGTGTCGCCCAACCAGCAGCAGACCACCACCCGGTCCACTCGAGAAGATGGAGAGGCTCTTTTGGCCGAGTCTCAAGTTTGAGCATTGATAGATAGAGAGAGGAACGCTAACATAAATAATAAGCTTGTATAAACCGAGTGTGGTGTGAGTCCTGGTACTTGTAGTGCTGGTGATGAAGCGGGTGGAATTGTACAAGTAGAAGTACTTGTAAATTGGTGACTTGTGACATGATCCGATCTCACGAAACTCAAGAGAGTCTATAGGAAACGTCTTCCAACCCCTCCAACCTCCCTTGTTGGTGTATTGCACTTTGACTGGCACTTCTGATCAGCTTCCCAGACGCATAACTTTTTGCACCACCTAAACAAGATCACCATGTCTACAAGTACAAGTACAAGGTACAGACACTTGCACTCCAAAACACATCCATAACTCATAATAAATTTACAGTACAAATACATATCCAGCCCAAAGTTCCATTAGTGTTCCCTTTTCCTTCTTCAGAAGGCATATTCTCCCTGCTCCATCAACTGCAATGCTTTTTCCGTAGGGTTTCGGACCCTACCTGACCGGCTCTTTGGAGACGCCGAGAACGACATGCTCAGGGGCTCCCTCTTGACTTCCGGGGACTTTGCTGGAGTCGACCTTTCCACCGGTGTAGTCCTTTCCAGACGACTCAGTCTCTCCTCTTCAGGAGTCTTTTCAGGGCTCGTCCGAGGGTATTTTCTTGGTCTACCTCTTCCTCGACGAACAGGGGTAGAAGCAGCAGCAGCAGCAGGGATAGGTGTGGTTTCCTGTCCTCCTGCGGTCTCGGCAGTCTTTGTGGTCTCCATACTCTCTGTAGCTTTCGCAGCCCCCGCAGCCTCAGCAGCAGCCTCAGCTTCTTTCTGCCTTCTCTCAATCGCCAGCTTCTGCTTCCAATGCAGCTTCTTCACCTTGCGGGTACCTGATGTAGTAGCTGTAGGGGTCGCAGCAATCATCTTTTCATCTCCCATAGTACCCCTTCGTGATCTCTTTCGTGCCCGCTCTTCTCTCGAAAGCTGCGCCGTATCCTCCATCTCAACAGGCTCAGGGGCCGACTTTCTCGCCCGCGTGGGTTTCTCGGGCAAGGCAGAAACCCGTCCGGATCGTGTCTGACGACCAGCCTGACTCCACTTCTTCAGCTCCTTCGGACTCATGTCCTCGATGCGTATACTCGTGATCTCCTGAGCAGGTTCCTCCCTGGTGTACTCCCACGACCAAGCTAGCGACTTGCGCTTCTTCTGCACCAGCGAACCATCTTCCTCGAAGATCTTGCGGTCCTTGGCTCCAAACTGCTGGGCCACCTGCGGCTTAGAAAGACCCCAGTCACCCTCCTCGAGCTTCTTGGGAGGCCGCATTAGCAAAAGACACAATGGAAGAGCATGTCTGTGGTTTGTGTATGGCCAAGCAAAGCTGTGGACAGCCGCGTGTCTGTGACATCGAGGGCAGAAGTGGCCCAGAGTCTTGGGTCCGTCAGAAAGGTTGTAGACCGAACAACAAGACACGCAAGTTTGTGTTGCGCCTGAGACAGAAAACCCATACACCCCAGATAAAGCGTACTTGGAAGGATCGTAGGCCTGTTCTCTGGCAGACTTGCACAGTCTGTCAAAGCTGAGATCCTCCTGGCTGAAAGACCACGATCCAGAGTTCTTTCGCTGCGCTCGAATGTGTCGCTTGGAGCGCTTGGAACGAGAACCATCACCGTCGTCACGAGACGATGACCCTTCATCCCGTGACATGGCCGTGCTATCGTCACGAGACTCGCTGTCGCTGACCAGACAGCTATCTACATCTTCACTTCCTCCTCTTTCGTCCAGAACAGATAATCTATCGTTGAATCGCACCCGCTCGTCTGTGTTGTGCATTCCGAGATAGGGGTGACTTCTTCGAGCGCTTTTCGGTTGAATGAAGGGCGGTACTTGCGATTCGGGAGATGTGGTGGTATCTGGACTGGGAAGAGACGGAAACCTGATTTCATTGCTGGCCCCATTCATGATGGGGTCAATGGTGGAATCCTGGGAGTCGTTCGACAGCTGAGATTGTGACGAAGACTGCGACTCAACTGGTGCGCCTTCAGTCACAACTGGAATGGCTGCTTCCGCAGGAACAACTGTGGAAACCTCAGCGACTGTCGTTTCCGAGACATCGCCGACAGGCACAGGTAGTGAGTGATCGTCTGCCGTGTGTGGTTCAGTTTTGGGGATCAGGGGCCAGTTTTTGCTTGTCGAGATCTCGATTGCTTCTTGTGATGATTCTCGCGAAAGTTCTGACGAGCCTCCTTCTCTTTCCCTTTTCAACATTAGCTCAGGGGTCCCTCCTTCCCTCTGCTCTTGTCGTTTCTTCCTCCGTAGCAGTTCGATTTTGGTGAGCTCGTCCATGTCGTCGTCGCTCTCCTCCTCACTACTTTCTTGTGGGCTTCCATACAGTCCTTTGGAGTTTTCCTCGCATGTCTGGCACAAGCATTCCTTGTTTCCTCGTCCAAAGTAGTTTTCTGCGTACTTGACGGTGATTTCGTCGCCCACATTGATGGGCTTGACGGCCTGAATCACCATTCCGGAAGGAACAGGTACAAATCGAGCGTTAGCACTACAGTCGTGGTTAACGAACCGCGCAGGGCCCAGCATGAGACAGTTTCCGCCTCTTCGGGACGAGTGAAGTACGGAAAAGTCGTTGGCAAGAGCCAGTTCTTCGTCCTTGGTCATTTTGGCCAGACATCCAGACAGTCCCACAATCTCGTCTCCTCGGTTGTATCTGACTCTGGAAATGACGCAGGACTCTCCTCTGTTGGAACGACACTTGTATCGCATGGACACGTCGATTTCAAACCCGCACGACGCCTTGTAGATGGTGAGGTATCGCACAGTGTGTCGTTGAAACTCTTCGTAAGCTAGTGGACTCAGCCGTCCTCGGTATCCCCTCACCTCCTTGAGTTCCAGAAACGCGTTGGTGGCCTTTCTGATCGCCAGATTTGCTGCGGCGCCGGTCTCACACTCGGCAATGGAACGTACCAGGTCGTGGATATGGCGATCCGAAATGCCGCGGAACGGCTTGTAGTGCACGGACGCCTTACGGACCTCGGCCCAATAGAAGACGCGCTCCAGCAACAGGTCGGTGAGAGCATCATCGATGGTCGCCAGCTCCCCGGGCGTGACCGTGATCATTGTGCTGTTGACGGGGTCGTTTGTTGGTCGTTAGTATGGCTTTGTGCGCAGCTTTGAATTTAGCAAAAGATGCGTGTTTTCATGCATGTGGGGGTCAAAGTGGTTCGGCTTGTCTAAAGGTGAGCGTAGCCAGTGTATATGAAAGAGGGCGACTCTGGGGCGCTTATTTGACCTGAATGAATTGCTTTTCCAATTTTTGAACGAGGTTTCAGATCTAGAGCACTATTTTCTTCTTCTTGTAGCCCCCATATACTTGTACTCCTACCTCGTAGACGGGACTTGTCACATCATAGCTGGACATGAATGTGGGCTATAATTGCCTGTCAAGGGTGATTCATAAATGAGAGCTCGAAGCCAAAAGGACAGGGACTGGGCGTATCAAGTGACTGTTCAGATATAATGTACAGTTGCTACAAAACTGCTACAACTGTGGTTTACAAGTCGAGACAGTTAATGGTCTGACGACTGTCACACGTCAACTGAAGAACTAGTGCGATTTGAGGGGCAGCTGAGAGCCGTTCAAATGTTGATACTTGCACATGAATTTGTCAGATACAACCCCACACTCCTCACACCCATACTGAGCCCACTTGAACTGTGCCCGCTATATACTCTTCTTGTACACACCTACCTGCACCCCATCGCATGTTTCAGATCAGAGGAGACGGTTTAAACCGGCTTTAAACGACTCGAGAGTGTTTGGATTTGGTCTGGTATGGACAACCGTGGCACACTATCCAACGCCATAGTGTGTTTACGTATTGTAATAAAGAGGGGTATTCCATCGGGCTACTTATAGACTATTGTATGAGTACAATCTGCGAACATCAATTACTGTACAGCATTTACAGTGTACGGCGGTACAAGCCGAGGTGCAGTAACAAAGGCAGAGATGCAGAGCTGTATAACTTCATGAGGTTTACACGTGATTGCTTAGACAGAATTTGAAGGCTTGGATTATTCGGGGTTATTCGGGGTTCATCTGGTTTCTTCTCTGATAACCTGGGACTACTTTTCAAACTGGACCTACCGGTACTTGTACCATTCATTGACAGTCCGCACAGCTCGCACTTCCCTTCACTACTCTGCTAATCAATGTCTTAAATAACATTAGCTCTATAGTTACCTTCATTTGTTAGCTATGTCAAGCTCAGCACTGTAAACATCTCGTCCAATACAGACGGAAATTGAAATCAGATTTCAGATCCAAGCTCCCTGTTTCTTTCCGATCCTAACACTGCTTCCACCTCCTCTATCACATCTAAAACTCACCACTTCGATTGTATGCCTATCTCCGCTATTACTCAGCTTATCACGCACCACCTGCACTCTAATTCAGCATGCGCAAAAAACGAGTGATTGGAACCAAGGTGGAGCCTGTGGAGGAACCCAAGGTGGTGCAAACGGCCGCTGCGCCGACTCCGCCGCTCCCACAGACCCCACCGGTGGTATCCACAGCCTCTCCGGGCCCGGAATCATCCACAGCCATGTCGCTGACATGTCCGATTTGCGAGGAGACCATGTTGACACTGATGCAACTGAATCGACACATTGACGACGTCCACGGCGACGGCAAGGGCCGGCCACGGACCAACGGCGAAAAACCGCATACGAAACCGCGGCCTACCGACGAAATGGTGACCAAACGGCACTGGAAACACCCTGGGCCGGGCCAAACGTGCCATTATCCGGACTGCAAGCGCAAGCTGGGCGCCCGAAACGGCTCGCGACACTGTCGACATTGCGGTAACATCTTCTGCCATGGTCATAGTCGCTACAGAATGAAACTCAGTCGAGATGCACACCATCAACCGAATGGAGGTATCTGGTGCTGGGTGTGCAAGACATGCTACACGGGCAGAGAAGGGTATAACGATACAACGGGTGCAGAGAGAGACTTGACACAGGGATTCAAGAAGATCCGACAGGCGAAGATCGATGTTCAGGAACTGTCTGTCAACAAGCTGGAGAACAGACTGAGACGACTGGTGGAGGAAAGCATAGAGAACCAAAACTCGGGACCATGGTGGAAACCAAAGGCGGCAGTCACAGCTTCAGTGCCGTGGCAACAGGACTCTAAACAGCCTAATTGCCCAGAATGCCAGGTTAAGTTTACCTTCTTGATCCGTCCTCACCATTGTAGGGTGTGTGGGAAGGTGGTTTGTGGACAGACAACGACACAGTGTTCTCTTCCTGTCGGAGTGGACATTCTCATTAGTAGTCTGGACATGAAGGAGGAGTTCAGTGGTGTTATTTCGGCCGATTGCGAACCCATCCGGATCTGTCTTACCTGCAAAGACACAGTGTTCGGTAAGCGTAACTTCCAGCGAGATGTTAACTCCGACCCTGGCGAGCTGCTCAAGTTGTACAACACCATGGCTCATTTGACCAACTCCATTGAAAACATGATGCCTCGATTCCAGAAGGAGTTGGAGGAGACTATCGCGTCCAAGCAGATGGCCGGCATGCATCCCAAGGACATCCTGGCGGCGTCTAAACTGCGAAAACGGCTTCTGGACACCTTTTCACAGCTGGATTCGGCTGCTAGAAGGGTTGGAGCTCTGGAGGGACTTTCTCCTACAGAGGAACGCCTTCAGCAGCAGATCTACACAGCTGCCGTGTCGTTTTTACAGGAGAAGATGCTGCCCCTGAAGACACTCCCCAAGGTTCTGGGCAGTGAAGCTACAGCTCCCGAGCCTGCCAAACCCCGTCCTCCTGCCAACTACAAGGCTCTTCAGCAGCAGCTGGTGGTTATGGAAGAGCAGAGGTTTATGGTGGAGAACATGATGTTGGAGGCCAAACAGAGAAGAAAGTACGACGAGTTGGCGCCGTTGGAGATGTCTGTGAAGGATCTCGATAAGGAGATTGAGATTCTGCGGAAGAGGCTAGGAGATGAGGCGTTTGCTTAGAAACGGCCTACAAGCCTGCATGATACAGTATGAACATCCCATTCATACTGAAACAGTAATGAATAATGAATAATGATAACCCACACTACAGGTACAGCCATCGTCGTAAATCTAAAACATATACATTAGCTACAATACTTCTCTTTAAGATCGGTCAAAGAGTCCATCGTCATCATCGTAGTCGTCTCCTCCACTGACGGACCAGTCGTCCGAATCGCCCATTTCGCTATCATCGTCATCATCGTCGTCGTCATCCTGATCGTCTGTGTATTCGTCAGACTCCATCAGACCCTCCAGAGACAGCTGCAGCATGGTTTCGTTCTTAGCCACCTTTCCGGCCTCCACCTTGTATCCTCCCTCAACGTTACAGCCTGTGAGCTTGGCCTTGGTGCCGATTGTGGTCTTTGTTCCAACCAGACAGTTCTCGAGAGTCACATCGTCGGCAATGAAGGCGCCGTCAAAGATGACACAACCGTTGATTCGACATCTCTTGCCGATGGTACAGTTGTTGCCAACCACAGATCGCTTTATGCTAGTTCGCTCACCAAGCTGGGTCTCTTCGCCGACCAGAGAGTCGACACCGACAGTGGCAGCTCCCTTGACAGCCGGAGCAGGTTTCTGGGCAGTAGTAGTGGCATTGGCCTTGGCTCGAGCCTTGAGAATCACTCGGTTCATCTCCATGTATGCAGACAGGTTGTTGGCTCTGGCAAAGGTATGGGTGTCCAGAACGCATAGAGACACGGACTTGAGAGGCTTGGCATGGGCCCACGATCGTCGGGCAATGTCTCGAACCACTCGGTCCCACTGTCGGCCCTTGGCCAGAATGGTATGTGCCTCCTCCTGTTCTTGTCTGACGGGCGAAGACGACCGGGTGTCGGGGTCTTCGTCTGTAGAGTCCTCCTCGGGGGTGGCCTGAGTCTCGGTAATGACTCTGCACACGTCGGCGGTGCAGAAGTAGACGGAGGCATTAAGCAGCTGTGTGGACACCAGAGACTTGGGGAAGTGCCAGAGCATGGACCGTCGAATGGGCACGGTCTTCTTGTTCTCAATGTAGTCACGCGAGTATGAGTCCAACAGTCGTGGGGTTCGCGAGTCCAAGGAAGAGTGCACCGTCACATCCTTCAGCAGGGTCTTCTTGTCCACGTTTTCGAGAGTGTTGGGGTAGTAGAAGGCTGTGAGAAGCGAGTCCGAGTCTCGGCTTCGGTAAGTGTCGACCAGCGAGCTGGCGGGAATGTCTGTGACAAAGTCGCAACCAACGACAATGAAATCAGAGGGCTCTCCTCGAGTGAGCTCCAGAATGAAGTCTCCAGACTTGGCATCAGTCTTCGAGCAGATGGTCAGGTTGGAGGCCACGGTGGAAGTGGGATGCTCGGCCTTGAAGGAATCGACGTAAGCAGAGATATCGGGCTCATCCGAGGTCAAACAACACACAAACACCTTGGGGTTGGGGATGGTTTCACACCACTTGAGAGTGTAGTCGATCACAGGCACGTTGGCCATGGGAAGCAGGGCCTTGGGCACTCCGGAAGCCCGCACGGACGACAGAGGCGCCATGTTTTTGCCCTGGCCGCACAGAATGAACACTTTGAAGTCGGTTCCCATTGTAGCTGAGTAGGAGTTAGCACAGAGACGTGTAGGTGTGCTTTATGTGATCTTTTCCAATGCTAATAAATTTCACTGCACATGGAGCTTGCATCGGAGTTTATTTGTGGGGGTGCAAGTGGTGGACAGGTGTACTAGTATGAGGATGGGGGCGATTTTTAGATGATGTATAATGCATAATTTAGTCCCTAAGCTATTCTAAGAGATGTGCACTTTTCAGATTCTCTCTGTGGTGCTAATTGGGTGAGTTGGATGGGCTGTATGATGACTTCCCCTTCAAGTAATCTCCTGCTGAAGCTAAGTGCACTCCTAAGTAGCATGTGTGTTTTAGTTCGGTGTGGGTTTCCGCCCGAGTGATTTTGTAAGCAGCAAAAGTTCTCACCTGCATCTTCTTGACGAGCCGACAATACCTCTGTCTCTGGTACCGCCACTTTCATGACACATATTGGTACAATAGCCAGATACTATCAGATATCGTGACATAACCACAATCAGCAATTAGGTCAATCACCCCCTGGCGGATTTTTCCCTATTGTCCGCCAGGGCATATTTACTGACTGGTCAAGTGCATAACAATACAAAAAGAGCTGCTAAACAAACAGGAGAGGTCGCAAACAGCATCAGACGGCCTATAAGAATGTCCTTGTGGGTTCGTTTAGAAATATACGACGATTTTCGAGCTCTTTTTTTTGGCTGGCGGATGATAGGGAGAAATCCGCCGGGGGGTGATTAACCTATGAGTTCAGACTCTGTTATCTCACGTAATCAACCAGTAGAAGGTGTGAGAAAAAGGGTACGTAAGAGGTATTTGTGGGGTGACAAAAAAAGTAGAAAGCAATTAATGAGCAACACAAAAGCTCCCAGGTCTATCCTTAGCTTTCCGTCTACTCATACAGCACTTATCCTCCTACTCTACCCTCTCCCATCTCGCCACCATACGCCACTTTTCCCCAAACACTAATACTGGGAGACGCATCACCACCTTACACACATTAGAACCTCAACACTCAAGTCACTACTTCAGTACAACCACACTACACACACACAACCATGGAAAACGACCCTCTGCTCGCAGCTCTCAATCAGGAGGCGCCCGAGGTGGCCGCCGCACCCACAGATCCCGAGCGGGAAAAGGCGATCGAGTCGTTCAAGAGAAAACTCAAGGAGCATCGAGAGTATGAGGTCAAGCTCAAGGACCTGCGACTGGGAATCAGAGACCTCGAGCGCAAATTCGACAAGACCGAGGACGACATCAAGGCGCTACAGTCCGTTGGTCAGCTGATTGGTGAGGTTCTCAAGCAGCTGGACGAGGAACGGTTCATCGTCAAGGCCTCCAACGGCCCCCGATACATTGTGGGCTGCCGGTCCAGCATCAAGAAGGAGAAGCTGCTCCAGGGCGTGCGAGTGTCTCTGGACATGACCACGCTGACCATCATGCGAATTCTCCCCCGAGAGGTCGATCCTCTTGTTTACAACATGACAACCTTTGAGCCCGGAGAGCTCACCTTCAACGGTATCGGTGGTCTCAATGAGCAGATCCGAGAGCTCAGAGAGGTCATTGAGCTGCCCTTGAAGAACCCCGAGCTGTTTTTGCGAGTCGGAATCAAACCCCCCAAGGGTGTGCTTCTGTACGGACCCCCCGGAACTGGTAAGACTCTGCTGGCCAAGGCCGTGGCCGCCACCATTGGAGCAAACTTCATCTTTTCGCCCGCCTCCGCCATCGTCGACAAGTACATTGGAGAGTCTGCCCGTCTGATTCGAGAAATGTTTGGATACGCAAAGGAACATGAGCCCTGTATCATCTTCATGGATGAGGTGGATGCTATTGGAGGACGACGATTCTCTGAGGGAACCTCCTCTGATCGAGAAATCCAGCGAACGCTTATGGAGCTGCTTAACCAGATGGATGGTTTCGACTACCTCGGAAAGACCAAGGTGATCATGGCCACCAACCGACCCGATACTCTGGATCCCGCTCTGTTGCGAGCAGGACGTCTGGACCGAAAGATTGAGATTCCGCTGCCCAACGAGGCTGGCCGACTGGAGGTGTTCAAGATTCACGCTGCCGGTGTTCAGAAGCAGGGTGAAGTTGACTACGAGGCCCTTGTCAAGATGAGTGATGGTTTCAACGGTGCAGATATTCGAAACGTGGTCACCGAGGCTGGTTTCTTTGCCATCCGAGACGACCGAGACTACATTGTTCAGAACGATCTCCTCAAGGCCTGCAGAAAGGTGGCCGAGAACAAGAAGCTGGAGGGTAAGCTCGAGTACGAGAAGTTGTAGTAGACTAGATAAGCATTTATTCGCACGTGACGTTGTAGGAGTGGTGTAATCTGATGTAGAGCAAGACAATATAAAGGTATGCCCTGTTTGTCGCAACAGAGGTTCAAGGGCAGTTGATTATAGCATGTACAGTACAATACATGTGTGTGGATCTACAAGCAATGCTTTGATCGCCGAACTCGTTAATTATGTACACCCATTGACAACGTTAGTGGCATGCTTCAAATACCTGCCCTACACACTTTCCGTCATGTGTGCCACCCTATAATCATCATCCTCAACTTCCTCAGGAATAGCATGGATCGTTGCCTTTTCGAAATCCTCATCCAGTCTTCTCTTTGCCTTTGCAAACTTGTTTCCGTAGTTCTCTCCGTCGACTACAACGTCTGCCTTGATGAGTTTCTCTTGAGTGGCCATCCAGGCGTCGAGATTGGTGACTTTGAGGTCCGGGATCGCATTGAACGGCACGAAGAAGTCCGTCTTGAACGAATTGAAGTGTGTACGGTTCTTGAGCCGTGGCGAAGACAGATCTGTCGTCATGACATGGACATGGACATGGTTCATGCTGGGCACCGAGTGGATGCCTGACTGGATCTTCACATCCTTGGTGTATCCCTTCGTGCGGATGAACTCGACGGCTGCCAGCTTCTCCACTTTTTCCACCATTTCCCGCGTCTTTTCATACAGGTCATCATCTTCAAACGCCTTGAGAGGATGGGTATCGGGTTTGACGGCCTTGGGTAACACCAGGTAGTGGATATGCGATTTGGGGAACCCGTCCTTGATCACCACAAAGTCCGGCGTATCCAAAACCACGTCATTGGGGAACTTGTCGGGGCTTTTTATGTATTGGCCTAGTGCGTATTTCCACGACATGTTGGAGAGAGTGAGAGTCGTGCATATAACTGAAAATGGAGATGGAGGTGCAGCAAGAGAGGCACACGTAGACAAATGGGAGTCGCTGAAATGTGAAGCATGCAATCAAAGAGCAGTTTTAAATGCTGTCTGTGCCATTGAGAGGCTGAAAAATTGAATGGTACTTTCGGTATGTCTACATCTCTTTTCGTGGTCGAGTTCGAAAGACTTGTTATCCCACTGATCCCCCACTAATTTCCAAACTTACTTGACACTCTACTCGACAAACTACTTAGATCAAAGAAGGCCAAGGAATATCGGATCCTTTGGCCCACCCACGTCCTCCACCAAAACAGTCACGCTTAGGTACACGTCATTCCGTTCCTGAACCACTTTCATATTCCATACTACACTGATCACGTCTAGCCCACTTTTTCGCCGAGTGCGGCTGATGCTGGAGAAGAGTAATAGCTGTGGGATCAACATGAAGAGGGGAGACGCAAGCGGTATGAATCAAGGGGTGGTACAAGGACTACTTGTAGTAGATGTGAATTGCTACACTCACGTGACTCACTGCTGTCATTTTGGGTCACATGATCTCTCAAAATTCCCACTCACAATCCACCTCTCCTCCAACTTCCTCTTTCGTGCTTCTTCTGGAACCCTCCATCCTGTCCATCTGTTTTCGTCTTGTCAGGTCCAGGAATTTAAGCATCTTGTTTACAGTCACAGTGGCGACTATTGTTGCATGTGGGCGTTGATGTGGAAGCTGCAAGAACAGTACCTGAAGTGCACTTATCATTCTTCCTCGGAGATTAGCCACCGATTGACCATTTCTCAACTGCCTCGCACGTACTCCTGTCTCGGTCCTTCTCCCGTTTCAGTCTTGCTTGAGGCTCATTGTACACGCGCACCTGAAGCCGTCTACGAGACAACCCTGCATACAAACTTGTACCCCAGGCTGCATGCTCTCAGAGTTAAGTGACAGCTCATCGACTTAGCGAAACCCCAGTGCAGGTGGCGGAATAGAGCTTGAAGAGGGGAGAGGGGGTGAATTGGGGCGAAAATATTCATGTTGGGGGACTTAAGGGTCCTATATATACACTCTGGACACGTCAGCCACGACATTGCTCGTGTAACACCCCCTCTTGCCACGTCCACCCTTTTCTCGAGATACGCGTCGCAACTTTGATGCAAATGGGAGTGGATTTTGCTTCGTTTGTCGATCTTCTTAGAGGCGGGATAGCTGGCGGTGAACTGGCCATAATTTCGGTAGATTATTATACCATCGGAACCGCAAAAGACACGCGAGCATAATGCACTTTTCGGATTCGCTCTAGGACCCTGAAAGGACCAAATACACCCCTCCTCTCCTCAGCTTACCCTACCTCTTTTTTCCATGGTCCCAACCCACTTTACATTACGTGTCCCAAACAGAGTTGCGACAGGTATAAACCAGCATAGTGCTTAGGGCTAACCACATCTTGTACACCTCACCACACGTTTTCCCCCTACACTACCACATCACACACACAACATGGCCGGTGTAAGATTTCTCGACCTGGTGAAACCGTTCACGCCCTTCTTGCCCGAGGTCCAGGCCCCGGAGCGAAAGGTGCCCTTCAACCAGAAGATCATGTGGACCGCCGTGACCCTCATGATCTTCCTGGTCATGAGTGAGATCCCCCTCTACGGTATCAACTCGTCAGACAAGTCCGACGCGCTGTACTGGCTGCGAATGATGCTTGCTTCCAACCGAGGCTCTCTGATGGAGCTCGGTATCACTCCCATTGTGTCTTCCGGAATGGTGTTCCAGCTGCTTGGAGGAACCCAACTGATCGAGGTCAACATGGACCTCAAGTCCGACCGAGAACTCTACCAGACCGCCCAGAAATTGTTTGCCATCATCCTGTCGCTTGGACAGGCCACTGTCTACGTGCTTACCGGAATGTACGGACCCCCCAAGGAGCTCGGAGTCGGTGTTTGTCTGCTTCTCATCTTCCAGCTTGTTCTTGCCGCCCTTGTTGTTATTCTCCTCGATGAGCTGCTCCAGAAGGGCTACGGTCTCGGATCAGGTATCTCTCTGTTCATTGCCACCAACATCTGTGAGCAGATCTTCTGGAAGGCTTTTGCTCCTACTACCGTTAACAAGGGCCGAGGCTTCGAGTTTGAGGGAGCCATTGTCGCGTTTGTGCACCTGCTCTTCACCCGAAAGGACAAGAAGCGAGCCATCATTGAGGCCTTCACCCGACAGGACCTGCCCAACATGTCCCAGCTTGTGACCACCGTGGCTATCTTCGCCGCTGTCATCTACCTGCAGGGTTTCCGAGTCGATATTCCCGTCAAGTCTTCCAAGCAGCGAGGCCCTTACGGAGTCTTCCCCATCAAGCTCTTCTACACTTCCAACCTGCCCATTATGCTTCAGTCTGCCCTGACCTCCAACATCTTCATCATCTCTCAGATGCTCTACAAGAAGTTCCCCGAGAACATGCTTGTCAAGCTGCTCGGTGTGTGGGACGGCCGAGAGGGCATGCAGCAGCTCTTCCCCGTCTCCGGAATCGCCTACTACATGCAGCCTCCCTTCAACGCCAAGGAGGCTCTTGCTGACCCCATCAAGACTGTGGTCTACATTGCCTTCGTTCTGGGCGTGTGTGCCGTCTTCTCTGCCACCTGGATTGAGATTTCCGGCTCTTCTCCCCGAGACGTGGCCAAGCAGTTCAAGGAGCAGGGTCTGGTCATTGCTGGCCGACGAGAGACTTCTGCTTACAAGGAGCTCAAGCGAATCATCCCCACCGCTGCTGCCTTTGGAGGAGCCACCATTGGCGCTCTGTCGGTCGCCTCCGATCTTCTCGGAGCCCTCAGCTCCGGTACCGGTATCCTCATGGCCGTCACCACAATCTACGGCTACTACGAGATGGCTGCCAAGGAGGGCTACGTTGATGCTGCTATGTAATTGAACAAATACCCCCAGTTCAATTCAACCTCCTACGAAGTTCGAGTTCGGTTTCGCAAAATTCATTTGAGGCGGCCATTGATCGATCACTCTGTTGATGACGATGATGACCTACTAAACTACCCCCCAAGTCATTGGTTCGGACTTGTCTCAGCATAAAATCAAAGACAACCAATAGATTCACATAGTGTATAATATTCGTGAGTGGATACGTGTCGTGTCAGATCTAGGTTTGGGTGTGTCTGGCTGACTGCAACTTTATGTAGGGACGTAATCGATCGAGAGTGGGAGAGAATCTTCCACAGTAAAAATTATTCGAGTGAATACATCCACACAATCTGGATGCTGTGGGGGGGTAATCATGTAGTGTAAATTACATGGGCGCCATCCTGACGATGGTGTGAGTACAACCCAGTTTCCAGATTCTCAAAATATCCATTACTGGCCAAGTTAGATGGTAATTATCCACTTCGCATAACTCCGCGGACAATCTTTGACATTTCGGCAAAACACACAGGCAAGACCCAATTGCTCTGGATCAGATACATGTCAACTGTGAGGGGTAAAAAATTGTGCCTTTGGCATGTGTCCAAAACAGCTTGCCTCGCGTGATGTATCTTTTACGGCTTCCATGCTCAAATAATGTGCCTGGTTGACGCCAATGAAGACCGTATACGGTATAAGGACACGAGTGCTCAATTAGCCAAAAGCGGAATGGTAGCCGTAATGAATGGATAATATCGTTTCATTCGGATGAGAGTGTCGGTGCATTCGTTGGTTTTACAGTGCTCATATAAGAACGGGATTCGAGCGAGTACAAACAGAACTCGTACCAGCTTAGTCACACTTTCCCTTTGGGCTTACATAAGCCAATCAACTTGCACGTAGCTGAAGCTTCCCTTTCGCCACTTCTCTTGATGTCGCGTATACGCTACAGGTATTACTTAGAAACCTCAGACGCCTAATCGTCCTTAGAGTAAAGGTGTAACTAGCCCTCAAACAATTGAACAGACTTGGTTGGAAAGCTACCTACTTAGCAAGCCTCTCCAATTCGTTCAATTACGACAGTACTGACTAATGAAGCTGCCAATGACAAGGTCCTAGTGGTTTGAACAGATTCGTTCACTTTCGTACTACCAATCACCATACAAAATCTCTCAGCAAATCTCCCTCCAAAGCTCCTCTCCTTTTGTTCCTGAACTTAGATTTGAAAGTTGCATTATCTCTCACCATTGTTTCAACTTCCACAACACCATCACCAATTATGCGAATAGGACTGATTGTGCTCATAATTGGATTCCTATGGTGGACGCCATCGTGGCTGACTAAGCGGCTCAACAAGAACCACGCCGAGCCCACCATCATCGACAATCACATCACTCTTCTAATTGCGCATCCCGACGATGAGGCCATGTTTTTCGGCCCTACTCTCGATCTTCTGACGCGCGAAGAACACAAAAACACCGTGTCAATCTTGTGTCTCTCGACAGGAAATGACGAGGGGCTTGGCGAAACACGAAAGTCTGAACTCGTTGCCTCAGCAGCAATCTTCGGAGTGCCCGCTGAGAAGGTACACGTGTTGGACCGTCCAGAGCTGCAGGATGGAATGGAGAATGAATGGGATAGAGCCGTGGTGGCAAAGGTGATTGACGAGGTAGTCCCCACCACTCAAACTATCGTCACCTTTGATTCGGAGGGTGTTTCAGGCCATATCAACCATAGATCTGTCTACTATGGAGCTCTTTACTACGCAAAAGACCATCCTGGAGTCACTGTCTGGACCCTGGAGTCTGTGCCCGTCTACCGAAAATACACTGCGGTCATTGACGGTTTCGTCACCTCTCTATTGCGTTCTCTCATTCCGTCAAACTCTCGCGTTTCCACTGCTGCAGACTACAAGGCTTACCAAGACGCACGAAAGGCCATGGTCAAGGCTCATGTGAGTCAAATGAAGTGGTTCCGATACGGCTGGATCACCCTGTCTAGATACATGTGGTTCAATGAGCTGGTGAGAGTTTCGAATTGACAGAACCCACAATATAAACCAAATTGAGCATTTATCCTTGCATTGAAACATCAAATCATTCATTCATACTATATACTCCATCGTAACCCTCACATCGCTCTACGTAGTTGTTCTAGTTGCTCTAATTACAGCTGCAAGAAGTTTTCCTCGTCCTCCTCGTCCTCAGGAATGTACTTCAACTCCTGAACCAACGCAGTATCCAAAATATCCACTTCGTTACCCTCCTCTTCGCCAACAGGAACGTTTCCAGCCAGCCTGTATTGCTGCTCAAGCGCGTCAATCTTGGTGTCGATGAACTCCCGCACTCGAGGGTATTCCTGGAACGTTTGGGCCACCTCGATAGCCTTGGGAAAGTTACCCGTGGTTGTGTATCTTCTCAGAAGGAGACCCAGATATGTGGAAACAACGGCAGCCATTTCTCCGACCTTGTCTACACTCAGAGCATAGTGCATGAGAGTCTGAAGGTCTGCCAGACGGTCTCTGGCCAACAAGTCTCTGATTCGAAGAGAATACTGAGCAGGAGAAGGAGCGTAATCGAATTCGACAACCTTGTTCCAAATGGAGTTGCACATGTCTTGCGAGCTCTGTCCGTGGGGAATGCCGGTGTACAAAGCGTGTCTCATCAGATGGGTCCAGTATCCCTGGGCCATCTGATCATCGAGACGAATGCCGTAGACGTCAGCAATAGTCTCACAATAAGCCTTTCCTTCGACAAGACGGTCATTGAGACCAAAAGCGTCAATGATGGAAATGAGACTGAAGTGGGTGGGATGCATTATCGATGTCTTGGGCACTTTGGGTCCCTCCAGCTTTCCACTGTTGAATCCTACTCCCCACAGATTCTCACAAATGCTAATAGCCATAGGCAGGTTGTTCTGTTGGCCGTAGTGGTTAAGAGCAATAGCGTATGTGATTCGGGTGGGCTCGACTCCTCCATCCTTCATCTCGGTCATGAACTCGATAGGATCAATAGCATGTGATCTCGATTGGGAAACGTCCTTGTTGGTGGCCCAGAACTTGGCTCCGGCCACATCGGGCAGATCGCTGTTGCCTCGGAGACGAGGCGATGAATCTGTCCGGGCTTTGAGGTACGCGTTGTACAGAGAAGACGTCTTGTCGCACTCGCTGAGCATGGCCTGCTCCCACGCATCCTGCACCTGTTTTGGGCGACGGGTCAGATGGGCCAGTCTGATGAGATAAGTGTAATGACGGGCATCGAGACCAGACACAAAGTGTGACAGACTCTCGAGCACCTGGAGACGGGCAGCGTTGTATGTTCGCAGCTTGGAAATGGGAGTGTGTCTCAACTCTTCGTAAACATTCTCCAGCAATTGGCCGTACAGAAGGGGAGTGATGGCCTCGGGTCCGCTGGTTTCACAAATCTCCAGCGCCAGTTTGAGAGCTCCAGAGCCATTCTGCTTCTTGTTTCGCTTGTTGAGTGCAATGCTGAGATTGTCGGTCAGTCGGTGACCTGTCGGAGGCTCCACGGGGTCCGGTTTGAAGTTGAAGTGATAGGAAACGTGGTAAGGGTCTCGGTATCCTCGCGTCTGAACGGGGGCGAGCCGTCTTAGCGGTTTTCCAGCTCGTCCGCAGCTCCGTAGCATTTTTCGGGTGGGTTAGAAGACGCTTGCAAGACCTGCATCACCATCAGCTAAAATGCCGGATCAAGGTTCACATTATGTAAGCGTGACTGAGGGGCGTGTATATATACAGCACACTGTGGTAGAGTATGTGTGAAAGAGGTGTTTGTTTATAATTCATGGCTACCTTGTTTCGGATCAGCAAGTTTGTGATCTGACTCCACAGTCGTTTTGTCTAGGTCAGCGTGATGAAAACTGCTCACACGACACACCAGAGAGGAGATATCGTCTTACAACGTCACCGAGAGGTTAGTGTTTGTATTTCTTAGTATTCTCGTGATAAACACACCACTATCTCGGCAATATCGCTACAGCTGTCTCGATGGTCGACTTGCAGCCCCCATTCTAGCGTTCCATATTGTCCCAACTAAGGGCTCAACTACGGTGTAAGTAATATGTGCCCACTAAACTTAACTATCTGAAAACTTCTTGAATCTATCTAGACTGGTGAATAACAGCTGGATTTGGCCCATTCTTTGAATAGTCTACAGGGCAAGGACTAGGAATGTATCTCGAGTGACACACTCTTGAGAGGCTTCATTATTGAACCAGTTACAGGTACCGGTACTTGTACAGAAGTCCCTGGTTGATCTGCTGTGCCACATTCCTCCGGGTTGAACACGTGATCACTCTGATCTGGTCAGCCGTACAAGTACCTGATACTACCTAGCCTAGAACTCGAACGCGACAGCGCTGTGCAATACATTTACTGAAAGGCACGTCACCATCTCCTCAGGGACCGTGTTTTGGTTTTCCCTATTCCACGCCTCCTGCCAAACTCAATGCACCTCTCTATCTCAACTCTAAACGCCATTTCGATATAGAGTCCTACAAGCACCGGCACGTTCAACCCATGCTAGCAGGATACGTCTTTTGTTGCACTGGCGTGGACGGCGACCTCAAGTCGTCCATCGCGGCCAAATGTCGCGCCATGAAGGGCGAGATCCAGGACAACCTCACGCCAGACGCGCACTTTCTGCTGGTCGGAAACCAGGACAGTGAAAAGTACCTGTTTGCCTCACACCAGAGACTGGATATGACTTTCCTGCACCCGCAATTCATCGAACAGCTCCATGCGCGCTGGATCGCGGCCGAGACCATCGAGCTGGATGACGTGATCCGCGAATTCCGCATGCCTGTCTTCTTCAACAAGAATATCAGTGTCTCCAACATTGAGGAGCGACAACCACTGATTGACTCGATAGAGGAGAACGGAGGCATCTTTGATGGTAACGTCAAGACACTCGTGACCAACGTGCTGGTGACCCCCAAAGCTCAGGGCAAAAAGTACGACTTTGCTATGAGAAAGGGCATTCCAGTGGTTCATCCTATCTGGATCGAACATTGCATCAAGAGAGGAGCTATGCTGAACACTAGTGACTTCCACCCGTCCAGGGAAGGAGCCAAGCACTCAGCTGCATGGTTCAAAGACATGCATCAAGAGCCATGGAAGGAAGTGGCTCGGGTTTCGGAGGAGGTTGCCCGGCAACAGTTCCGAAGACCCAAAGTTCTCAAGTCTGGTTTGTGGGACAGCCACAATAGCATCACAGAATCGCGTGCAGAGATCGAGGCGCCGTTTTTCGACGAGGAAGAACAAGACACCTCGTCGTCACGTGAGCAAGATAAGTCGCGTGGTGGCTCGGAAGGCATTTTTGCAAACCGCTCCATTCTATTTGTGGGGTTCATCAAGAAGCAGCTTGAAAAGCTTCAGCAGACGGTAGCTTCACATGGAGCTTCGCTGGCTACCTCAGAAACCACAGCAACGAACATTATTGTGCATCCTGAGATTCCCTCTGATCGATACGATCTTCTGGCAGCCTCTTGTACTACTCCCATTTCTACTTTCTGGCTGGTGGAGCGCTCCATCTTCTACAAAAAGTGGACCAGTGACATCTGGTCGTCGTACGTACCTGAAAAGGACCTCGTTGCCTTCTCCAATGTCAATATTTCCATCTCTGGCTTCGATGGAGTCGAGCTCATGCATATTGAAAAGCTCATCGCCATGCTTGGGGCCCGGTACAGGCCCATTTTCAGCGAAAAGACGGGCAGTGTGCTTATAGCTGCATCGCCTCATGCCCGCAAGGTGCGAAACGCACAGAAATGGATGATCCCTGTGGTCTCCATCAACTGGTTGTGGGACTCTGCAGTGGCATCTAAGATCATGGAGGTTGATCGGTACATTGTGGGAGGCAGTCGAGTGTTCCACGAGATGCGTCATTTCGACAGTCGAGGAAATGTTGTGGATGTGGCGGGTGCCAACTCCGCTGAAACGGGGCTTTCAAGAAAACGGCGTATGGTGGACAGTCCCGTCAAACACCGAACATCCACGGGTCCCTCCGAGTCACCCCTCAAAAAGCTGTCTTCGTTCGGAAGCCCCAGTCCTAAGAAAATGCAGCAACAACTTCAAAGGGGCAACCCCAAGAAGGTCCACAAGGGGGCCCTAAAGGTGACTGTGGAGAAACTCACGAGGCAGTGCTCGAAGGCTGCTGTCCTCGAGGAGCTTCTGGGATACACTACTGACGTCAGTGAGCTTGAAAGCAGTCAGAAGATCATGTGCGATGATTGAATGACTGATATATTTATTGTTATATACAAATGCGAACCAATATAATACGCGTTAGCCCATCAGAAACGAATTAACAGCGTTCAAAGTAGCTCGGGAGGGGTTGATGGTTTTGCACTGTTGGATCATGTAGACTAATCGTCGTCGGATCACCTCCTTTGACATGTTTCCTTTTCCTTCCTTGATGGTTCCATCCTCATTGAAGTAGAGACAGAAGAGAGTGAGCACGATACAGACGGAAAGGTCGTCCGAATCTGCCATAACAAGCACTTTCTTGCCCACGAAACCCTTGTAGAAGTTCGAGATGGGTTCCAGTGCAGTCCGGAGTTCCTTGGCACCCTTCTTTCCTTCTCCCAAGGGCTTGTGGAGCACCTTATCATGTTTAGGGGCTGTTTTGGCGACTGAGATGATCGCGTCGAACGACTCTGAATTTTCTGCCTCTCCAAAAGACAGTCCAGTAGGTTCAATTGTCACCGCAGTATCTCCCTTGTCGTCCTTGATGCTCTCTAATGAGTTGACATATGCTAGAAGTTCTGTATCAGTCTTGCTCATATCTCCGAACACATCCTTATGGGCCCACAAAAGTGCAGGCGTAAGTTTCTCGGCCCATTCCTCGTGGTCGTCAGCTGCTCCTTGAACGTATATGTATCCGTTTCTTCTGTCTGTTCCATCCTGGACCATTTCTGAAGCAGTACAGAGAACCAGAGGGTAGAAATCTGTGTAAACTGGAGGTTCAGAATGTAGCATATCCTTTGGTGTGGCCCAGATAGGTTTTACGGGCTTATCCAGTACCTGCTTTAGCTTCTCGATGTCTACTCCTGTTTTCAGAAACTGCTCAACCCAGCCATCCACCTTCTTCTCAATCTCGTAATGCTCAGATTTGCCCACGATAATCGGACTGGTAGTCAGAGGAGGCGCATCAGAGCCAAACACGGCCAAATTGATGACTCGGCACCATTGAGGAATCGTCTTGGACAGAGCATCGGGGATAGGTTTGCCTCTTCGAGTCGAATCCACAATGACAGCTCCTCCATGAGCTCTAACAAAGTCCAGAAGATGCAAATTGAGTCGTCTGGTTGAGAAACTGTGCACATTGGTATGTCCATCAGTCGACTTGAAGTACACGCTCTCAGCAATGTCATCTGGAGCAATGTACCATCTTCCACACCGTTCATTAGCCACCAAAGGGAGGTTGAACGACTCTGAAACACGTTTGACATGCTCAGAGTCGTGAAAGATCGATTGGACCCGGTTCTTCACAGAACGACTGTCTTTCCGGAGATCCTTTGCGAGCTTTCCAAACGACAGGGCGTCTGTATCAGTGTTCAAGATGGTAGTCATGTGAGAATGAGAAGTTTGTGATCTGGTCACTTAGACACAAGTTTCTTGAAAATGTGGTATCACTCGATTCGCCTGAGTTTGGGGAGTCCAAAAACTTGATCGGTATAGGTTAATGACGCGAGATGGATGAGTAAGCGGTATCGTTTGAGCTACTCGTCCTATGCAGCAAGAGGAAGAGTTCGAGTAAGGTAAATAAAGTTATTAGCCGAAGCACAGAACACAACAGCATCATCCGAACAGGTGCTGTAGACGTCTGATAGCTCTGAAAACTGGCACACCCGTAGAATGACTATATACCGTCTACCATACAAAAACCCACACTCTCATCTCATCTTCTTGACCTTCTAGACGCCTCCAAAATTCCCGATCTCGCAACCTTAAATTCTTCACCTTCTCCCAACATCACCAACACTCGACTGACAGTTGGGAACGCCAATTCAACACCACCATCACACTAACATGTCCCGAAGACAAGACTATCTGGTGCGAGTGCGGTATCAGAATGAGCTGCCTCCTCCGGAGCTGCCGCCCAAGATGCTCAACATCCCCGTGCCCCCGGAAAAGCTGACTGCTCTGGGAATCAACATTCTGTCCGACATGCAACGACGAGAGAGCCCGCAAATTAACGTGGACAACGATCTGGGCATGCCCCTGGACCTGACGGAGATTCGTGGTGTGTTTGAGCAGGACGATGAGTCTGGTCTGTTGCCCCTGGAGACTCTTCCTGAGCTGGATCCTCGAGATTTGATTCTTCTGAAGGAGCCTCAGTCCACTGGCAACAAGTCACAGCCCGGCGTGGCATTCCTACGACGAACCGAGTACATTTCCAGCGAAGTTCTGGGCGGTCGAAAACTGGAGACCCTCAGCGCTTCACAGCGTCGACTGGCACAGAAGTCTTTGGATGACAGCTTCCAGGACCCCGAGTCGCAGCTGCGAGCGGTTGAGGCGACTTTCGAGGCCGCCAACACGGACATCAAGACTCTCAAACACCCCAAAAAGCCCAATCTCACTGCTGTGGAGTCGTTCCCCATTCTGCCCAACTCGCAGATTTTCGATCTCACTTTCCTGACCATGAAGATGGTGGGTTCGGCTGTTGGAGTGCCCCCACTGGCCGATGGATCGCCTGACCCCAAGATGTCTGTGTCGCTGTTCAGACCGATGACCCTGGAGACGGACGAGTGGATGAGCATGTTTCTGGCCAAGGACGATGAGTCCAAGGACCTGAAGCGACAACTGGACTCCACTGAAGACCATGTTGCCGACGACAAGCACGTTTACCGATTCGAACACAAGCGAGACTACGACATGGACCTGCAGATGAACGCCAGCCAATTCGAGGAGATTGTGATCGACGTGGATCTGGACAAGCCTGGATCGGTGGCACACTACGTGCCTGTACAGGGTAAGACCAACCTCAAGCGACGACGAGTACTCAAGTCACTGCGATCGCAGATCAAGGAACACAACATTGCGGCCATTGATCTTACTCTACGAGATATCACTGCTGAGGAGAGCATTCTCAGAGACAACACTCGAGCCGAGTATGATCCAGTTAGTTATACGGTGATGGATCTTCCTGAGAGTGAAGAGGAGGAAGAGGAGGACGAGGATGAAGAGTAATCTGTTAGATAGATTTAATGTATGTATTTGTATGGTATTATGAGAGGTTGGGCAAGTGAATTATGTCCTGTGAAAACGGTAAGTATCAGAAGGAGCTGAAAGATAGAAAGGGCGAAGACTTGGTGTATTCGAACTCGTACCAGACAGGCCAATGCAACCCATCCAAATTACATGCCCATAATTGTACGACATTTTCTAGCTACAAGTACATTACTTATACTGGTAGGTGTTGGTTGTGGCCCTTGTCTAAAAGTAGAACGCTTTTTGTGAATGACAGCTTTTTGACACATTCTTCACTGTGCTGATAAGGCGATGGTATGATCTCTGCAGTAAGGCCAGTCTCTTTACGACGGTAATATCCACTGTTTGTGTTACATAATCATACTTATCCTCTCACAGACAATTCACGTGTGTAGTTCTTAGTAATCACTTTCTTTCTCTCTCTCTCATCAAATACACAGCCACCATCATGCGGGGGGATGATGCATACAGGGGGTCGGTATTTCACAGTATGATGATGTTTGCCGCCGGATCCAGCGGGGGTGTCACTCACGTGACCCAGGTTTGATTATCTCGGGGAAAAGAGGCCTCTTGAGCGGCCCAGGAAGAGGACTCTTCGTCTGTATCTGACTAAGCAAAGGCCCCCCTCGGAAATACCCTCTTAAAGACTCTCTTGAGTGGCCTCTTAACGAACCCTATCAAATGCCGCTTAACTCCAGCGAAACCACCTTAAGTCCACCCCTTATATTCCGGAGAAGTTTAACCTTAGTGTGTCGCTCGTACTTAACATAGGCAAGGTCGTAAACGAGTTACACGAGGAACGAGTACACGTAGTGCGTGGCCACGAAACTCTTGAAACGACGGGACACCAGGCGGTATACAACCACAAGGAGTCTTACCGAACCACCACGACATCGACAAACGACAAGCCATCATGTCCGACAACCTGCTTGATCGTCAGAAGAGGGGTGAGTGTCATTTCATGTGATGAGATGGAGAAGATGTGTCAGGGGAGGAGTTGATTCATGGACAAGAGAAGAGATTGGGGAGTGCGAGGGTGGAGTGGTATGTGCTGCGGTCTCTGTTTTGGTGGTGCATTGTTTCGTGGAAGGGCGTCGTCAACTTCATTGCACTGTAGCAGCTGATTCAGTCCACCTTGTCATGGTGGCATGTTGGTGTACCAGTGGAATTTGACTCGTTGAGACGTTTGGTGGCAAGCTGCGGTGTGCCCGATCTTGTTCACCTTCACGACACCACCAGCGTATTATTCCTGGCTCTTGTGTCTAGTTCGAATGATTGGACCACTGGAGGACTATGGATATGAGAGGGCTAGGCTGCAACGTCATTCAGGGAGCTACTTTGGGTAGTATGAGTGCTTACGGCTTTATTGTCTTTTCTCTATTCACCTCAAACAGAGATCGTTTGTCCTACACCCCTGAACTCCATACAAACCAGGTGCTCCCAGCCTCCCCTATGTTATACCCACACCAATGATCTGTCCAAGCACTAACTAATACAGTCATCACCAATGCAATCGACTCGGTGCAACCCCCATCGAAATACAAATGTCTGGTCATGGACGCAGACGCAGCCCAGATCGTGGGCCAAGTCCTGGAAGAACACGAAATTCTCGACCGAAACGTCGCCACAGTCGAAAAGCTCGAACAGAAACGAGCCACCCAGAACTACATTGACGCCATGTACATTGTCCGACCCACAGCTCTGTCTATAGATTGCATGAACTCGGACTTCACCAGAGTGCCCAACCGGTACGCCGCCGCACACGTCTTTCTACTCCCTGACCCCAACATGGCTGATATCATGCGGCGAATCAAAAATGGCCGAGTCGGAGGCCATCTCCGATCCCTCCAGGTTCTTTACATCGACCACTACCCTCTCGAACAATGCATTTTCTCGTTCAAGCAGCCACAGAGTTTGGAGATCTTCTACAACCAAAACTGCTTCGATCTGGTGCAAAACTACGTTGCCCAGGTCGCAGGACAACTGGTGGGCCTTTGCACAGCATTTGGAGAGTACCCCATTGTTCGGTTCTACAAACCCGACGCTCCTCTGAACGAGACCTCCGTTCTGCCTTACATGATCGCCACAGCTTTCCATCAGGTTCTGGACGAGTACGCTCGAACCAATCCGGACTTCCCCGTGATTGACGAATCTCGTCCTCGATCGGTATTTCTCATCACCGATCGAACCATGGACGTCATGTCGCCCTTGGTGCACGAGTTCACCTACCAGGCTATGGCCTACGATCTGCTGAACATTGTAGAGGGCAATGTGTACAAATACGAGCGAATGGAGAAGGGTGAGGCCATCAAGACCGCAGGAAAACTCACAGACAAGGACACTGAGTGGGTCTCTCTTCGACACTTACACATGCAGCAAGCCATTGAGCTGTTTACTGCCCGGCTGGAGAAGCTGAAGAAGGACCATCCCCATTTGGCTGATCAGTCCACTCAGGCCTCGGTTTCCGACCTTCAAGATATGGTTGCAGGTCTGCCCATGTTCGCCGAGATGAAGGAACGGTTTTCGCTGCATTTGTCCATGGCTGGTCAGTGTATGGACCTGCTGCAGAAGTCCAACCTGATGGACGTCGCCAACATCGAGCAGACTTGTGTTACTGGCGTTACAGCGGATGGACGAAAACCCAAGACTCTCACAGACGAGTTTGTCGAGATGATTGCCTCCGATGAGGTGGCTCAGAAAGACAAGGTCCGTCTGGTACTTCTGTACTGCCTCTACCGTGGTGGACTGGTTGAGGGAGACTTGGAGAAGCTCGAGAAACATGCTGGCCTCAAGGACATTGATCTGGAGGTCATTCGAAACCTGACTCTTCTTGAAGGACGGGTCACCAAGCCCGATCTGAAGAAAAAGACGGCCAAGAAGACCCCCAAGCCCACCACCTTCCACTCAGGAGCTACCGGAGATGTCTACGAGACCTCGCGGTTTGTTCCTGGACTCAAAAACGTCATTGACCAGCTGATTCAGGGAACCCTTCCCGCCTCCATCTTCCCCTACACCAAGGATGAGCCCCTGGATGACGAGATGGACATGTCAGCTAAAGCCTCGTTGCGTAACCCCCGTCAGCGAGCAGCCTGGGCCAAATCCGCACAGTTCCAGGCTCCCCGGCAGCGAATCTTTGTGTTTGTGGCCGGTGGTTTCACCATGTCTGAGGCTCGATCCGTCTATGAGCTGAATGAGCAGTACAACAGTAAGAGCATCTTCTTGGGTGGTAATGACATTGTCACCCCAGGCTCGTTTTTGGCGTCTCTTTCGCGATTACGCGCTCCTCGAGACAAGCTGCGTCTGAAACAGGACGAACCCAAGAAAACACGAGCTCCCGCATTTCTCATGGAGCCCGATGGAATCAACAAGCCTGTTGCTCCTGCACAGGCTGCCCAGTCGGCCAACCGGGCTGGAGGACCTCCTCTGCCTACTGCTACCAGTGGCATCAGCAACATGCCTAAACCCAAGTCAGTGTCGCCCGCTGTGCCTGATTCCTCTGCTGTAGCCGCTGCAGTAGACACCCCTGAAGTTGCCGGGGAGGAGAAGAAGAAGAAGAAGAGCGGCATGAAGAAGTTGAAAAAGGTCGGCAAGTTTTTCAAGTAGATAGACCATCTATAGATAATGATATTGATAATGACTAATGCCACAGTTGATGGTGTGACAATGAGACGAAGAGACCCGAACTAGGCAAGGGAAATACACAGCAATATCATGTGACTTCATCGGAACTTCGGGCCAGTCCCTTTCCGCCCTTGATCTTCACTTCTAAAACTATACAGTGTCTGACGGAACGTTCGTATCTGGCTTTTCAGCCTCGCGAGTATACATGTCTATGGTGGATCATATTGATCAGGTATGTGGTGTGCATCGAAGTTTGCGGCCTGACGAACCCATGACAAATCCTGGAGAGGCTCATAAAAAGGTTTCTGTCGCATTTCCTTTCCCATCTTTCTTCTGGTCGGGTGCTTTACACTTCATACAAACACGCTTGCAGTACATACTCGCACATATCCAAGCAGTAGAGTTAGTGTTTTAGTGTAGGCATACATGATCTGATAAAAATCCTCAGCCCGAAAGGGAATAGCAATGTGGAGTGTGAGACATTTGGTATTAAGCCTTGGCGAAATACGGTGTTAACGTCGACCATTGGGTTGGTCTCGGGTAGGAACGACCTCTTGTTTCGTTCTCCCAGTCTAGCATCGAAGGTCAGCTACATACTATTCTGCGTTCTCAGGCTATAGCTATATGAGTAGATGCTAGATTCAGCTATAGATAGATACAGGTGCACTGGTAGTCTTCATAGTTCCGCCCCCTATTCCAATTGTTAAAGCACAAGCTCGCGAGGCGTGTCTCAATTGAGTTATTAACTCTGAAACGGCATTGTGGCCAGGTTGCTTATCAGATCAATCAGTGTTTACACCGATAGTCCTGAAAGGGATACTGCTCATCAGCCGTCGCTTCCGCGGACTTAACGGAGGCTCCGTTCTGAGTCAGTTGGCATACCAACAAGGGCTCCTACTTGTCAGTTATTGCACTGGAACGCTGTCGCTTACTTTCCGTGCCGTATTCACAAACTTATCTGACCCTGCCATCTCCGCAACACTGTAGCTATAACTTTGATGCCGTCATCTGATTAGCGTAAACCGTGCTCGTACTCATAATGTAAGTGCTAGCTTGAACGCACGAGACACCTAAATCGACACCAGCTGTATGTTTTGGTCACAAACCTGTGCCATAATCTACACCAGCTTCTGGGCAAACCTGTCGGCAGAACTTCTCAACCAAGACACAGAGAAAAGCGTCCCATCTGGGTGCTTTGCATGAAGATGCCAAGGACCAGCAAGGAACTCGTCTGGAATGAACGCTTATTTCTGCCCACCACGGTTCATGTCCTCTTTGAGCCGACTCCTCAGTGGCATGGAAACAATGGCTTATTCGGTATATCGCAAGTATCGTGGTGTCTAAACTGTCCATGAGTCGATTCGCATATCTCAACCCTTACCCTGACAGCCCTGAACATATCGCTCATCGGCGTTATAACGGTTGCCTGCTAAACCGTATTGACTACGGAGTACAGTAGCCTGGTCCAATTTCCTTGGTCTGAACCTCGTTTAGACGCATACAGACTTTGCACGGAAAGGGATACTTCCAATGATTCACCATACATGGAGCTTCTTCCGTGTATCAATAAATATTCAGTATATACATTAGTTGTCGGTGTAGCTCGGCTGTCCATATACATCGTTAGGATCGGGAGTCTTTTTCTGCCGCTGCCTATTCTGTTGGTGCTGCTGCGGCGGTTGCTGTGGCTGTGGAGGGGGCGAAAAGTTGTTG
Source organism: Yarrowia galli (assembly GCA_900519055.1). NCBI lineage: Eukaryota > Fungi > Ascomycota > Dipodascomycetes > Dipodascales > Yarrowia > Yarrowia galli. Next base: position 1,885,552 of record ULGS01000005.1, on the reverse strand, counting down.
GGCCAGAAATTTGGCGGCATACCTGGGGGCATAAGTGGCATGGGAGGCATTCCCGGCATGTTGAAGTTGTATCCGGGGTTGAAGGGAGGCAAGGAGAGTGGGTACTGCTGCTGCCCTGCTGTTTGTGCCTGCATAGCTTGCTGTGGATGCGTCGGAGCCGGGGGTTGGGGCTGCTTAGGTAGAGGAGGCGCGTGGTTTGGATCGTGTGGTGAGGTGTTCATCTGGCCCATTAACTGTTGTCGGAGTTGATGCTGCAACATTAGTTGCTGTTGCTGCAACTGTTTTCGCTTCTCGCGTTGTTTCTTGGATAGCCGCTTCTTCTTTGGTGGCGTATCTCCGTCTTCCTCCTGGTCATCCTGGTCGTCCTGGTCATCCTCTTCCTTCAGTTCTCCATCAGGAGCATGATCTGAGTACTGGGGCTGCTGTTGAGGCGACTGGGTAGTACCAGCAGGAGCCACGGGGCTGGGTGTTGGTGATGAAGGCAGAGAAATGACCTTAGTTGCAGGAGCCTCCCGGATGATCATGCAGTCGTCGTCCCCATACATGGGCTGATCTGCCTGAGTAAATGATGAGGTGGCGACAACCGGAGGAGGTACCGGCGCCGAGGAAGAAGCATAACCAGCACCGACGGATGCAGCCGTTGCATCGTTAGATGGATCATTGGTAACTGTACTTGTACTAGGGACACTTGTCATGGCAGAGCTAGGTGTGATGACATTTCCTCCTCCCACGGCCTCCACCTGCAGCACCAGCTTACTCTGGACCCCCGTCAAGTCGAATGCGGCCCTCAGCTTGTCATTATCTTCCTCCTCTGCCTTGTCGCTCAAAAAGTCGTCGCTCAGCAGATCGAAACGTCCATGCTTGGCCATCTGCAACTTGTCGCGAGTGGTATCTCGGTCCTTCTGCAGCCGCTTCTCGATCACGAACCGCTTGTATCGCTGCTGAAACTGCGCCAGAGACGGTGGCAAGTCGGCTGCGTCCATCGTCAACAGCTTGGCGTCCTCGGCGTGCTTCACAAGGGTATCTCGAAGACCGATCACCTTCTTAGCCTCTTCTTCAAAGTCGTACATTGGTGGTTGTATAAGCAGGTCGTCTAGGTGTGTGCTTGTAGGTGTCGTGAAGACTTGTTTCGTATCGCTCCTTTCGCTAGTCGTTCGTCTCCCGTCTGTGTCGTGTACAGTGTTGTGTCCGTCCGCGTTCCGGGTGTTCTGTGTAAGTAATTTACGTTGGTGATGATGATCTGCAGGATAATTTCTACAAACATGCAGGTGAGGATGTGGGGAGTCGTGCTACGTAAAATTGATCTTGTGGGCATATCATGGAATAAGTAAATCAGCGGCTCAATCAAATCCCATGAGGAGAATCGATTGCCGCTTCCAGGAGTGGAATTCCGTGAAAAGTCGTCGTTCCAGCATCCTAGCTGTGCTGACTAATCACTGTTCTCGGACCTTGACGAAGAATTACTTGTCGTGGAACTACAAAAGTGATATCGTCCGAATCCTCCTGTTGACGCCGACCAATTGGTTCAGGTTTCTTTTCGACAGCACCCTCTCAACACCTTCCAGCTGCCTAACACATTCCTACTTGTACCTTTATCTACCTGTACATCCTCCTATTGCACAGAACACATCGTACTCCAACAATCGTATGCTCGTTGAATGAGATGGACATACTTGTACAAGCACATGATCGCAACGTTCTCTTGTCACAGTCGTCTTCGCTTCCTCCAAATGTCTTCGTTCTCCAGGTTTCGGAGCAAATTCTAATCTCGACCCTGCTAGACTTTTTCGGTTTATTATTCCAACAGAGTTTCGCTCCTTTCGGTTGTTGAGAGCGCCTACCTATACCAAGTGAGTGAGAGAGACTACCTAGCCGATGGATCATGGATGCGGCTGGAGAATAGCGAGCAACAGTGGCTGGTGGCGATCTGCAATGAGGGGAAAGAAATTGGACTGTGACAGATGCTCGCGTGCTAATTAGGACAGTGACACCTTCAGTATCGTTCCGTCACCACCACGACATCAACACGTCTTTTACTCGTGTGTCCTTGGCGATACATTCCATTCCTGACACGACTCAGGGGGAAAAGGAATCTAGACCGATTTGTCGGGATGCATGGCCAGTACAACAACCGCTGCAGTAATGTGTACCGTACATTAGCGGCTGATGTACTTTTCCAGCTAACCGGTGTTATGCTACAGTGCTTTAGATGATACCCAAACAAGACACCACATTGAGGCAACACAAGTGTGTGGACACAATGCATCTCTACAGTGTCCAGAGCTGGTGTCGTGATACCAATGAGGTCATAATCATCACAAGCTGTCCATCTAATTACCGCCGATGGACAAAATAGGAAAGTACAAACATTCCTCCCCATTAGGGATGCCGGCGACATGTGGACAAACATGCGGCCCCGAAACTCTGGTGCAACCCCAAACTTTGATGATTATCTAGATAATCTGCAGACAAAGAGCCGGCCAGTCCAAACCGCCAAGACCATACAATTAAAGTGTGGCCTAGACTCCTAGACTCCTGGTAGTCCCAGACCTACACCAGGTAGGTTTTATACCGAAATGCGACATTTGGAGGGGGATCAAAGAGGTCAACAAACATGTCGGGGTTTAAAGACTTTGATGATGATTATCAAGTGAGTTGCGGGTTTTCATCTCTCAGCGCGCCATCCCAATCCATCGTGGAATACAGCCTTCGAACTCTTTCCCAACGTGCTTTACATACAGCGCACTCACTCCATGTACGCCCATCAGATAACCTGTCCATCAAAGGTTGGTGAAAAATGTTAACTCTACGAGTAGCGTGCTGCAGCATACCAAACTCTGATGGAAATGATAATTTCGGGGCGCCGTGGGTGTCTTTGTGCTATGGGTGTTTGCTCCAGCTAATATATAAACCACCTCTTTCCCCCGATCATTGTCTCTACATTCAACCACCTTCACTCGTTAATCTTCACAATGTCCAAGTTCTCCGCTGCCGCCATTGCCGCCATCCTGGCCACCGCCGTTGTCGCTGCCCCCTCTCCCCAGGACGGTGCCACCTACCAGTGCCACGCCACCTGTGGTACCATGATCCTCGACGCCCGAAAGTGCGCCCAGGGTGACTCTTGGGATAAGAGCTGTCTGTGTGACGACGGTACTCCCTTCCACGATGCCCTTGACCCTTGCATGGACTGTGGCTCTACTCTCTGGAAGGATTACGGCAAGTTCCTCGAGCCCCCTCTTGCCTACTGTGGCTTCCCCACTCAGCCCAAGCAGCAGAACGCCGGTGCTTCTTCCGCCGCCGCTCCTGCTTCTTCCGCCGCCGCTGAGACCTCCGCTGCTCCTGCCGAGACCTCCGCTGCTCCCGCTGAGACCTCTGCTGCCGCCGAGTCTTCTGCCGCTCCCGCTCCTGAGTCTTCTGCCGCTCCTGCTCCTGAGTCTTCTGCTGCCGCTGCCCCCGAGTCCTCTGCTGCTCCTGCTCCTGAGTCCTCCGCCGCTGCCGCCCCGCCTCTTCCTCCGCCGCTGCTGCTGAGTCCAAGCCTGCTTCTTCTGCTGCTCCCGCTGCCTCTTCTGCTGCTGCCTCTGCCTCCGCCGCTGGCTCCGCTGCTGCCTCTTCTGGCGCTGCCCAGGCCACCGCTTCCGGCTCTGCTGCTCCCCACGCTGGCTCCAAGGCTTCCTACGCCGTCGGACTTGCCGGTGCTGCTCTGGTTGCTGCTCTTATCTAAGAAGCCCAGTAACTTCTAATATGGCCTGCTAGTACGGTAACAGTACCTGCTGTGGTGCCTCTGTAACGACGTAATGATAACTCTTAATTAATGAAATGTAGGATGACTCCTAACAATGATCTACACTTGTGCAAAGTAAAGTAATGGGCATTCACTATCCTCGGAAGTGGCTGAGCGATTGAGAAAACGTTTTATACGAGCACTTTGTTCAAGCCACAATCAAGCGGAGACTCCCTATCCCAAAGACATCTCCATCTTTTGATCAACACTGGACATTGTACCTGGCACCTTCCTGGCACCTTCTCCACAACCATGGACACGTTCCTTACAGACTGACACCACTGCTTCCCCGCTGTTCCGCAACACTGCCTCTGTCCCGAAAGAGTCACGGCGGCCAAGCCGGAACTAGAGCACAAAAAGCAAAGGCAGCATTGAGAGCCTAGACAAACTCAATTGATCTTTTAGATACCCAAAAATAATCAGATCGACCCACATGGTGTTAGGGTCAAAGGCGCAACTCTAACCTAACCGCACTTTACAACAAGAAAGTACGAAGCGAAGCGTAACCTTTGCTCCATTTGGGAACTTTCCACGAGCCTTCTTCTCGGCAACAAAGACTCCGCCAAGAGCGCACTAGCCGCCTCGTCCTCGAACCAAAACAAAACGCGGTCCAGGGAGTCAGTCGTGTCGTATCTGATCACGTGGGGTAAACATCTTCGAGTGAAACACCGTCGTACCAGGTACTTGTACTCGTAGATCAGTAGCTTTCGCAGGTCTACTCGTGCATCTATTCTTCTCTTCCGTCAACAGTGACTGCTACAAGTAACGAAGAGAGAAGACCGCCTATAACATGTATGCCATGGCTCCATCGGCTGCCGGTATCGGGGTGTGATGCAGCAGGTTCACAGTTGGAGTACACCCCCCAACCGGTAGTTCTGAGAAAGAGGCTGTATCATTGAGCGTCAGTTCTACTTGTGCCAGGTCAAGACGGCTTCAGACTGGTTCAGTGGCGACACTGCTGTACCGATACTGGTGGTCCATGGATGATGACCGAGTACTTGTAGAAGACTCACAGTCAGCCCATCTCGCAGTTACAGACTCATACTCGTACCTACCAGGTACCATGGGTGAGGTGCTAAGGACAAGACGGTCTTCTGAATAGGAGCCACGCAAGACCAGGCACGGACACGGCAGGCTCACCGCCGAAATACTACTAAGCATCTGTAGACCAATGGAACAAGATCAATCGTGAAAATCAGAACAACTTCATATCGTCGCGTTATACAGCTGAGACAGTCAGAGTGACCTGAAGCTCTCGCACGAACCTGATACTGCCTCTATAGCTCAGACTCTGAGAGTCTTAGTGCACAGAAACTGCATCTGTCCTACGAGAACCGAAGTCATCATGTGACACTGGGTTTCAACAAGGACATCTGTAGACAATCGCCTAAGATCACCGATTCAGCTTTCGCCATGGTGTTTACTGCTGAACAACTTCATGGTCGAACCTCACGTCCCTCGGCTACTGTACAGTAGAGCAGAACCCTTAACCTTGACAATCTGTACATCGTCAACTGTATCATAGATAACAGATAACAAGATACTTGAGCTGTACTTGTGAAAACCTCCTCACTCTTACATAACTAACTAAAAGATGTCTGCAGCATGGCTTTACCCCAACGCCTACTGACCAATGGTCCGACGCAGTGTTTAGGAATATGCCGCCACAACCCATAGCGCAAACCATTACCAGTACTGAGCAGCAGCCCAAGGGCGCGCTCAAAGCACTGGCTGACAAGCCCCAAAGGACTCGCCACGATAAGAACCACAAGTTGCTTTAATCTAAGATCTGTCGGCGGGGACTTCCTACGTAAAAGGAAGAGAAAGTGACACCCAAAAACGGCTACACAGAGTCGCAGGCCCTAACTCTCTGTTGCCAGAGGGAGCCTGGAGAGCTGTGATATGCCACCCTCCGCTCGAGCGCCGAGAATGGTGTCAACAAAGGCGAACCAGTAAACTGACGCTGCTTTAAACACCCAGATCTATGGTTGGGAAAAAGATTGTATGGGAGGAGCCTCAGAGTATATATAAGGGTGTGCTACGGTAGGGTAACTGAAAACTTTGTTAGGGTTCCGAGATGTTCGCGTTACCCGGCAGCATGAGCACGAGCGTATTATGGGAGATGTCAGGTTATGACTAGATGTCTTCGCGGGTTGCAAGTCACGTGTTTGTCATCATTTGGCCTAGTCACGTGATCAGATTTGATGGTCCGAGGTAAAGTTATGGGCAACTTTCTATAAGTAGAGGGTAGCAGTTTGTTAGCAGTCCACTACAGACTCAGCTTATCAAGCACCGAATATCGTCGCAAAGTCGAATCTTTAGCTGCCACTAGAATCAGACGACGAAGCTGGTTCGAATGGTATACGTTTCAGCGCTCTGGGACTTCTGTAGCGTCGAGAAGGACCTATTTGATAGTGAAAAAGGGTCATTATGAACATCAGACATCAGATTACGTAAGGTTAAGTATGTGCACTGCATGATCGTGCTTCTATATTGTTAATGTCACGTGATTGGCGCTCGTATCGGAGCCAACACCAACTCCAACCAACTTTTCTATCTATCCCTCATTTGTCATATCCCGCGGTAAAGTTCCAAGCGGGTGCATCATCAGTGCATGTGTGTATGCATGAAATCTTTTTGTTTATCTTGGGTTAGTCTTGGGGCTTATTTAGGGGCTGGCCAATGCGGTTGATTTGATATAGATGAGGATGAAGGGGTGATGGAATCGAATAGAGCTTTAGGCGGCTGAGTAATGAGGGTCACGTGATCAGTGGTGCAGCAGGTACCTTGTCGGTGCAGTCTCCCCGTGCATCAATTGATTCGGGATCAATGATATATCAGCTTCACGATATCACTCTCAACGATAACAAAGCTGGACAAGTCTATATACATCGTGTAACGTTGTCCGACTATCAATGACTCACGGTGACATGAGATAACAACGGGAGAGCTGTAGCTTCTGTAGCTTCCCACACATTCCTTGCTCGCTTGAGATACTCTTCTTGTCGCCTATACAACTCCACTTATTCATCCGCATGGATATAGTTTCATATCAGCGTGCATGGGGTGCAAAAAAACGCCGTTTGCCACCCAATAGTGTTACCTTCAAACATGGACTAATTTCGTCTGTGATATTTGCCACCGTGGGGAACGCGGGGAGGAACACAGCTCAAGTTAGATCCGATCCGGTGTACTACTGTACGAGTACAATGATGGCTGTAGTGCATGCCTGTGGAACGACGGGTTTGGCATTCGTGGCATTGACGGTTGTGATTATCGTGTTCCGCTCGTACTCGTGATTCCACGCATTGACGTGTCGCTTAAGAACACAGTTTATTCGTGGAGTATCCTGATTGAGACGATAGTGGATCCAGATCTGTCAGATGAAAAAAATCGCAGGAGAAGCGGTTGCAAGAGATTGTCGTGTCACACTCAGTCTCACCCTAAACTTGCTGCTTGGAGTAAGTTTTGGGAGTGCGTTCGGTGCATTAGCTTCTGTGATATGGAGGCACGGCTCTTCGGGGTCCGAGGGGAGGAGCGTAGTGGACAAAACCTATAGGAGAGGTCTGGGGGTTGTTGGAGATGGGAAAAAAGGGCAAATGAAGAAACCCTGGACAATTGGAAGTGATGGTGAAGAAGAAACCCCCATTTGGAGGACACACGGCTGTATATATACTCCTCTCCAGTTTTTTCAACCACATCAGATGTCCGGAAACTCAATCCAAAAAGACTATGCAAATAGACAATATATCGTTCATGTCAATGGGCGGATAACCAACCAGCAAGCGGGGGTAACGCCACCTTTATCTCGCTCCTTTTATATATCTGCATGGTCTCAGAGGAAGGCTGAACCTCGAGTCGTTTGATCGGACTACACAACCGACACAGACAGATCACACAGACAGATCATACAGATCAAACACAAGCGGCACAGACCAGATCAGCTCTCACAGATCGCACACCAGATCTACCAGCAGCGCCCAGATCAGCTATCTCAGCTTTCATACCACCATCTCCTCTCATGGGCAAATCTGAAGTGACCCAGGAGAGCCTGGAATGTGGGTCGGTGGCCTCTACCCCGGCCAAACGACCTTTCTCCATCATCACGATATTCACCGGCAGACGCATTCCTCCAGTGCCTACTGAGAAACCGGAATCCGCAGAAGAACGCGCCAGTTTCCTGTCCAAATTGACCTGGCAATGGCTCAGTCCGTTGCTTAAAGTGAGTATGAGAACAGGGTGAAGTAATCGCCGGCTCAATCTTATTTTCCTCCTACTAACACAGACTGGATACCTGCGAAACATTGAGCGCGAGGATCTGTACAAAGTCCGGGACAAGAACTCGGCGGCAGTGATCCAACAACGACTCGAAACCAACCTCGAAAAACAGTACGCCAAATACCATGCCAAGCTGCTCAAAAAGGGACTCTCCGAGGAGGAGGCCCATCTCAAGCTGCAAGACTCGGCCAAACCTCTTGTTCTGGCTCTCAACCAGACCTTTTTCTGGAAGTTCTGGCTCGCCGGAGTCTTTGCTCTCGTCAGAGATCTCTGTGGTATCGCCTCAGCCATGGTGTCACGTGTTCTCATTGAGTACGTCCAGGACAGATACCTGTACAAGGGCACCCCCATGGCACCCAAGGTCGGTAGAGGTATTGGTCCTTCGATAGGTCTGTTCATCTTGGCCGTTGGAGTCACCTTCTTCTTCAACCACATGTACTACAATGTCAAGATGGTCGGAGCTCAGGCTAGAGCATCTCTCGTGGCCGTCATCTACAGCAAAAGTACCCGTTTGAGTGCCAAGGGTCGGGCTCAATACACCACCGGCAAGATCACCAACTTGGCTGCCATTGACGCCCATCGAGTCGATCTTTGTTGCGAATCCTTCCATTACATTACCATCTTCGTGCCTGTTGTTGCATGTGCCATCGCTGTCTTGGTTGTCAATCTCCAGGTCGCAGCCCTCGTTGGTATTGCCACCATGATTGTTCTCATCTTTGTCGTTGCAGGTATCACCATCTTCTCCATGAAACTGCGAGCCGTCATTGTCAAACTCACTGATAAACGAGTCACTTTCATTCGAGAAGCTCTGCAGTCTATCCGGATCATCAAGTACTACGGCTGGGAGGTTCCTTACTGTGACAAGATCAAAAAGGTGCGTTTGGACGAGACTAGAAACTACGCCAAGATGGGCTCCATTCGAGGAACCGCAATTGGCATGTTCCAGGCTCTCCCCATTCTGGCTGGAGCTTTGTCGTTCATCACTTATGCTGCTCTAGGTCATGGAACCGATCCTGCTCGAATGTTCTCGTCTCTGACACTCTTCAATCTGCTTCTTCCCGCTCTTGCTGTTCTTCCCCAGGCTCTCCAGGCTGCTGGAGATGCTCGAGTGGCTCTCCGACGTATCCAGCGGTTCCTTGGAGCCGAGGAGTCCACTCTTACCACTGCCTTTGACCCTTCTCTGGAGTCTTCGGATGACGCTGTGATTGTGGAGAATGCTTCTTTCATCTGGCCTGAGGTTATCGACGACAAGAGCGATCGAGAGAAAGCCAAGGACGCCAAGAAGGAGGAGAAGGAGAAGAAAAAGGCCGAGAAGGAGGCCAAGAAGGCCGCCAAGAAGAACAAGAAAGCTGTTCTTGAGGAGGAGAAGGAGGCTGAGGAGGAAGAAAAGGCCGGGGAGTCCAGTGAGTCCGAGAAGGGCACTCTCAAGACGACTTTCAAGGGTTTCAATGACTTGTCGTTCAAGGTCAAGCGGGGTGATTTCGTTGTTGTCACTGGCCCCATCGGTTCAGGAAAGTCGTCTCTCTTGGCTGCTATCACTGGATCCATGGTTTTGACAGGCGGTTCAGTTCGAGTTTCGTCTCCTGAATGGATTGGATGTCTTGAGCCGTGGATTCAAAACGCTACTGTTCGAGACAACATTGTGTTTGGCCGTGAGTTTGACTCTGAGTGGTACAGAACCGTGGTGACAGCTTGCCAGCTGAGCCAGGATCTCAAAATTATGACCCATGGAGACAACACCATGATTGGAGAGCGAGGAATCACTGTGTCGGGAGGTCAAAAGGCCCGAATCAATCTTGCACGAGCCATCTATGGCAACCCCGAGATTCTCATCATGGACGATGTTCTCTCAGCTGTGGATGCTCGAGTTGGAGCTGGTATTGTTGACGACTGTCTTCGGGGCCTGGCTAAGAACTCTACTCGAATTCTGGCCACTCATCAGTTGTCTGTGCTGCCCAAAGCTGATCAGGTGATTTTCATGGACGCAGAGGGTCTGTTTCATATGGGCACTTATCAGGAGCTCGAATCTGGTAACGAGCAGTTCAAGGCTCTTCTGACTGCTGGTTCCATGTCCAAAAAGGAGAAGGTGGCTGAAGTCGGCAAGACTGAAGTGTTCATTGAGGCAGGCATTGACGGTGACGATGATGATGACGACGACGACAATGACGAAAAGAATGAGCACTACGAAGATGCAGCCGACTCCATCTCTCTTTTGGCTGATGCTACTCAGGAATTGCAAAAGGTGACCACCGCGGTGTCTGCCTTTGAGGAGAACGACAACATGATGGAAGAGGAGGAACGAATGAGAGACGCAGTTGGATTGCATGTTTACTGGCAGTATTTCCGTCAGGCCAACCCAAGCAGAGCCAAGGTCATGTTCTTCCTCTGCTCGATTTTCATCTCCATGATTGTCATTGCGTTTTTGTTTGTCTTCACGTCTGTTTGGCTCTCTTTCTGGACCGGAGACCGTTTCCACGCCTCCAGAAGCTTCTACACAGGTATCTACATCATGCTGGGCGTTCTCCTGCTTCTTTCCGTCGCCGGATACATGATTGTTAACGAGGTCAACTCTGCCATGGCTGCTCGAAACCTCCACAACCATGCTCTGGACTCTGTCTTTGCCGCCAGAACCTCATTCTTCGATACCACTCCTCAGGGTCGTATCATCAACCGGTTCACTCGAGACACAGATTCGCTGGATAACGAGTTGGCCATGCGGTTGACCATGCTGTTCTTTGGTGTCTCTTCCTTCTTCTCCAACTTTCTGCTCACCTGTGTCTATGTTCCATATGTCACTCTTGTGCTTGTTCCTGTCGGTTTTGTCTTCTACGTGTCTCTTGGCTACTACCGAAAGTCTGCTCGAGAAGTCAAGCGAATCGACTCCATTGAACGATCTCATATGATGAGTGTTTTCAACGAGTCCATTTCTGGAATGCCCGTCATCATCATGTACAAGGCTCAGAATCGGCTCATGAAGAAGCTGCAGTCCACTCTCGACGATATGGACAGTGCTTACTTCCTCACCGCTGCCAACCAGCGATGGCTGTCTCTTCGTCTGGACGGTCTGGGTTCTCTGGTTGTGCTGGTGGCCACTATTCTTGTCGCTGTGGGAGTCTTTGATCTCACTCCCTCCAATATGGGTCTGATCATTTCTGCGGCCTCCTTCATTCCTGAAGTCATGTCCATGGTCGCCCAGGCTGTTGCAGAACTCGAAAACTGCATGAATGCCACTGAGCGAATCCTCTACTACAAAGACAACATTCCTGCCGAGGCAGCAAGAGAGGTTGAGGGCACTGTGCTCGAGCAGCGACCCAACTGGCCCGAAAACGGAGCCATCAGTTTCGACAATGTGTCCATGCGGTATAGAGACGGGCTTCCGTATGTGCTCAAGTCTCTTTCTGTCGACTTTCAGGGCGGTCACAAGGTGGGTATCTGTGGACGAACTGGAGCTGGCAAAAGTACCATTTTGCAGACTCTTTATCGAATCGTGGAGCTTGCAGAGGGTACAATCACCATTGATGGAGTTGATATCTCGACTATTGGACTGCATCAGCTTCGATCTCAGCTGTCCATCATTCCCCAGGAGCCTGTTTTGTTTCTGGGCACCATTCGGTCCAATCTGGATCCTCTAGAGCAGTACTCTGATGCTGAGCTCTGGGGTTCTCTGCGACGTTCTGGACTGCTGGATGAGGGAGAGACCGAGGGCAAGTTTCACCTGGACCAAAAGGTGGAGGCTGATGGTAGCAACTTTTCTCTTGGAGAGCGACAGCTGTTGACTCTTGCACGAGCACTGCTGCGAAACACCAAGATTCTTGTCCTTGACGAAGCCACCTCCAACGTGGACTACAAGACTGACAAGTTGGTTCAGGAGACCATTTCACGGGAGTTTGGCCATTGCACAATCTTGTGTATTGCCCATCGATTGCGAACCATTGCCAAATACGACCGTATCTTGGTGCTGGAGTCTGGCGAGATCAACCAGTATGACACTCCTTGGAATCTGTTCAACGACAAGGAGGGCATTTTCCGAGGCATGTGTGACACTTCGGGGTTGAATGAAGGCGACTTTAACAAGTCGTGATAATGAGACTGATTAAATTATAGAGTAATGTTTGTGTATTTGTTAACTGGTTTCTGAGAGTTGTAGTTGAGTGTTAAATACGATGGACAACAAGTCTAAGCAGTTATAAACTGTGGTTCACTGAAGTGGCTGGACTCTGCTCCTCCACCACAGTAGAGTCGAAACATTAGAATCGGTTGCTACGGAAACATCAGGACATCTGTTTTTTTTGTTTTTTTCTCATGCAGTCCAAACATCTTTGCCCCCCAATAGCTACAATCTCGACGATCAGTCTCCTCTCACCCTTTGCCATTCTTCGCGCCGTTCACGATTGCCTCAAATTGCTTTTCGAGATAGGGTCGGGTCGGGAGTGTTTCGGAAGCGGATCGGCCCGAAAAAGCAGGTACCGGGTTTCCGAAACAGTGGCGACTGGGGTATCAGATGAAATTGTTGGTGATATCGGCGACTGGAAAGTTGTTTGGTAGAGTTCCGATAGGCGTTGGTGAGATTGGTGGGTGTGTTTATTGGTATTGTGGTGGTGGGGGGTAGCTGTCCCTATAGGAGAGGCATGCTAATGCATTGCGGAGGTATTGTAGAGAGGGTGGTACAAATTGCTGCTGACAGAATAGTGATTGGTTATTTGATAAGTATAGTATTCTATAGAAGAACTTATGAGTGTGTAGATGTTACTGCTCAGGTCTCTTCTGGTACTTGTAGTTCAACACCAAGTTCTCTTCAAAATGCTTTCTTAACGCCCAGCACTCTATGTGCTGTTGGCTACGATCGCCACGGACAAGCCTCACAAGGGTCCATAATCAACGTTCAACCAGTGTTACATCAAATGACGAATTCTGATTGTATCTGTACGCTCAGACACGCCACTCATTGTGTGCAGGACGGCTTGAGATTGACAGGAAGATAGTAGCACAGACAAGCGGTCCCGGCTGACATGCACACGACGCGGGAACAGGAGGATCCGGTTTGAGTCAAGAGTGTTTACGATTTAAGGAGATATGACGAATACTTTCTCGAAAGTTGTACCGGCACCGGTAGCAGTTGAAAGAGCTTGACGAGAAAAGCAGCATAGGTCAGAGACCCTCAGATAACTGCTGAACCCTTAGTTGAGTATAGTCAACTAGTGTATCAATCACAGGAGTGATACTGGATGTCAATAATTACAGAATGAATCACCGCTAGTTTGCAGTGCGGATTCAGTGTTGCACTCTTTAGTTCTAGTCCAGTCTCACATCCGAGCGAGGCTTGACTGTCATGAGATACTTTTGGGAGGTTTGCGATTGAGTTGGGATGAAGTTTGAGTTACAGTAGGTAGGGTCGTGGAAGGAGTGGACGTTGACAGCGGCAAAAGTCTCTTGTAAACAAACTGACTCCGTGGAAATGTGCTTTCAGGTTTTTTTGTCAATTATCCCGCTCTTTCCTGATTTTTAGCCATTTTCCTCGTTTTTTAACGACCATCCTCCGCCCCCGCCGTGGAGGTGCGGAACTACAGAATAACGTTGCGCACCTGGAGAAAGGGCTAAAATTAAAGGAGGGTCTCAAGTCGTCTCCAGACACTCGGATATGCTCACACACTAGACGAGTTTAGGCACGGAGCTAAAACGTTAGGAGAGCACGGCACTGTTATAGACATGTATGGACGACTCTGGGGAAGGTCTGGACAGACTAGCAACCCTAGAAAATGTTCCCACGTTTGTCAGCAGTGCAGACATATTCGTCTCTTGTAAATCCACGGCCTTCAGGACGCATTCACCTGCCTAAAAGAGTAGTTTGCATAACGCCACAGATGCCCAATACGAGCCGGGTAGAGTGGTTAGCGTGGTTAGTGTAGTGCTCTGAGTGTTGGTTGCCCGCTCGGCGAGTAGTCGGTCTCTGTAATTTATTGGACTCAGAAACCGAACCATTTTTTGGCGCGTTTTGGCCGTTCTATACTGCTATCATCCAGAACCACTATGGCAGTTGTACGATACAGCTATACATGAGTCTCTCGCATGAGTCGCATCAAATACAGTTATCGAGGAAGAGTGGGTGCAGGAGGGTTTGGAGGGAGGTGGCGGGTGTTTGAGGAGGTTCCCGTTGGTGGATTTCGATTATTACAACTGGAATCAACTAGCCATACTTGCCACAATCGATTCTCGGTTCAACCTCCCAAATCGCGTCACTCTATGACCGCTACAACCCCGGCCCACAAAAGTTGAGCTTGCACTAGGCGCCTATTTTGAGTTGCAAATATAGGCAAGGCAAGGCACACACTTCTAACCGGCAAGGCCTGACACAAACACAAAATAATACTTATATACCAGACGAGACGCCGACCTGAGAGAACCTCACCATCAAGCTCTCTCTCTGCTTTCGCCCTCGCCAATGACAGAAGCAGAACACAAGACTGCTCTCCCACCACAGGTCGAGGCTACAACCTTGGCAAGCTTGCCACATGATCCCCTACAACAGGTGGATATGGAGGCGGCTCTACCTGGCCGGATCGGCTTCAAAGTGACGACTGCGCCCATCGCACCGATAGGAATCGAGCAAAAGAACGGTCCTAGCGAAACTCGGCTGAAAATCGAGCGAAAATGGGCCGCTTTCAAGTCTTCTCCAGTCTACAAACTCGTCAATGTTGCAGAATGGCATATCCCGTGGCTACGAACACTCAAGATGGTCAAATGGCGATCTTCCAACCCGGTCATCATCGTCTCCATCACCCTGGCCGTTTTCACAGACACATTCCTCTATGGTATCGTTGTACCAGTCATTCCCTTTGCATTTTCATCCCAGATGGGCGTACCTGAAGAAGACGTCCAGAACCAGATCTCTCGGGCCCTGGCACTCTACGCCGCCGGTCTGGTCGTTCTCTCGGTACTCACAGGCGTGGTGGCAGACCACATGAAACGCAGACGACCAGTCATGCTTTTTGGACTACTTCTGTTGATTGCTGCTACGGCGATTGTTTGCTGGGCAAAGTCGCCAGGAGTCTACGATCTCGGCAGATTCATTCAGGGAGCAAGCGGAGGTATTGTGTGGGTGTCTGGACTGGCTATCTTGGCAGATGCCTCGGATCCAGACACTATAGGCATGTTTATGGGCTTTCCAGACATTGGAATGTCCCTGGGCACTTTTCTGGGACCCACTATTGGAGGAGCAGTGTACGACAAAGTTGGTTACAATGCCGTCTTTTACGTTTCTTTCGGAGTTCTGGGTCTAGATGTCATTTTGCGACTCATCATGCTGGAGAGATCGGATTACAAGAGACTTTATCCTGTTGAATTTGAACAGGAGGAGCTGGAAAAGGCCAAGAAGAAGGCCGAGGAAGCCGAGCAGAAACGGATTGAGGAGGGAATCGACATTGAGGACTGGGAATCGACTATGGAGACTGAAGCTGAACCTGGACCGCCTCCTCAGGCAATTGTTTGGTTCCAAATGTTTGGACGAAAGGTGTGGGTTCAAATTCCACCCATCATCTTGCTACTCAAGTACCCACGCATTCTCGTCATCTTCTTCCAGGCTGTCATCTTTGGCTGGTGTGTTGGAGCCCTTGATGCTACTCTACCCATGCATCTAGACGAGATCTTCGGTTTTGGATCCTTACAAGCCGGTCTGGTCATGTTGGCACTGGCTATCCCCTCTCTGATTGGTCCAGCTGTTGGAATGATGGTTGACAGGTTCGGAGTCAAGCTATTTGCCACTCTGGGCTTCATTTGTGCTTGTCCCTGTTTCATTCTGCTGCGTCTACCTGACCATCACAGTGTTAGACAAGTGGTGCTTCTATGTGCGTTGCTGGCTCTTCTGGGAGCCTCTCTGGTTGTTCTCGTGGGCCCCGTGATGACCGATCTAGCTTCATTCACTGCCAAACTCGAAAAACGACGTCCGGGATACTACGGTAAGGGAGGAGGTCTGGCTTCGGCATTTGGAATCTTCAATGTGGCCTTTTCTATTGGTATCATCATTGGACCACTTCAAGCAGGAGCTACCAAGGACAAGAGTGGCTGGGGAACAATGGTTCTCTCTGTCGGACTTGTTTCCGTCATCTCAGCTCTCCCCACGTTCCTCTTTTCAGGAGGATACCTCTTCTCCAAGTCTAACAAGGGCAAGACACTGTGGCAGCGAGTTTTCCGATCGCCCAATGCGTGGGAAAAGGAGGAGAAGGCTGCTAGAGAGGAAGAGCGAAGACGGTTGCGAATTGAGAGGTCCACAGAGGAGAGTGCGGGCCATACAGACAGTGTGGAAAAGAGTCTGGGTGTGGAGGAGGAGAGTAAGGATTAGAGCTATTGCATATATATTTATACAGCATTTTAATGATAACTGTGGTGGACGTAGCAAAAGGATTCACCCTTCCATGAGGTAAAAAAGTCACCCATCTGGGGGACAAAAAGATGGCGACATCCGCAGGATTCGAACCTACGCGGGGAAACCCCAAGAGATTTCTAATCTCTCGCCTTAACCGCTCGGCCAGGATGCCTTTTTTTTTAAAACTTATACTTCATTCATTATATGCATGAGAGGTGCTTAGTAATCACCCTGGCCTCCTCAGGAATGACCTGAAACTGAAGGTGCACCCTTGTTGGTACACCCCGTTGTGCCCCGATTGGCAAGGCACTTTTAACAGGCTCTTCTGGCCTGTAAGGAATCGAGCTGTTACTGCATACTACTAGCCTGGACTCTGCCACCCGTAGTCAGTACAATAGCCAGCCTATGTTATCATCAGGAGTCCTTCTCGCACTAGATCATGCCATTCTGACATGATCCATCTTTCGGTCCTGAGGCATTAGATACCTTTGTGAATGTGAAACCAGCGACCTTGTGAAGGTGCAATTGGTGGTTTAGAAGAGGTTGCTTCTGAGTGTTCTCCTGCTTGTAAGATTATGTCATTTGTAGCATAGGAGGATGTGTGGCTTAAGGTGAGAATGACATTACTCGTCCCGGGGGTGGATCATCATCCTCTAGTCCCTCTGGGAGCCTCTGGAGACTCTCGGAACTGAGTAAAAGTGGTGAGGCGTGATCCTGGTTTGAGCATGTACGTCAAGTACTGCTCAAAAGCAATGAGTAAGGACTGGTTGTGGCCGTCCTTTCCTAGTCGTCGAAGTCCACGTTCAAAATGCCAGATTGCGTAGGCTAGTCTTGGTTTGTCCGGCTCTTTAATTCTTTTGGATTTGAAAGCAAGACTGGACAGGTCTTGCATTGGAGAGAGGGATAGTTCAGAGAGGGCTTGTTGAACTACCGGACAAGTGCACAAGATGTGAGTGAGGATCTCGTGGTAGTTGTGATCCTCGGGGAAGTCTGATTTGTTACAGATCCGCAGCCTTTTTTTGACGTTTTTGAAGTAGGGGTAGTCTTCATCCCAGTCACTAAGTACCGGGTGGAGCTTTTGTAGAAGGAGCTCCTGAAGGAAGGCACCGAGTTTTGACGAATGACAGTAGACTGTGAATAGATTTGCACAGGATTGAGTCCACTGTTCCGTTGCTTTTTTGATGTCATTGTTGTAGTGGGAGAGGAAGAGGTCACGCCACCATGCGTGCCATAGAGGTTTGTAGTGCTCTTTCCATACTGGCTTGACCAGTTGGGGTGTGATGGGAATGAGCTGCCGATCTTCAGTGGTGTCAGCTGTGGAGTAAGCTCTGACGTAATGTGTAAAGAATTTTGTTTCGGCGATGGAGGGGTGGGCGGTGGGTTGTCGAGGGTGTGTTTTGGCGTGTTGTTGTCGTCGGTTGAAGAGGTGTAGTTGGTGAAGAATTTTAATTTGGAGGGAACCCCGTTTGGCCACAGGCGACAAGGAGATCACGTGACCCCCTTTTTGGGAGGCGAATTCGAGGTGTTTTGAGGTGGGAAAAAAAGTGTTCGTGGTAATTTGGGGGTGGAGAGAGGGATTCTCTTGTCATTTACAGGCTTACTTTTGCCCTTATTACTGTTTGAATCGCTTAAGCGGTACGGTATAAGTGTGCATCTGTTGACGCATTAGATTTTCAATGTGGGGATATTTCATAACAAGCCAAGAGGAACAATAGAAGCAATAAGTCGACGGATACGTGCTGCTTTTGATACGAGATTGGCTAGATTTGATTGGTGAGCATCCAAGTACATAGAGTAGTTGCTTTTGCGGCATTTGTAGTTACGTAAGCTGTTTTAGTACGGCTAAAGAATGTCACCTTCCCTATCTATAGTCGTCAATACAACGCTGTTTGACAGGTGATTAGATCCAAACAGAGGAGGTGGAAGACAATGACGTAATGGAAGGGTGGATGGTCGGTGGCGACACGCGATCAAATTTCACGTGATGAGAGTGTTATGATTGTGCCATTGGCTATATTACTGCTATTTTAGGCGAATTGTTATGACTCTAAACATGCAATAATCGCTATCGCAAACGATGGACCGCCAGATTCCTTTGTTAGTGAAAAATGGAACTCTGCTATGAATGCAATTTATGGGATCTAAAACAAGCCACCAGTGGATCGGAGCAGTTCTCAGAGTGAATGAATCTCAATGAGGGGAACTGGGCCGTCCTTGGCCGTTTGGACCGTTTATCCAGTGTTCTCCTGGTGCTATATATAGACATCCTTTTCCACCCTTCCTGTGTGTATTGTACATACAAGTATGTCTGCTAGGGCAAGCACATCACATCACATCACCCTCCCAAATTGACAACATAAGCACACCCAATCAACGACTGTGCGGCGATAATGAGACATTAAGTGGTGGGGAATTTATGTGGAGCGATAGCGGGGCGGATGGACGTGTATTTATAGCTATTGGTAGTGGTGTCATCTTTTGCTCTTGATATTTCCTGCCACGTATATAGAGTCAGCTGGACTGCTAGTGCAAGCAGCACATTTTACCCATACTCTTTCCGCCGTTGGCTGCCGTCAGTTGCTGAGCTGTTCCTTTTTTTTTTTGACGTCATTTGACACGGCACGAATTTGGACGTCTGTCTTACGGGTGTGTGTTGTGCTCAACAGTGTAATGTGGGGCGTAGTGACACAGAAGGGATTCAAAAATATATAGCTGTGCGCAATTCCGGATGTGCGGACTGATCATGGGTCTCTAATTATCTCAGCGAGCTTTGCCCCTCCTCAACCACACACACCTGCCCATGGGCCAGCCGCGTACCCTGCAGGTTTGAAAATTCAAAATGCGTTTGGTTTGGGTGGTACAGCAAGCACACAAGTCAAGTTAGGTTGGCGATACTCTCGAGACACACACCTTGTTCACACACATACTCACACCTACCCTCACCACACACCACACAACAACACAGTCCCACCCTACATCACCAAGTGTAGCTACCGACCCCTCGAGACTCTCTCTACCGCCTTCCAGGAACAGCGCGCAACATGGCGGACTTTATCCGGACCCAGATCTTCGGCACGTGTTTCGAAATCACGTCGCGATACGTGGATCTCAATCCCGTGGGAATGGGGGCGTTTGGCCTAGTGTGTTCGGCCAAGGACCAGCTCACGGCCCAGAACGTGGCCATCAAGAAAATCATGAAGCCGTTCGGCACGCCCGTGCTGTCGAAACGAACGTACCGTGAGCTCAAGCTTCTGAAACATCTTCGCCACGAAAACCTCATTTGTCTGAGCGACATTTTCATCTCGCCGCTCGAGGACATTTACTTTGTCACCGAGCTGCTGGGCACAGACCTGCACCGTCTGCTCATGACCCGGCCTCTCGAAAAGCAGTTCATCCAGTACTTTCTCTACCAGATTCTGCGGGGCCTCAAGTACGTGCACTCAGCCGGCGTGGTCCATCGAGACCTCAAGCCATCCAACATTCTCGTCAACGAAAACTGCGACCTGAAAATCTGCGACTTTGGCCTCGCCCGAATCCAGGACACCCAGATGACCGGCTACGTGTCGACCCGGTACTACCGAGCCCCCGAAATCATGCTCACGTGGCAAAAGTACGACGTGGAGGTGGACATTTGGTCCACGGGATGCATCTTTGCCGAGATGCTGGAGGGCAAGCCCCTGTTCCCCGGCAAAGACCACGTCCACCAGTTCTCCATCATCACCGAGCTGCTGGGCTCGCCCCCAGAAGACGTGATCCACACCATCTGTTCGGAAAACACCCTGAGGTTCGTCAAGACTCTTCCCCGTCGAGAACGAATCCCTCTGGCGTCCAAGTTCCGCAACGCCGACCCCGAGGCCATCGATCTCATGGAAAAGATGCTGGTCTTCGACCCCAAAAAGCGAATTACCGCCGCCGAGGCCCTGGCACACCCCTACCTGGCACCATACCACGACCCCAGCGACGAGCCCGTGGCCGACGAGCGGTTCGACTGGTCGTTCAACGACGCAGACCTGCCGGTAGACACGTGGAAGGTCATGATGTACTCTGAGATTCTCGACTTCCATAACGTGGACATTGACGTAAACGGCCAGCCCCCACAGGGCCAGTTTGAACAGGTCCATGCCCAGGCACAGGCGGCCGTGGCCCAGAACGAGGCTGCCAAGGCCAAGGAACAGGAGCAGCAGCAACAGCAGCAGCAACAGCAGCAGCAGCAGCAACAGTAGGTGCAACAATGCGACAGTGTGATGCGACAGAAGGAACTCGGTTTTGGACAACACGGAAAGGATACAGTAATAGGAGGACAGCATGGCTGACATTGAATAAGAGATGTAATTATGTGTAGGATGTGGATGAGACGGACGAACGATCACTCCACCCCATCTTATCGTGAACTAGTTTAGGAACATAGCTCGAATTGAACAGATGAGACATTGATGGGGAGGGGGAAGAACGGGGGGAGGGTGTAGCTGGCAGGGTAGGGCTCTGAGTGAGCTGGGCATTGGCCTTGGCAGAACTGAAGCCATTGCATGCAAGCGGCATCACAGCATACCCTCGAGGAAGTACTGCCAAGGCGTACCGGTACCAGAGGTAGCACCAGAGAGGGAGCAGAGACACCAATACCAGAGAAGTGGCGGCGGCAGTGATCACTTGGGCGAGTTGTTGAGGACAGTGTACCACAAGATAGGTACAGCTGGGGTCCGGAGGGAGCATTGGGGAGAGCATTGATACTTACTGATACGCGACGCTACGAGTATGAGTACTGGTGTTGCAAGTAGCAGCTATAGTGAAGAAGAACAACAATGAGGCGTTCTACACACCCCTACTTATACTTCTAAGGATCCGCCACAACACAGCTGCAGTCGGATCTCTCAATGTTTAATAACTGTCTTTAGGAGCTCGCTTAAAAACAAGTTGAGTGTGATTGTACACCGTCCACCTTATATATCTGTGATCTTCCACCTCATCTTGAATTGTATCTGTGTGCCCAACATCACAATGAGCACTGCCCAGAAATACTCCACCGTGACCGCGAGGTCGCTGGGACTCGAAGGAGTCAACTTCAAGGGCTTTGAGCTCGACGACATCTTCTCGCCCGGAGCAAACCTCAAAGATATGCCCATCACCACATGGGAGCTGTTGCAGTTCCACATCCAGCACGCCATTCTGGTGTTTCTGCACAATACCATCGACTTCTGGTACCAGATTCGCGGCGACGTGAACCACGCGGCGACGTCTGTGCTGCTCATGGTGCGAACATGGACGCTGTGGATCGTGGCTCTGGCACCAGCAAGACCACACAGAGTCAACTCTACTGTCACAAGTGGAGTCAGATCCAGACCAGGAAGCATCAAACTGCGCCGGTACGGATCGGGATCTTCGTCCACTTCTTCAGACTCCTCTGATTCATCAACTACCACCAACCACCCCTCTTGGACCCACCAACTACGCACTTGGATCTCTGGCTGGGTCGTTTCTCTCTCTAGACGTCTTCCCTGGGCCTCTCGACATCTCAGCTGGCTCTACGCCTCAGCCTCCTCAGATCTGGGAGCCCACCTCGGCCTGCTCGAGCAACAAAAGTCGCCTCTGCTGATCAAACGAGAAGTGGCCAAGCTAGGAACGGTGCCCAAGAACGTGGGCTTTGTGCTCGAACTCCAGCCTCTCCTGGAGGGACCACCAGAGCTCTCACTGCCTAAGCCTCTCCATCTTGCCACAGGAGAAGTCCTCTACCCCAGCCAAGACGAGGTGGACCAGGCTCAGGGAGAAATCGACGCCTACAGAGTCAAGATGGCTGTCCACAATGACCGAGAACAGGCTCGAATCAAGCAGAGCATTGCCAACATTGTCGTTTGGTGCTCCGTGGTTGGAATCAAACGAGTCACCATTTACGAAGACTCGGGAGCTCTTGTCAGAGACCACGACAGTCTCTGGGAAATCATCCAACGACAACTCAAGGCCTATTACGGATGCAGTGCCACCAACTGCGGATCTCGGCCTGACTTTGTTGCTATTCATAGCCCCGGAATCTCTCTTTCGAACAGGTACGACAATGACTCCGGCAAGCAGCATCCTCTCGCCCCCAAGGGCGGGTCTGACTCGGCTCCTCCACCCCTAGCTACGTCTACCCCTTTGGGCTCCCCCAAGAATGAAGCCATGGCCACGCTTTCGGCTCCCCCTGAGTCTGTGGAAATGTGGGGTGTGGATCTCACTCTCATTTCCGGTACCGATGGAATGTCCAAGGCTGCCCAGGTGAGCAACCTGTGGTTGAGTCAGACGACCACCTCTCCTCCCGTTGTTGACGTCGATGCAGTTCACCAGTCTCTGTTGGAGCTCACCAGAGGTCCCATTGAGCTCCTCTATGTGGCCACCAAGCCCTACTGTTCCGTGCGACGGTTCCCCCAGTCCAGCATCAGCGACTCCGTTCTTGTGTATGACAACCCTCGGTGCACCATGAGCGAGTATGTCACGGGGTCTCTTCCGGCCGACTCAGTGGTTCGACGAAGTCTGCAGAACGTGTTTGGACCTCCCTCCAGAAATCAAGACGAAGGCGGTATGCTGTTTGAGTTCTTCTACCGGGGTCTCGAGACTTATGCCCGAGCCCTTTCGTCCGAGTTCCGGTCCATGGATCGACGGCGGTTGTCTCGAAGCCAGCGGAAGCGTCAGCAACGGAAGAAGGAGAGGGAGAAGGAGAAGAAGGAGGGAGGAAGCATGCGAGGCTCCATTCGAGGTTCTCTTGGCCGGAACCGAAAGGAGAAGGAAGGAGAGAAGGCTGGAAGCGAGGAGACCCGATCTCTCCGAGGTTCGATCCGAGGCTCTCTCAGTCGAAAGGGAAAGGAGAAAGAGGTTTAGGCGGGGGTACCAGTCCATTGCTTAACATCATAGTCACCCGTATTTATTCATAAAATAATAATCATTGCTTACATAAACTGATCTCGTAATCACATAATAACTGAAACAGTAGCTACAGCTTAGAGCTTGGCGTAAACGGCGTCAAAGCCGGAGACAGTGACCTCCTTGCCGGGCTCCTGCTCGTTGTAGGTGACCTTGCCGTCGTCGACAATGATGGCGTATCGGGCGGATCGCTCACCGAAGCCGACAGAGGCGAGATCAACGGCCTGGCCAATGGACTTGGAGAAGGCGGCGTTACCGTCGGAGGCGAAGATGACGTAGTTGTCCTTGGGGGCCTTGAGGGCTCGTCCCCAGGCGGACAGGACGAAGGGATCGTTGGCGGAGATGACGACGACCTTGTCAACTCCCTTGGCCTTGAGCTTGTCCACGTTCTCAATGTAAGGAGGAATGTGGTTGGCGGTGCAGGTGGGGGTGAAGGCGCCGGGGACGGAAACGAAGACAACCTTCTTGCCCTTCAGCTCCTTGTCGGTGTTGAAGGGCTGGGGGATACCGCAAGCGGCCACGTTACCCTCGATCTCGGGGGTCTCGGGCACGTAGTTGAAAGTGGCAGAAGGGAAGGAATCTATGTTAGTTGGGTGTTGGGGTGTTGGTGTGGCGATTGTGGCTGTTTGTGACGGTTTGTGACATTGTGTCTGTTGCGGTCTCAATTGAGGGTGTAGACGGTTGTTTGCTTCGTCGCGTCACTCAATTAGATCAATTGAACCACCCTGTTTCCTGTTTTACTCACCACCGGCTCGGAGAGGCATTTTGTAGTCTTGTTGTGTTGTGAGGGTCAAGTAGATTGCGGCTACCTCTAGTTATATAGTCTATATCGAGACTGTGGGGTGCGGTGTGGATTAGGGTAGAGGACCCATTAGAAGATAACGCAATATGTGCGTGTGGGAGGCATGATGGATTGAGAGGCGAGTTGACTGGTTGGATATCGGCCCGAAGTCGAAATTTTTGTATTTGGCGAGGGAGTGGTTTTGTGTCATTGACTCTATTGAACTCGGCGGGTTAATCAGTAGTGTCCACTCTAACATTGCTGAATTGCTACATGGGTGAGTTATATGGGTGGCCACTTGTTGCTGTGTCAGACAGTGTCTAGCCTGCTGGAGAGAGAGAGCGGTTATGATCACCAGTCTCACTTCATCAGCTGCTGTTTCGGTCTAGACAAGGTGTCAGTTTAAGAAAGCGCTAATAGCAGTAAAAGCCAACGGTTATTCGACTCTGATTGTGAGTTAAGGCTCGTTCGTCGTATGGAGCTTGGAGCCACTGGAACAAGGTCAGTGAGAAGACATGTGAGACATTGGTCGAGGATGTGCATAGAAGGCAAAGAAGGTAGAAGGAAGGAATAGGTTGTGCAGATAGAGCAATGCACACATCGACTCTTTGGCTCGACTCTTTTGCTCGAATGTGCTCAATTTCAAATCACGTGCTGAATAACCACTCGTGTGCGTCACACTACTCCCTGTCGGCACAGCCTACAGAGCGTATTACAAACACTGCAGCCACGTTCGAACTAGGTTGACGGGTGGCAAGTGCCGTAGGGGGGAAGGATCGTTTATGGAGTCAAGCTAATCAGGTGACTGAGAGCTGAATCGATTAGTCAGCCCGACCCAATCAGGTATATGACTAAGCCAGTTACCCCGAAGCCCAAAACTGTAGCTCTTCAGTATATCCATTATCGCACACTTCAACCGCTTCTCCTTATACCCCCACCGTTACTGGCCAACTCTAAAGACCTCCAAATTAATGAAACTATGGGTTTCGGAGGCCGATAAGCCAACGGCTTCGTTTAGTATAAGTCGTCGTATTTTGACTGAGGAGAGAAGAGGGGCGAGAAAATAACCTCTTTGAGCATACAGCTTTTGATCCGTGTATTTTTTGTGTCTCCACCTGCTCTCTAACCCCGATAATATCGCCCCACTCTGGTCTCTCTCAGCTATCCATCCCGTCACCGTCACCACACATACAGAAAGCTAGATTCGCTCGCATAAAAAAGTCCCCGAAACGAACACACTATCTTTTCTAGCTACACCCAAAACACACACATTTGGACAGAGATGGTGAGTATCTCGGGAATGCGACTCTTCTCATCGACACAAACAACTAACCACAGAACACTTGTGCGGATCCCGAAGGCTGGGGACCGATCTCAACCATGGGGTCGGGCCTAACGCCCTGCTTTGTCGACGGTCCGGTCATGTTGACCCCCGTTGTCATTCTAGCCGTGTGTGGCCCGTGGCAGATCTACTCGCTGCTCAAGGTACACATTAGCGGAGCCCCCACGCGCAAAAACTGGACCTTCTGGACCAAGGCGGCTCTTCTGGCGCTCCAGATGTTCCACCTTCTGCTGCTGCTGAGCAACCAACACTTCAACGGCTGGGACGGCTCGTTGCCCTTCCTCAGTCTGTTCCTGACCCTTGCCACCCTCGTGCTGGTGGCCGCGCCGTTGCATTACCTCGAGTACTACGGCTCCCGAATCCCCTGCGGCTCTCTGCTCTTCTTCTGGCTCTTGTCGCCCATCGGTCTGATTCTCAAGACTTACAACGTCTACGCCCGAGTGGGCTTTGGAACCACCGCCCAGCTCTACCTTGGATCAACCGTCATCGCCCTGGCAATGTTTATTGTCGAATGGGCCGTCCCCAAGCCTCTGTCTCCTCAGATGGCTCTGGCTCGACAAATGCGACAATCGCCCCTCGAAAACGCCGACATCTTCTCCCGACTCACCTTCCAATGGATGGGACCTCTCATGCGACAGGGCTACGACCACTACCTGACCGAGGAAGACATGCCTCCTCTGCCCAAGGGCTACGGAGCCGGAGACTCTTACGACGACCTTGAGAGTGAGTGGGACAAGAAACCCAACCTGCTGTGGGCCGTGTGGAAGGCATTCGGAGGACCCTTCATGATCGGAGGTTTCTTCAAGTTCATCCAGGATATCCTGGCTTTCGTCCAGCCCCGACTTCTGGGTCTTCTCATCAAGTTCGTCCAGGACTACAAGAAGAAGCCTGAAGAAAACCCTCTCAGTAAGGGTCTGGTGCTGGCCTTTGCTATGTTTGCCGTCTCTATCATCCAGACCGCTGCTCTGCACCAGTACTTCCAGCGTGCTTTTGATACTGGTATGAAGATCAAGGCTGGTCTGACTGCTGCCATCTACAGAAAGTCTCTCAAGGCTGCTACTCGAGATAAGTCCACTGGAGATGTGGTCAATCTCATGTCTGTCGATACCCAGCGTTTGCAGGATGTCACTCAGTACGGCCAGATCATCTGGTCCGGTCCCTTCCAGATCATTCTGTGTCTTTTGTCTCTGCACGATCTGGTTGGAAACAGTATGTGGGCTGGAGTGGCTACACTACTCATTATGATTCCCATCAACGCCTGGATCGCCAAGAAGCAAAAGACTCTGCAGCAGGCTCAGATGAAGTACAAGGACCATCGAACCAGACTCACTTCCGAGATTCTCACCAACATGAAGTCTCTCAAGCTGTACGGATGGGAGATTCCCTTCATTGGACGACTCAACCGAGTGCGAAACGATGAGGAGCTGGAGAACCTCAAGCGACTGGGTAAGTTCTCTGCCCTGGCTTCTTTCCCCTGGCAGTGTGCCCCCTTCCTTGTTTCTTGTACCACTTTCGCTGTCTTTGTCAAGGTCTCCGATAAGCCTCTGTCTACCGACATTGTCTTCCCTGCCCTGGCTCTTTTCAACCTGCTTGGTTTCCCTCTGGCCGTCATCCCCATGGTTATCACTGCCATGATTGAGGCCTCCGTTGCCATCAACCGTCTGGAGAGCTACCTCAAGGCCCCCGAGCTGCAGTCCGATGCTGTTACTCGACTTCCTCGAGCCGTTGAGCGAGGAGAGAATGACATTCTGCTCAAGGGATGTACTTTCCTGTGGGAGCGAACCCCTCAGTACAAGGTTGCTCTCGATGACATTTCTCTGCAGACTTTCAAGGGAGATCTTGCTTGTATTGTTGGAAAGGTCGGTGCTGGAAAGTCTTCCATGCTCCAGGCTATCCTTGGAGACCTTTACCGAGAGTGTGGAACTGCCCAGGTCAAGGGCCGAGTTGCCTATGTGGCTCAGGTCCCCTGGATCATGAACGCCACCGTCAAGGATAACATTCTGTTTGGATCCAAGTACGACGAGTCTTTCTACGAGCAGACCATCAAGGCCTGTGCTCTGGTAGACGATCTGGCCATTCTTCCCGATGGAGACCAGACTCAGGTTGGAGAGAAGGGTATTTCTCTGTCTGGAGGACAGAAGGCCCGTCTTTCTCTTGCCCGAGCTGTCTACGCCCGTGCCGATGTCTACCTGCTTGATGACCCTCTTTCTGCCGTTGATGAGCATGTTGGACGACACATTATCGACAATGTTCTTGGCGATGCTGGACTGTTGGCCACCAAGACCAAGGTTCTCGCTACCAACTCCATCAATGTTCTGTCTCATGCTGATTCTATCATGATGCTCTCTGAGGGTAAGATTGTGGAGACTGGCAAGTACGTTGACGTCATGGCTGCCAAGGGTCCTATTTTCAAGCTTCTTAACGAGTTTGGCCGAAAGAACAAGGATTCCGATACTCTTCGAGACGACAGCTCCAACGCTGCTTCTGTTGCTCCTTCTGCCTCTGCCTCTCCCGAGGGCCCCTCTTCTTCTTCTTCCATCGTGTCTATTCGAGAAGATAACACTGCTGGTAGCATTGTCAAGCGACGAGGCTCTTCTCATACTCTGCGACGATCTTCCACCGCCTCTTTCCGACTCCCCAGCTTCAACGTTGATTCTGACGAGCGAAAGTCCAAACACAACAAGGAGAACATGGAGCAGGGTAAGGTCAAGTGGAGCGTGTACATGGAGTACGCCAAGGCTTCCAACATTCGATACGTCTTCCTGTTCATGTCTTTCCTGGTTCTGGCCATGGCTCTGACCACCGCTGGAAACGTCTGGCTTAAGCACTGGTCTGAGGTTAACACTGAGTACGATGGTAACCCCCACATTGCCTACTATCTCGGTATCTACCTGTGCCTCGGTCTGGGAGCTTCCTTTGTCACTGTCATTCAGACCTTTATCATGTGGATGTGCTGTATCGTCGAGTCTGCCAAGAAGCTGCATCATGACATGCTGATTTCTGTTGTTCGAGCTCCCATGTCCTTTTTCGAGACCACTCCTCTGGGCCGAATCATCAACCGATTCTCCAACGATATCAACAAGGTGGATCAGGTTCTGGGTCGAACTTTTGTCCAGTTCTTCTCCAACACCATCAAGGTGCTTTTCACCCTGATTGTTATCTCCTGGTCTACTCCCCCCTTCATTCTGTTCATTCTCCCTCTGCTCTTCCTTTACGTCTACTACCAGCGATACTATCTGCGAACTTCTCGAGAGCTCAAGCGTCTGGACTCTGTTTCTCGATCGCCCATCTTCGCTCACTTCCAGGAGACTCTTGGAGGTGTTTCTACCATCCGAGCTTACAGCCAGCAGAGTCGATTCAACTTTGTCAACGAGGCTCGAGTTGATCAGAACATGGAGGCTTACTTCCCGTCTGTCTCTGCCAACCGATGGCTTGCTGTGCGTCTGGAGTTCATTGGATCCATCATCATTCTGGCTGCCGCCTCCTTCTCGGTGCTGCAGCTCAAGGCCAACCTCATGACTCCTGGTCTCATTGGTCTGTCCATGTCCTACGCTCTTTCCATCACCCAGTCTCTCAACTGGATTGTGCGAATGACCGTGGAGGTGGAAACCAACATTGTTTCCGTCGAGCGAATTCTGGAGTACTCCAACCTCAAGCCCGAGGCTCCCGAGTTCATTCCCGACAAGCAGCCCGGCGTCGACTGGCCCGAGCAGGGAGGTATCACCTTCCACAACTACTCCACTCGGTACCGAGCTGGTTTGGATCTGATTCTCAAGCAGATCAATCTCGAGATCAAGCCTCGTGAGAAGATTGGTATTGTCGGCCGAACTGGAGCCGGCAAGTCTTCTCTGACGCTGGCATTGTTCCGAATCATCGAGGCTGCCGAGGGATTCATTTCCATCGATGGAGTTGACACTTCAAAGATTGGTCTGCATGATCTGCGAACGCGATTGGCCATCATCCCCCAGGACTCCCAGGCCTTTGAGGGCACTGTTCGAGATAACCTGGATCCTAACAACGACCATTCGGATTCGGAGCTGTGGCGAGTGCTGGAGCTTTCGCATCTCAAGAAGCATGTGAAGGAGAACATGGAGGGAGGTCTGGACGCCAAGGTCAAGGAGGGAGGCTCCAACTTTTCCGTTGGCCAGCGACAGCTCATGTGTCTGGCCCGAGCTCTGCTCACCCCCACTTCTATTTTGGTGCTGGATGAGGCTACTGCTGCTGTCGACGTGGAGACAGACAAGATCATCCAGGAGACTATTCGAACCGAGTTCAAGAACCGAACGATTCTGACCATTGCGCATCGACTTAACACTATTCTGGACTCGGACAAGATTGTGGTGCTCAACCAGGGCGAGATTGCCGAGTTTGACACTCCGGCCGAGTTGCTCAAGCGAAAGGAATCGCTGTTTTATTCGCTTTGCAAGCAGGGTGGATTTGTTGACGAGGAGTGATTGTACATAAGTACTAGTAATTATTGTATCATGAAAGCGTATCAGGTAGAGAGTGGCCGAAGGTCACGAACGGACAACAACAGGTGGAGGCACACAAGCGAGTGGCCGAAGGTCACGAACGGACAACAACAGGTGGAGGCACACAAGCGAGTGGCCGAAGGTCACGGACGGACAACAACAGGTAGAGGCACACAAGCGAGTGGCCAGAGGTTGTAAACGCAACTACAAGTATGTACGGTACTGTACTCATACATGCGAGTATTCGTAGCCAGTTGAGTGAATCTATATAGTGAGAGAACCATACTCGAACCAAACGCCATATACAAGTCCAGATCCAATTTGAAGGAAGCTATAAATTATCGGAGCTAGTTGTACTTGTATCCTGGGTCTTATTATCACCAACCTGGATTTGAAGGCTGTGTACATACATGTTCTCAGCCTACCAATAGAAGGTGGGTTTGCCTGTTATAACGTCAAGTAATGACCTAGGCAGTATAAACACCATGATTCGGGAGTCCTTTATTGCTCGTCTGCCTCTGCTTAATTTACACACATTTTTCCTGTTCATTTCTTTCAGATTAAAAGCGATTTATTCAGAGTTCATACATTCACCCAATGGTCCCACTTGATGTCCAGTTCCTGCTACCACTGACCAATTTCAGCCTCTGCAAAATACTCGGCCCATGCACAGCCACGGATGCACAGCCACTTTATTTGGGGGAGGCACAGCAAAAAATGGGAAAAGAAGGAAGATGGGCATATAGTAGAACCTCCATGTTGTGACACAAAAACACCATCTTTGACCTACCCCAGACTTCCAGACTCTCCATATTATCCAGTTAGCTCAAACCCGCCTGTCACCAGGTCTTAGTTGCGTCTGATAGCGTGCTTGGCCAACTCTGTGTGTTTTGGGCTGGGGGAGAATGAGACATCAAAGTGTACTCTTGAGTATGGAGCAAAGGGTGAGGGATATTGCCACTGGAGGTTTTGTAGTTGGTTGAGAGGACAGGAACGGGTTTTTATATGTACATGGACTTGGTCACGTGATGAGATTACACCAACCACCAAGCTGCCCATGTTTTTACACTCCAGCTCAACCCCCAATGGCATGTTGCATCTGACTGTCTGCCCTCGCATGCATCTCAAGGTATCATACTCTCCATACCGCAATAGACAAACTCAAAGCCCAGTGGCGATAAGAACAAAAATATGTGTCCTAAAGACGCGATACACTTTACCAACCTGTCTTGTCTTCCCCCCTACGACGATTGCAACGACTACAACTACAACAACAACAACTACACCACCGACAACAACAACAACAACAACATGAGCGACTCTACTACCGCCAAGCTCCCCACTGAGCTCCCCCTTGATGAGAAGGCTCCTTCTTACGAGGAGGCCACTCTTGAGGAGGCTCCATCCAAGCAGCTCTCCAACGTGGACGAGGAGGCCCAGACCGAGCAGCCTCCCAAGCGAAAGTGCCGAAAGGCTCTGTGGATCGTCCTGGGTCTTCTGTTCCTCTCTCCCGTCATTGGCATGTCCATTGATGCTTGCAACGAGATGATGGAGCGAGAAGGCCATGGACCCGGTCACCACGGCAAGCACGGCAAGCACCACGGTCCCCACGGTCCCCACCACGGTGGTCCCGGCAACCCCGACAACCAGATGATGCCCGCTGGAAACCGACATGGCAAGCACCATGGCATGCGACCCCATGGAGGTATGATGCGACCCGGTATGATGCCCGGCATGCCCTGTGACGAGGACAAGCAGCAGATGCAGACCGTGCGAGTCCACTACATTCTGCCCAACGGCGAGCACAAGGTGGCCGAGATCCACGGCGGCCGATTCTTCCCTGGCCGAGTCCAGCCCCAGATTGAGGCCAAGCCTGAGGAGGAGGCTGACAAGGTTGAGGAGGTTCACTCCGACTCCGACTCCGACTCTGACTCTGATGACGACTCTGATGACGACTCCGACTCTGACGACGAGGACGAGACTGCCGAGGAGACTATCCAGGTTGCCCCTGCCCCTGTTCCTCAGGTTGAGTAGGTGGTCCGACCGGAAGGTTGACTGCTATGCCAAATGAGTACTATTTAACAGCTATGAATATATGAGAAGAGAATTACCGGAAGCGAGTGGCCGGAGGTCACGAGCGGACAACAACCCGTCTAACTGTGTAGTTGAACGTATATACTGTGCTGTATTTGCTTGTAACCTCTTGCGATAGGCGCTTATAGAGGTGTGAATAGCTCATATGGCCTTCTATCTGTACATCGTCGCCTCTGTCTGCAGCGTGTTTTCAACGACTATTGGTAATGCTACAAGACTATAGCTTTAACAGCAAGACAAGTCGGTCACCTCCCATTCTGTCAGTTGCAGTACTTCCAGGTGGCATCAGAGCTGTGCCTTGTCTGATGGGTAGTGAAGAAGCTTGAACTGTCCGACAACCACCGTTAGAGGACTCATGAAGAAGTATACCGGGACTCGTGGCCTTAGAGCATAACTTCTTAATTACCGCTCTTGGTATAAATAACGTCTCCTCTTGAGAACATCATCGTCAAGTTCAGTCCTTGAGCTAATAGATCTGTATGCGTCTAAACGGTACAGTACAGTACCTTGACAAGTGTATCTAAGCACGTTACACCGATACATGTGCCGGAGCAGTTACAGTATGTGCAAAGACGTAACTGTGACTTTCTCATCAACTCTTGGCTTCTACTGTAGATCTTGTTTGTGTCTGTTGTAACTTGTGGGACCTGTGCTTGTACAAGTACGTAGCTATACCGCTCTGGTCACAGTCCAAACGCCTCATGTCTCATCCTCACTGTACATACACATGATACACACGATTGGTATGTGCTGGGACACCTTCCTAACCTCCCCCACTCGTCATAACCGTTAATACATGTTCATTATATCCATCTAGTAATGCAATAAATTAGTTCTTCTTCTTTCGCTTGGTGTTGAAGGTGGAGTTGTTGCTGTTGAGCTTTCGGGCCTTCTTCTTCTTCTTGGAGAATCCTCCAGTGCCAATCTTGGGCTTTTCGGACTCAGTGGTTCCCTCAGCACCCTCGACAGGAGCGTCTTCAGTCTCCATAGCTATGTTAGTTGGTTGTTTAGAGTCTTGTGATGCGTTGAGTGCTCATAGCATCATCTCCACAACACTTGTACCGTATCTGACTGGTCTGGTCTGATAGGTACCGTATCTGTCAGCTATCCGATCATAGCTACACGAATAGCTGTAATAACACAAACAAACTGCTTGTCGCCACTCCTCCAGTCACACTCACCATCTTCCTTATCGGCCTTGTCCTGTGCCTTCTTTCGAAGCACCTCCTCGCCATGAAGTCGCTTGGCGATGGAGAGCTCCATCTTTTCTCGAGCGGGTCCGAAGACCTTCTCTCGCATGATGGTTCGGTTTCGCTGCTGTCCCTTGGATCTCAGAGATTTACCCATGGTTGTTGTTGGTTGTGGTGGTTAGTTAGGCTTGGTAGGGAAAATATATTTCCCATTTTTTCATCCGAATCTGCATGTCGTGCATGGTTCGAATTCTAATCTGCAATTGACGGTGATGTTTTGACACCACCTGGAATCGAACCAAGAGCCGTCCAGCCCAAGTGAAATTCTCCCTCGCGCATCACATGACTTTTTCCTCATTGGGAAGAGTGGTCACAAACTCTCGAGTGCTCCCAACCACAACCAGTAGTCAACCCTATTCCCCATAGTAAGTTAACTGGTCACCCTCGCAGAGCTCCCAATTAGTCGAAGTTTTTCTGGCTTTTCTCTTCTTCTCATCTTGAACAACGACACTGACAAAAATGTGAGTAGACACCATCGAAACGTGGAGGACGACATGGAGCGACCAGGAGGAAGGCACACTGACGGAATGGAGCGATTTTGTCGACAGCTCAAGACGTCTTTTGGGTGGTTACAGAGTCCCTGTAGTCACCTCGATCGGAGTGTATCTGTGGCGGAAGGAGTGTTCCTAGAGTGACAGAAGGAGTGTGATGAGCATTACAGATGTTGTGTAATCGTCTTTGCCAACGCTGCGTCTCTTCTGTGTGACTTTCTGGACTGCTCAAAACACAACTTCGTCCTGTTTGCTCCCGTTGTTTCCCTTCCCCTCCTTTTTGCCACCATCAAAAGCCACCCACCAATGTGTTTGTGTAACATCTGCTAACCCCAGGGCCAACCTCAAGACCACTAAGCGACTCGCCGCCAGCGTCCTCGGCGTTGGAAAGAGAAAGATCTGGCTCGACCCCCAGGAGCTGACCGACATTGCTAACGCCAACTCTCGACAGCAGGTCCGAAAGCTCGTCTCCGACGGTCTTATTGTCCGAAAGCCCAACGCCATGCACTCTCGATCCCGAACCCGAGCTCTGGCTGAGGCCAAGCGAGCCGGCCGACACACCGGTTTCGGTAAGCGAAAGGGTACCGCCAACGCTCGAATGCCCGAGCAGGTCCTCTGGATGCGACGACAGCGAGTCATCCGACGACTGCTCTCCAAGTACCGAGAGCAGGGCAAGATTGACAAGCACCTGTACCACGAGCTCTACAAGCTCGCCAAGGGTAACACCTTCAAGCACAAGCGAGCCGTTGTCGAGCACGTCATCAAGGCCAAGGCCGAGGCTTCTCGAGAGAAGGCCCTCAAGGACGAGGCTGAGGCCCGACGATCCAAGAACCGAGCTGCCCGAGAGCGACGAGCCGCTCGAATCGCTGAGAAGCGAGAGCAGCTCCTCGCTGAGAACTAAGTCTTTTGAAAAACAGATTTATTTAGAGGGAAAAAATGTATTATGTGCATGGGACCCAGTCCAGAATGTAGAAAGATACCTGTTTGTGTTAAGAGAAAGAGGGCTTGTAGAATGTGAGAGTAGTGATAATTGATTTGTCACATGATTCTGATGTGGTTATAGAACTCTTCGAATATCGCGTATGGCATGTTTGTTATGATCTAGGGCGGTAGTGTTGCATGGTAACCCCATTAGTTAGAGTTTGTTGAAGAAAGAATCCACTTGGGGGTTCATTTTCGGGGTTGGAGAAATGTCACAGGTTTGGTGGGGGTACCAATCGACGGAGAATGGCTTGGTTTCTAACTAATGTGTGAAAATTTCGGTTATTGAGTGGATATTACGGGAGTTGTGAGCGATACAATGATGTTGCGGTGAGTAACGTTTGTCAAGGTTTACTTACGACTCGGGTTGATGGAGACTTTCTGAAGTGGCTCGTTTCACGAAGGCTTCTACCAGATATGTAGACAGTCGATTGGGTCAGAGAAAGCCGCTCAAACAGACTGACCAGAGATGGTCCTTAAGACATGATCTGTCTTCACATGGTCTGAATCACGCCAAAACCACCACCGTTGATGTGATCACTCGATGTTGATATGACGCCACTGAACGTTGATAAGAGGAGTGATGGGAGGGTCTTCCTGAGATAGCAACTGGAGCAATAGGGCGGGGTCATGGTACCGGTACTTTTAGTACGTTCGTTGTCCAATACTAAGCGTTTTCTATTGAGAGCACTTCATCGATCTGAGATATCTCTACTCGTACTAGTTT
Source organism: Yarrowia galli (assembly GCA_900519055.1). NCBI lineage: Eukaryota > Fungi > Ascomycota > Dipodascomycetes > Dipodascales > Yarrowia > Yarrowia galli. The sequence goes on along the minus strand of ULGS01000005.1, from coordinate 1,850,108 downwards.
TCTGCTTACCAGACTTCATCTCCACCACTCATCTAAGAGGACCACAAAATACAGCCTGTTTTGACTGTTGTAAAAATGGTACCATGGAGCTAATGAAAATAACAACATTGGTTAACGCATATATGACTCTTCTGTTCCTGGGCAGTAGCAACAACGGCTTTTGTCCAAAGAGGGGGAGTATCATGTATTGATGACCAGTCTGAGATGTGGGGGCTATAGTAAAGTGTACAGCAAAGTGTACGATGAACTACAAGGAGTAGCCAAGGTACACAAAGGAGAAGGGCTCAGATAGAGGCATTTGGTTCAGTCGTTCAGCTTGGCAATCTACCCGTCCCGCTCTTCCACTCTCCTTCCACAGGCTAATCAGTAACCACAGTGGTAGACTCCAACCTAAGGGCTTATCAGGCTTCGACTTGAGACATAGCGTGAGCTACTTGTAGCTACTTGTAGACAATCTAAACAAGCCACACAAGAGCGGAGTTGTGGGGTATCAAAATTGGGCAACCAATGATTTTGATTATTGATTGCTTTTTGTTCGGATCTTCAATTCTGGTACAAACAGACGTTGTACCTACTTCAACAAGGTATACCCTGTCTATCAGATGTGTATCAGGCTATTAGGGGTTGGAGGAGGTAGGGAAGCCATGATATCTGAAGCTCTGGAGTCCAGTTATCGATTATTCAACTCCGTACGCTTCCACGGTAACTACTTCGGCTACTTCAACCATTCACTGTAACCTCTCTTGTCTATGATAAATTCTCGGCTACGAGAACAGAGTAAATGGGTGCCTTCATTGGTAGCTCGTCATAATGTTTCTCGCTAGTCGCTTCTCGAGGAACTTGACTGTACAACTTCTTTGCTGTTTGTAGTCGGCCGTTCTTGTAGCACCACCGAACTGAGCATTTCATGAACTACTCCGTACAAAAACCACATTTACCCGTAGTATTGTTCGTACTGGTGCTCCACGACCACCCTCGCTCTCCCCTCTTCCTCGGCATATCTCTCCAACGCTCTCCCTGATGACTGCCGATCTTGTAACTGCCGATCATCCAAAACAAAGAGCGATAGTGAATCTACAGAGCTCCACTGTCACACTCAGACTCAGACTCGGCCTCACACAGAGTGTGGGGAGCAGTCAATGTCACATCGAGACAGACTAAGACAATAAATGCCTTACATTATATCCAGGTACACTTTTTACAGAAGCATCTTCATTCTGGCGATTCTCCAACTCCACCCCAACCAACAGCCCACCTCTACTGGGTGGAGAAACGCAATGCTTGCCTTCGGATACTTTTACAAACTGAGAGATAACGCCGGTATCTCATCTCGGGATTCAAATCCCGGGCCGCAAAACAACCAAGGAGAGGGAGGTTTGCTCAACTCAGGGTTACGGTAGCTCTTGGGGGTGGATCCAAAGACCATCTAACTCAGACTCAAACGCTCCGGTACCGGTATCGTTCCGTAAGCGGCTGTATACAATAGAATACGTGAAATGCATTAATAAATAATAGTGTGTGTGTGTGTGTGTGTGTGTAAGTAAAATGTGTGTGTTTGTGTGTGTGTCTACCCTTGTAGCCAGGCCTGCCGGCTGTCATACCAAGAATATCGTCATATGCCATCCTGTGCCTTCCGGTGCCATCTCCTGCACATCATCCTTCAGCCGTCAGTCACCCTTGCGTCAACCGTCAAACAAAGTTGACTTCATCGACAGAGAGTGGGTGTCATTTGATCCTAAGCCGGATGAAATAGGAGAGGATAGGCACGCTCTCATTCCAGTGCTCCAGAGGGGTCTAATTAGTGGATCCAATGTAGCAGAAAGAATGTGGCTGTGGGACCTGTCATCCGAGCAACCCAGTTCTCTTATGAGACAACTGTGTAGCTTCTGTGCGTGCCGCTCCTGAATGTGCGTTTTCCTGCCCACTCTAACCCTCAACGCAACCGTCCAAAGGAATGTACTCCTCAGACTTTGAATCAAACTGGTTCATGTTAGTTGCTGGGAAAAGCGAGACTGCCGCTGGGGGAATCACCTGGGACGCCAGAGGCAGAGGCGATGGAATGCTTTCGACCTTGACGTTCACGTTCATGTTGTTCACGTTCACGCCGGCCGGTTGTTTGCCCTTGCTCTTATCGGAGCCTCCTGTAGTTGCCGGTGGGGTGCCCTGAGAGCTCTCCGTCTGTTGTCTGTCAAAGAAAACGTCCACGTCGTAGCGTCTGCGGCTTCGCGTTGCCACATGGGACTGTGTAGCACAAGACAGCACCACCTGCTCTTCGCCAGAGGGGTGTAACAGTAGCTTCTCGTTGAAGGCGTCCAAAGACATGGGCGGCACGGCGGAGGAAGAGGACGCCTCGACCAGCAGCGGCGTGCCTGTGTGGGAGGTCATGGCGCTGGAGCAGGACGACGACAGACCCGGCGAACGCACGTCATTGTCGTCTGGTTCGTTCATGTGTGTGGAAGGGGAAGAAGAAGAAAGGTAGTGTTGAAGACCTTGTTGTGGGATTGGTATAGTCGATGATGTGGTTACCCGGGTACGGGAACTTGTCTTGGTAGCTGTTGTAGCTGTTGCGGAAGTTGAACTGGTTATACTGATGGCCTTACAACCGAGTTGTAAACCGCCTAAAGATCGTTATTTCCGACACGCGGAAAAGAGGTATCGTTGGTCTGGTGGGACTCGTCCTATGTCTTGGAGTCTGAGTCGTTTGTTGCTAAGTCGCTCGTTGCTGTGTCGCTTGCTTCTGTGTCGCTCGTTATGCTGTGGTCACGTCCTTCCACTCCTACCTCTAGTTGCCTAGCGGTTTGCCCTGGAGGTGACGGGAACGCCGGACACAAGAGTGGTTATAAACTGAGTGCGCGCCAGCAGCCGATCAGCCGCAGACAGGACAGACTCAGAGACAAGGCAACCACTAAAGACGCAGTCGGTAACCTGGGGAAGAAGGCCACTGGAGAAGGGGGAGGGGGGGTGTTGATGGTCAGGGAGAACAGGTGAGGATAAGGCAAGTTGACGGGACAGAACCTGAGTGTCTTCTGTATCGAAATATCTGGTTTTGGGGGCTGAAAACACTGGACCACACCCAGGAACACACCCCCAAGGTCTCCTACCCCAGGGCTCTGCGCCGTGGCACTAGCGCCTTGGGACGGCATTTACTAAGGTTTCGAGCTTAATGTTGGTTGAAGAAAATGGAAATGGCAAGTGGAGATAGTGGATGAGTGGAGGGGGCATTGTAGTGGTCGCAGAGCGGATTTGAAGGTCGGAATGAAAAGGTGTCCGTATTGTTCGTCACGTGATCACGTTTTTTCTCTGTTCCCTTCACACCTACGCTTCTACACCCCCCGCCTACAACCACCATTGGACGATTAACTCACATGTAGAACGCGACCAACAAAGCGGAAGTGCGACCCACATGCACACAAAAGCGGACTCCGTCAGCGACATCGGGTTGGCAGAGAGAGGTGAGACGGGGCGGTAAAAACGCAAAAAAAGGTGGGAGCTGGGGAACAGCTGGAAATAGACGGAAAGCAGCATTCACGTTACCCAATAACTCACATTTGGAGCCGTTCATGTGCCGCCCCGCCGTGTATCATAAGAAACAACACCTATCCAAGTCTCACCGGCTAAGCTTGGCATGCGCATATTGTTTTCTTGGGCCTGTACGGCACACCGTCAGCCAACATGTGGACTGTACACGGCGGCCCAAACAAGTGTTTTACTGGTGTGGTTTGGAGAGAAGCCAAGCCGACGAAAGCAAGTCGGTTTTTGGACGTCTGGCAGGGATAATGAAATGGCTGTGTCCAAAGGGGTACATTGTTGTCCGTGGTACTGTACAGCATCCTCAGAGTAACAGTGACCAAATCCTCACTTCTCCCCTCTCCTCTCCAAACTGAAAGACCGTTACAATTGGTGATGCCAAGTTGACAAGCATACGTCAGGCCCTGAGGTGATCTGCGATTTTGCAAATATGCGAATATGACATTGATCTGCAGGTGGTTTTGGGGTGTTTGGGGAGGCGAAAATATATTCCACAGGTAGTATGACTGTACACCGGAGTCATAATGTCCTTTGGCAGCCTGGTTCCAAAGCCCTACTAGCTCAAACACCCTGTTTACCGACTTAGGTTAAGTCCGAAGAGACCAATTAAAAGGGACGGTTTTGCAGATAGAAGAGTGCGCGCATGTATGGAATTCTGTCCCTTGATCTGCGCCGATCGTCCGTTTTTGGCAGTTCATCCAGGGACAAAATAGACGGTCAGCTGTTAGCTCTGGAAGGTGTATTTGTTGCATTGTAGCTATGGAATGAGGAAGCGGTTTTCACTACTCCGTACTCGTTGAGCCGCAACCATGGACCCCCTTGACACATGCCCGAGTCACACCGTTGTCCCACTTCCGCTGGTTTAGCACTTGTTACAAGAAGCAGCACAGACGTCCATGCGCGAATATTAGCCGCGCTCTTCGAGGCTGATAAACTTGCAACAAGCCAAGAAGACGGGGGCTGTAAGTGTTATGAACTGCTCGTTTGAGATCTGCCCGTGGAGAGCGAGGAGAGCAACGGAAGGTGATCAGGTAGTGGAAGCAGGAGTTGTGGACGTAGGACTTCTAGTACAAGTAGCTGATATGTACGATACACGGCTCAACTAATCGTGCTAGAGATAGCTCGTCTGTGGCACGTCGTTACACCTCCTTTTCATGGTGCTCATATGTTGTACCAGGTAGACTATTAGTTAAGCTATAGTGACACCAAACGAAACAGTAGAGCCGTGATAACACAGCAGCAATAGCTACAAGGTACGAGCACAATACAATACAGACATTATCGTCTCTTCTACTCGTAAATAAACCGGGGTCCCCAACATTGGCGATCCCACGACAATCGCAGCGAATCCAGGGACATTCAAACGCCGTCTTTCATCGGCTTCCCAGTTCCGATGCAAATCTCAAACCACCTGCTTCTGTGCCGTACAGTACAGCGGTTATTCCAGCATGATCTGCAATTACGGAGTTGCAGACTCGGCAAGCACGGCAGAACCTCATCTCTTCCGTTCCGCCTGGTTACTGTAGTTATAGTCCCGTTGCTAACCACAGCCATTGACTGGTGCTACACGCTCGCACTTTTAGCGGCCCAAAACACGTGTATTGGTCGCATTGAGACGGTGTACACGGCACCACGTAGTATCCGTCTGTTTCACCTCCAAGGTATCGCTTGTACATTGGATCCCACCAGTGATGATGAGAGGACATGGGGTATGCGGCGTATGTTGCGGAAAGTGAGGACGGCAACGGATTGGCAGAGGCAGTGCGAAAGTGGGTCGACAATACGTGCGAGTGCCCACTTCCGCCTAATTGTAATAAAACGACTCGTACTTAGTCTAACATCTAGTTTCAGAGCTGTTCTTATAAGCACCCCTTCTATGACCAAACTGTACAATGAATGAGTCTTCAGCAGTGTCTTCTGTCCATGACCTCGTCCAAGAACCATTTGGTACACAATGATGTGTTAACTGTTATTTATAAAGTGACCACAAGCCAATGTCAATTGTAGTTGACTACTCACAAAGGTGCAACTGTTCGCTGCTCCGTTTCTCCCTAAGAAAACCAGTCCATTCATCTCTTCTGTTTCGTAACAGTCCACCATGTCTCCCAGGAACTGTGAGAGTCGAGTAAATGTAGAAGACGCCGTAACGAGTTCCAATCGGTGAGCCAGCACCACGAGCTCCGTTACCAATGTTGTCTCCATCGTCCTCTGAACGATTCTTGATCCGGGGAGTCTGTCCCTCAACTATCCACGGGTTCCTCTCTCACTAATACAGACAATGGTTGAACTCGAGAACTTCAGCCATCGTAGCTCCCTAGACTATCTCTGCTGTCCTGGCTGTCTCGTCGTAGAACTCGTTGACACACCTCACCACACCCCTTGTCTTCGTCGTCAAATCATTAAATATATACAATGCAATAGCTGTCGGTCAGCTGTTAGTTTTAGGCCACAATGATGATACAGGCTCCAACCAGTCCCATTCCAAGGGTCACTCCGAGTCCCTGGATCAAATTGGAGGCCCCAGATCGAGGCGCACCAATGAGAGAGTTGCCAAGAGGTGCCTGTCTGGCCATCCTGGGCGCTTCTGTAGGGGATCCTTGCTTAAAGATGGTCAGAGAACCCGAAACTGGCGTGCCGAGGATCTGAATCTGCGGAGGTTTTGCTGTCGAAGAGGTGGATCGCGTCGTGGCCCCTGTGGGGTCGATTCGGGCGTTTCCAGACACTGTTCCAGATTCTAGAACATCAGAGGTGCCCATAGGGATGCCCTGAAGCGACATGACAGAGGAGCCGTACGTAAGGACAAGCAGAGAGTTTGCCGATGTGGGAATGGGAGCCCCAAGAGGTCCCTGTTGCAGTGCAATTCCGTTGGAAGTCGTGGTGATGATCTCCGTGACAACTTGAGGAGGAACATACTGGAAGGTGATTTGAGCCTGTTCGGAAACAGTGGTGACGTTTGCAATCTTTGACATTCGTCCTGGCTTGAGAGGCTTGACCGGATTGGGATATCTGTTCTTGAACGCCTCTGTGTCCAGATCTTTCTGGCTCTTGAGTGTACCCAGAGACACATAGTTGTCATCGGGGTCAAACACCATGTAGAAGTTTTGCATGAACCCGAGACCCAGAGAATTGTAGCCTCTGTTTTCCGACGGTCGCAGAGCGAGATAACAGGCATCTTCTCCACCGTTGAACTTCATGGCGTTACCCTGAGCATCTTTCATGGGCATGAGCATCTGAGAAATGGGCACTGAGAAGACATTCGAAGTCAGCTCGATGTTGAGATAACCACCAATGGTTCTGTATGCGCACGACTGGATCCACAACTGCATATCTGATGAGTACATTGCGTTCAGCTGAATAGCCAAGTTGATGACCACGTTTCGGGGAAGATAGGACATGTATGTAGTGGTGTCGAAACCGACAGGAACACAATCTCCCGTGGTGTCTCCCTTTCCACATGATCCTCCAAGTGTTCCTAGAGACGCTGAAGTGCCGTCATCAGCTGTAACAGACACACCCGTCAATGTCACCATGTACTGAGTAGGGTAGGTGAAGTTGTTTCCCTTGAGGAGAGGGTAGGACACGAAGAAGTTGTCTTTTGCCAACGATGTATCCAGGCCTCCAAAAAGCATGTGGGGCGATGCAGTGGATCCGTTAGCCATATATAGAGCCAGAGACCGGGACTCTGTGTATCCGTTGTACATGAGTGCTGCGGCAAAGTCCGTGGTCACATTGGTATCATTCATAAGACCTGTGAGATAATGACCCGGAGCAAACCCCATGCCGGGTTTCATGGTGGTGCCCTTTCTGGCAGCCACAAATGCAAATCCATCCACCGACAACGCTGCTCCTGTTGCAGGGTCTCCCATTTGGATCCAGTCCGTGTACAGGTTTCCTGTGATGACCTCTTGGATCAACGAGATGTTGTAGCCCTCGTTTGAGCCTAACAACACGTCGTTCACGTTGGTACCGTTGGTGGTGTTGTATGCATAGATATTGTCCTTGTAGTCGCATTTCATGGCGTCTGTGAACACACATTGGGGATCTGTCACCTGATCACAGGGGTCTCTGTCTGAAGTGGAACAGGACGGAATGTCCTCGTAGTCGTATAGAAGTGTTGCGTTGTTCCACAGGTTGACAGACAGCTTGTAAGTCTTGTCGTCGCCACCCATCCCGTGGCCCTTTGACCAGCCCATCATGAGATCCAGAAACAACTGTCCTCCACTGACTCTGGCCGAGTCCTCATCACTAACTAGTCGTTTGCGCAGATGTAGATTGTCCTCGGGCAGGTATTTGTCGATGCGCTTGCCACGTATCGATCCGTCGATGTACTGGATATGGAACTGGTCCTGGAAGTCCGAGCTCATAAAGTCGTAGACATCGTCCCATGAGTAGGGCATGAGCTCCTTGTCGCTGGGGCCGTGGGACACGGGGAAGGCCTTTTGAGCTGCTGCCAGCGTCCCCGCCCATGTTATTAGTATGCTGGAGAATTTCATCACACTTGTCGTGAGTGTGTTTGTGTCGAGGTAGAAAACCGGTATGTCAAGAACCGCGGAGTAAGCGGCGCCCCGTACCCTTAGCACTTTACATCACCAAAGTTTATGTGGCTAGTGAGGGTGGTGGTTGGGGAGGTAGCGTGTGGTAGTGTGGTACGGCGTGGTGGAAGGTGGAGACGACGTGTATATATATTGTCTCTGGTCGTTACGCGTCGAGTGTGATGACTACACGTGACGATATTCGCAGTCACTACAGTGTACTAACTGCCCCCATCACCACCCCTACACCTCGTCTCTTAATTACCACCTCGGCTCAGTGCATGACGCTGCATACACAAACTTTGGCGGAGAAATATTTATAGCCTGCGTAAAGGGCTAGGGCCTTATGTAGAGTGACGTCAGGGGTGTGTAGGTTCCGGGGAGATATCAACGGTGACAGCGTCGTGTATGTGAGATAAGTGTTCCGTGGAATGACGTGAATGTCGCTTTGCTGGACTCCTTGCCTCGATATGTCGGATTTTTATGTCGACAAATTGGGGCTGGCTGGAGTCGAACTGTCGAACTTGAGTGGTTGGGTGTTGGTGCAGTGCAGCGTGAAGTAAATAAGATGCTAAGTAAGCAGGTTGAGGGTGATAAGAGGAGTGTGTGTATATTGTCTATGGAGCTGTGGGGTGCTACTATCTCGTTGTTGTCGGTGTTTGCGTGGCCCGTGTCTCTCTTCGCGTCCATAGCCCTGGCCAATCTTCCATCCATTGCCAAGCGCATACATTGCCTAACTTGGGTGTATATAGGGGTAGGAGAAGTGTCATCTGTGGTTTTAGACACTGTCTTACAAGTCACAAGACGAACATAACTCAGCAAAAGACACGACATAGACAATGTCACGATATAACTCAGCTAACTTATAACACCACCCCTCCATCTGTCAATACAACTCGTATTCCGATGTTAACCCTCACAACACGAAACTTATTATCCTGACCTCTCCCACCTGGGGGAGAACTTCAACAGCAACGAACTCTAATGGTCCAGCAGGAGGTGTGGTTCAGGTCTTGGCCAGGATCGGTTTGTGTCAATAATTTCGACCAGTGGAACGGAGTGTCAGTGTTCAGAACGGCAGACAAGTGCGACAGCATTCAAGTAGAGCCAAGTGGTAGCCCAAAAGTACTACGGTCAAACACGTGATCAGCAAGGCCCACCCCTAGCCACCTCTCACACACTAACACTAACACTCTTATCACTGTCTACGCGTCCAGCACGTGACACACGTTTCACCACCTCCTCCACCTCCACCACCACAACGTCACATTATGGGCCAGTACCAACAGCTGGACTCGCCGTCTACGCGCGACGATGGGATACTACGTCGAACCACGAGCGAAGACTCGCCTCGACGACACAACGGAGGCCACGCTGGCAACGACAGTGACTCTGATCTCGACGCTCTCCTGGACGAAGATCCCATGGACAATGACTTCCACCAGATGGAGATGATGAGCGACTCTGAGAGCAAAGAGCCTGCGGCCGTCAAGAAGAACAAGTGGATCAAACACGCTCTCAAATGCACAGCCTACCTGCTCTGCTGGTACACATTCTCGCTGTCGTTGACGCTATACAACAAATGGATGTTTGATCCGTCAAAGCTGGACTTCCGGTTCCCTCTGTTCGCCACAGGTATTCACCAACTGGTACAAACGGCCTTTGCCACTGCAGTCATTGCAGCGTTCCCCCGACGTTTCAATCCTCGTGTGGTGGCCACAGAAAAGGGAGAGGTCTACGTACCCCTGACGTGGCGAGAGTACGTTTACAAAATGGGACCCTGTGGTCTGGCGACAGGAGGAGATATCGGTATGGGCAATATCTCGCTCAAATACATCACCGTGTCCTTCTACACCATGGTCAAATCGTCGTCCCTGGGTTGGGTCATGATCTTCGGATTCATGTTCCGAATCGAGAAACCCAACGTCAAACTCATCAGTGTGGTCATGGTACTGATGATCGGAGTGGTCATGATGGTTGCCGGTGAGACCAAGTTCCATCTGATTGGTTTCTTGCTTGTTTTGGGAGCCGCAGTTCTATCTGGTCTCAGATGGGCGCTTACTCAGCTGCTTCTGACCCGATGCCCTGCAACCACCAACCCCTTCTCCACTATCCAGAACGTTGCGCCCATGATGGCTCTGTGCCTGTTCCTCTTTGCGCTGATCGTGGAGGGTCCCGTGACTTTCCTCACGTCCCACTTCTGGGCCGATCAGGGTCTCTTGTGGGGAATCTTCCTCATGATCATTCCCGGACTTTTTGCATTTTTCCTCACGGTGGCCGAGTACGCGCTGCTGCAAGAAACCTCCGTCATCACGCTATCCATCGGAGGCATCTTCAAGGAGATTCTCACGATTGTGGCCAGTGCGCTGATCTACGACGATACTATGTCTGTGGTCAACACCATTGGTCTGGTGGTTTCTCTGCTGGCCATTGTCGCATACAACTGGTACCGATGGCAGACCTTTGAGGAGTGATGAGGGAAAGGGCATAGAGCACAAGACACGGACTAACTGAGCATACGACATGAAATATAGACTGTAATGACAATTAGAGATGACCCAAGGGGAGGAGAGGTGGAGTAGGAGGTGGAGTGGTTCATCAATGATGGCAGACAGTTGTCACGCATACTGGACAGTCAGCTGTTCTCAAGCTAGACCATCACACACTCTGGACAGTCAGCTGTTCGCATGCTAGACAGTCAGCTGTTACTCAACGACTCTGCCTGCATACAAGGAGACGTGGCATCAGCTACTGTACGTACTTGTACTGGTGACACCCGCCTTACTCATCGGTAATGGCTTTCCTAACGTTGGCAATTGGTACAATCCAACAAGGGGTCCATAGCTCCAACCTGATCAGCTAGAGCGACGTTAGTCCGGGGAAAATCCACGGAAGGACATCCAGACCAGCTAAGGAACACAAACGGAACCCTGGCCATTGTTACCCTGTAAGTCCACCCAACACATTCTTGACTATGGGGAAGACTACGAGTACGTGGGACAACGTATGTGCGATACATCTCAATTATGGACTGGGTTGGCACAAGTACGACATATTACAAACATGTGTATATCCACCTCGAGTACGATATGGCCTCAGCATTCAGTCTCTTATCTGTACAGTGCCTGATACCCCTGAATACCAAGAGAGAGTCCAGAACTAATTGGACGAACTGTGCACTAACAGTATGTAAGCGAGCTCTGGACAGTTGCCGAGGGTCTACTACGGGAGCTAACGTGGAGTGAGTGTTTTCAAAAGCCGGTGTGGGTGTTTGATGAGTTAACGAGTCGGCTGGTTGCCAAACAAAGAAGTGTTTGTTTTAAAAGCGCGTTTGCCGAAGCAATTGTCTTCGTTCATAAAAGTGCTTGTCTTAAGTCTGGTGGAGATGGCTATCGACTCTTCTTCATTCAAGTGGGGAAGCAATGCGACGGTGGTATACTAACCAGAAGCAATAGAGGAAAGCTATAGGACAGCAGAGTTATAGGTGCCCGGAATGTACTAACGGTGAGTTCTTGGGAATGGTGTTTGGCGTGTGTTCCAACATGGGCATGATACTAGATCGGCGATTGGTGCTGTAGTGAGATTTGTCACGCCTTAGCAATGGTCTAGATGGCTTGTTTGGACAGTATTCGTACAGTAGCTACAGGTAACATCAGTTCTTAGGGCATTCTAGATCATGTGCCAGGAGAGGGGCTAGTAGCTGTTAGAGATGGTCTAAAGCGGCCTTAAGTATAGTGAGGAGACTAAACCGGCCCGCATTAGTGTCACCATAATGGCCCACTATAGCTTTACAAGCAGGTAAGTCCAATTGCGGCCCCGGTAATGGTCTGAGGTCAGCAAGTCTCATTTCTCCACGATCTCGAAAAGGAGGAGCTGGAGTTAGGCTCAGGGTTTGGTAGCGGCTGGTGTGTATTGTGCGTATGTAGATGAGAAGAGTGTAGACACAGACTGAGACGAAAGCCGTTCCCCACAGGACATTGAGGGCGAGTTGGGGTTGCTGTGGACTGAGACAAGAGTGCGTGTGTGTGTAGACTGTAACATCTACCCCATCTCCATTGCCGCATCTAAGTCATTGTGCCGAGGAGGAGTCGTACTTGTAGTTTGTCTGATGATGCTGGCCAATCTCGTTAGCCGTTGTGGGGTAGTGAGGGCAGTAGAGAGGGTGTAATTACACGGGTTCTCGATACTTGGAGGACTTCAAATAACAGTTGTAATGGTTCCTGTCATAATACATACAATATCAACCCTCATTGTCCATCAAAGGTACGGAAATTGGCTTGTTCACACACTTCTCGCCTCCATCTCAGTCACATCCTTACATGCGTGAGTGCGTGTTTTGTTCATCACAAAGTAGATCGTTGCGTAAAACTGGCTACCCCATCGTCAGAACCGCCTCGACTGTGGCTGAATTGAGCAAATACGATACTCGTAAATGTGATACGAGCAGTTCCCCACTCAACTCATACACATATATACGGCGTGTACATGTACTTTTTCCCCCTCCTCCACCAATAGCCAGTGGGGAATCCGGGGTAAATAGCTGACCTGTTATTGTCTTGCCCCCCGTTGCCCGTTGGCGCTTGGCCCCGGGTCTCTTTGCTTTTTCCCACCCTCCCCTTTTCTGCCCTTTTCTGCCCTTTTTTGCCGATTTGGCCTTGTTCCCATTCAGACGTTGATACACAGTTGAGTGTTCATGTGGACCTGTGGACCGAGCCTAAAGCCTGACTTGGAGGGTATGGAAAACAAGCGAGTTTAAAGCGGGTGAGCGCACATACTTGTGGTGTTACTGTACCTGGGGCCAGTAGCTCGGAATAGCCGCGGTTGTCCGGCCAGACCACCCACTTTTGTCTACTTTTCTGCTCAACCTCTTTTTCCCCATACTGGCTCCTCCTCCTCACCAATCCATATGCGTCGTTTGGGGGGCTTGGCACATGGGGTCAGTACAGAAGACACACTACCCTTATACTTATTGCACACTTGTCCAAACGTAAATTTGATCGAGGTTTGGGTGAGAGTGTACGATTTGTAGATTGGTACGATACACCATGGGCACAGCCCTGCTTCAGTGTGCACAGAGAGGGTGAAACGCAGCTCTCCGAATCGAGACATGCACCCTCGACATTTCATTTCGCTAAACCAGCTTTTCCCGCCGTCAAACACTGTCGTTAGTGTTAGCCAAACCGGTCTGGCGTGAGCTTCCCCGCCATCGTTATCTTGCCCAAAATATAAGCTCGGACGACAGCGCATTGCAGGAAACGGCACTTCCCAAAATTAGCAAGCAGCCACCGAGGCCCACCGAGAGGGTGGGGGTGTGTGATAAGAGAGCTGGTTTCGTAGTAAGGGGTTAAGCGGGTAAACGGTGAGCAAGAGTGTGGGGTATCATGAGGTGGTGCGTGCAGAATAGTAGCAAGCAGTCGATGTGTGTGGCACGTCTATCAACGTCAACTGCTTTATACCACTCGTACACTGTGCTGAAACTCGGTTGTCACTTGTCAATCTCAAGCCAATATCTCATAACGTAATTCTCTAAAGAACTTCACACACCAGAGAGATAGCAGTAGCCGGTGAGTGTAACTACTGATAAGCCACCTCTTTCATCCGGCGTATCGTCTTTTATCTTCGAAATAGCGTGACTGAGACCTTGTTCATACTGTGGCACACGGAGAGGCCAAGAAGGCACAAGAGATGGCACGGCGATTTTGCCCAGCCAGTAGTCCGACATACGATACAAGCATCGGTACGAGAGTGTCTTTGTCAGAGAGCGAGGCTAGCACGGTGTTTGTAAGAGCGACTGTAATAAGTCAACGATACAGATCACAGACTCTTGCTTGAGGTTCACACCTACTTGTACAGCTTGCTGCTGCTATCTCCGAAGCTGTGTGAGTCGCCCCTCGGATTTACCGTATTTTCTCGCTCCCAACCAAGTCTTTCTCAGACTCGAAGTTTTTCCTCTCTGTCTCTGGGGGAAGGCCTCCTCTTTTTTTTTTCACTCACGTCTCTTTTGTCCGTGTCAGCCTGCTTTTTGTATATCGAGCTTGTCTTTGTGTTGACAATGAGACTTTGACTCTCGACTGAGTTTGGACCTTGGACTTTGACTTTGTGGTATTCCGTCCACGAATTTGACTCCAAGACCCACACTTAGGCTTTGCCCGAATTACGCTTTTTTCCACCCCCAAACCCATCCGTCTTTTATATACCCTAGCTTCCGAGCTACACACCGACGCTGAGCAAAGCACACCCGTGGAAGGAACACGACGAGAAACAAGAGACAAAAGACCCGACGTTGACTGGTTAAGACGAAAAGAAGACCTTCAACTCACGAGACCGAATAGGACACGTTTGCATACTCACATACACAAACACCCCGACTGTCCCTACTGCCTGAAGAGTATCACACAACACTAGGATACACACTCACACGCCACAACACTCACCACAACAACTACTTCACACAACAATTACACAAAATGGAAACCACATCAGTTTCTCGCCCCGCGTCATCGTCATCGCCACAACTGTTCCGGCTTTTGAGCCAGGGCGCCATGTTGGTCTCGATGATGGCCACCCTCGTCCTGTCACTCTTCTGGACTAGCACTGTGTCTTACAACAACGACAACAGCAGTGAGAAGAAGCCCTTGGTGGACGACAAAAAGCAGCAGCAGCACAAACAGCAGCAGCAGCAGCAGCAACATAAACAGGTTGACGAGTCTGAGTCAGACGAGCAGTCAGATGGGGAAATCCAGACCCCTACCGTGTCTCTGTTTCCCTCCATCTCCAACCTCCAGAAACTCGATGACGACACAAAGTCCCCCAAGCCTTGTGCCACAGACACCTACTTTGGCATGCTGCCCATGGTCAACCCCCAGGGCGATGTCGTGGGATGGGACGTGTGCGACAACACCGCCGCTGCCCTCCAGACCTCCCAGATGCCCTTTGACCTCGACATGATGTACTCCATGGACTCGCTCAGCGACTTTTCGTCGGTGCCCGACTCCTTCTTCATGGGAGGCATGAACGTGCCTGTGTCGGACGCCAAGCTCATGCGACGAGCCGGCCCCGAACGAAAGCGATCGTCCGTCACCTCGTACAACCCCTACGAACGACGACCCAGCGTCAAGCAGCAGCAGATTGTCGCTCAGCAGCAGCAGCATCAGCCCCTGACCCAGGACCTGCTCTTCGACCTCGGCGACTTCCCCTCCGCCGACGACCTCTCGCCCCTCTCTCATTCCTCTTACACTGAGTCCACTCTTTCGTCTCCCAAGTTCCAGATGCCCATGGGTCTCCAGCGACAGCAGCAGCAGCAGCAGCAGCAGCAGCAACAGCAGCACTCTCAGCATCTCAACAACACCCAGCAGGTGCCCCAGCAGATGCCCCAGCAGCAGCAGCAGCAGCAGCAGCATATGGCTCAGACCCAGCAGCAGCTCTTCTACACCGAGTCCCCCCAGTCCGAGGCTCTGGACTTTGAGACCTTTGACCGAGTCGACCGATTCTCTTCCTCTTCGTCTCTGGAGTCCCCCCAGGCCCTCGACTACCTGGTCCAAGAGCATGCTCCCGTCGCCGCCATCCAGCAGCCTCAGCAGCAGACACAGCACCTGGAACAGCCCCAGCACCAGCCCCGGCTCTTGGAGCAGCCCCAGACACAGCCTATCGACTTCTACCAGATCCAACACCAACATCAGGCCCCCGTCGTCACCCTGTCGCCACCAGCATCGTCTCGATCCTCCTCGCCGTACTCGGTGTCCAACTCTGGCTCTGCCGGAGAGGAGGGCGATGACGTGCCCAAGTTTGTGTGTCCTCACTGCGATTCCACGTTCCGAATCCGAGGATACCTGACGCGACACCTCAAAAAGCACTCCGAGAAGAAGGCCCACACCTGCCCCTTCTACGACTGCACCGCCGAAATGCCCTGCCATCCCTCGGGCGGCTTTTCGCGACGTGACACCTACAAAACTCATCTCAAGGCCCGGCATTTCATCTATCCTCCTGGAACCAAGTCTGCACAGCGATCGACCACCTCCGGCACCTGTTCCGGTTGTGGCGAGATGTTTGAGTCCAACGAGACTTGGATTGAGGAGCACATTCACAAGGGAGTGTGCAAGGGACTGCCAGATTTTGACGGCGTTCCTGGACGGGTTTGTGCCGAGTAAAAACACGGTAGCAAGCGCACTAGACTATTTATTTATTTATTCCATACTGACGATCGATGAACAACGATGTTTGACTGTACTTGTACACGTATTTGTAGAACGAGCTGGTATTTGAGGTGACGACTGTGTATTGTCGCTTTAGCCTATAGCTCAGTGGTCGGTCCGATAGTGGGTTAAAATTTTCTGGTCTAAATCAACAGGTGTTTTTCCCCCCATTATAGCAACGGCTATAATTGCCCTAGTGAGGGCTACAACTGCCCTTCTGAGAGCTATAGAGAGATGAATTGCCTTTACCCGCCCTCGCCCGAAAGAAGACCCTACAGTAGTTTGTTGGCTCGTTTTCGCTTCTCCGCATACCCGTTGGTGTAGGCGAAGGGAGATACTGTATGTGCGATCCTTGGAGTGTCTCTGTCTTGAGTGTGTCACAGGTGTTTTGCTAACAATAGTGATCGTGTCTGAGACATGAGTTGATGACGAAATGGTGCATGGAAGCTCTTGTTCCAGTCCAGGGTCTATCTGCACCGTCTATAGAGGCTGGATTTGCAGGGCTTGGTCTTGTGGACCTATGATAGCGCGGGTTTTAGGACTCTGAAGCCTCAGTGCAAGACGACCCGTGGTAGTTTTCCATTTCTCGGTTTTTCCACACTAGAGCACGACAGTAGGGCAGACTATTAAATCCAAAGGCGGTTTAGCCTCCCAGTGTCTGGGAGTGCAGATAGCGAACAAAGAGATTGACCCCCCCTGTTCTTTGTTTGGAGTCCAGACAAAGAGGGTGCCCAACTTTTCGGCAACTGTCTCGTTATCTCTGTCTGCAAAAGAGGGTGGAGACGCATGATTGACTTTTGGCACCACAATCGTTCCACCTCTTGACCGTAGAGCCTTAGGAGATGACGACACAGTCTGAAACTAATGACGATCAAGCCACTGTGTGGATTGGAGGGTATAATGTTCAAAGTTGGGTGTTGTCGATTCGGCACGTCGTAGCTGCGACCAATAGTCGTTCTGTATATATATATACCGACACATGTATACATGCACGGAAGCTCGTCTACATGTCTTCATATCTCCATATCTCCATATCTCCATGTCAATGTAACACTGTGCGACGGTCCGATAACAGCTCGTGACCACCACGCGCCAACCCACACGCCCATCCACACGCCCAACCACCCGCAACGTTTCACATACGGCTGACCCCATCTTTTTCTTGGCGCCCCTGTATGGGCGGGCGACTGGGGTAAGACACTCGAAACCCTCTCGTAGCATTCCTTGTCAAGAGAGCCCAACAACTCTGTTGAGAGGAGGAGGAGCTGGTTGTCCACAAGGCGGGGTCGATAGCGCTCATGGTTGCTGACGGTCCAAAAATCAAAAGCCATCGTTAGCCGTTGCAACTACTGATCAATTTAATTGTAATCGCTGCTCGTCCAGGGAAAGACCGAGACGATCTATTAAGGGCCCCAGACATGCTTGAAACTCATAAACGCATATACTGAATTAATCATCGCTGAGCAACCTGAGCCCTGCAACAATCTCACACCTACGGGTCCTTCCGGTCTCGTGGTGGAACAGAAAAGGCTTTTCGCGGAAGCCAATAGCTCCAAAACACGCACTAACCGCTATCGTGTGTGAGTCCACCAAGTTGTCATGTCTCATGATGCTTATATCTTGCAATTACGAAATCGCAATCTCCGCCATTGGTGTACCATTCAAGCGACTTACTTCCTTTTTGCACAAAATGACTTTCATTCTCGCTACGGGTAAACCTGACGGACAAACCAAACATCTATACCACACACTCAACTGGCAATTGAGTTGAGGGTCGTCCTTCACGTGCTCTAGTCTGGCAGAACAGACGTTGCTCTACGTTGATATGCTCAGGGACTAATGCAACCCCCAAAACGGACTACCCTCATTCCAACCCGATATTGCCGCGGAAGACCGGATTCAACGTCGTATAACTACAGACTTTGACAGATTGGTACCTTTCCCACGTACCTGGTACGAGTAATTATGGCCAGGGGCTGAATAGGGTCTAAAAGTGGCAGAAGCTCTGGCTATGGCTATGGCTGGCGAAAACGATCTTCAGTGGAACACATGGTCGTTGTAGATCTGTGGAATGCTCCGATAGATGCTCCGACATGCTGCACGCACAGGTGACAGACAGACAGATAAACAGACTGACAGACAGATAGACAGATCCTCCGTGCACTCCGTGGCGAATAACAATAAATACTTTCATTACTTCTATCTAAACATGTCACATGTCCAAATTACTTGGCCAGTGCACTATCCTTCACAGGCTGAGCCAAAATCTCAGGGTTGGTAGTGGATCGCTCAGCAGGATTAACATCAAAATTCGGTTGCTTGCTGGTAGCCTCAGAAGATCCAGAGGCTTCAGAGGGTTGTTCTTGCTTTGCTGATTGTGCTGCTGAGCGGCAGCAGCAGCATCGTGGTGAGTCGGCAACGAGTCATTTTTAGACTCAATGTCTGAGTCCTTTCGGAGCTCGGGCATACTCTCTCGAGCGTTGTTGACAACAGGAGCATCTCGCTTACCAGACACGTCCGGAGCTACCTCCGAGTTACTGGGTTCCACGGCCGCGGGGGCCAGATCGTAGGCAGCACGTGCTCGCTGAGAATGTTTAGATCCAGTGGGGACCATGGGCACCGAGGCTTCATGTCCGTTCTGCTCAGGCTCTTCCTGGGCCTTCTTCTTAGCATCTGCTTCCTCCTGAATGGCCTGAGCATGGGCCATCTCGGGGAGAATACCTTCACTCTTGGGGGGAAGAGGCTCGTATGCAGGCTTGTCAATTCCATGGGCCTTGTTGAACGACTCCACCTCCTCTCGGGCCTTGCTCTCCTCTGCCAGCACGTTGATTCGCTCTCTCATAAACTCGTCGTGCATCATCTTCTGCTCGACAAAGTGCTTGTGGGCCACCTTCTGGCCCATGAGGTTCTGGCCCTCCTCCTCAACTCCAGTCTTCTCATCCACAACGTACCAACTGATGTATCCGTTCAGCAAATCCGTTGCACGAGGTAGAGTCACACCAGGAGGAGCACTGTTGATGACAAAGTTCTCAAGGCTCTTGCCCTGCTTGACCTGGTCTCTTCGAGTGCTCTGGAAGTCCTGGAACCCTCTGTACAGATCAGAGACTCGCTCAGTGCCTCTCTTGCCGCCCAGATTGATACCGGCAGGCTCCTTGGATTGGGGACCGGCTCCAAGAGAGTTGTCCTCGGTAGAACGGGGCATTCCCGCACTCTTCTTCTGCATCTGCTCCTGATCTGCGGACTCGTGTAGCGGTGAGGGCTTCGAGGGAGTGTGGGGGTTGTTAGGATGAGACTTGTGGAAGGTGAGTCGTTCCTTGAGCTTGTTGGACGCACTAGCCTTCTTGGAGGAGTGACCGTTGGTACCAGCAGAAGAGTGCTCACTCTCTTCCTTGATATCGGGCTCTCTGTTGGATCCCTTCTTCTTGGGAGGTTGCCAATACATGCCACGGCCTCCGTCTCCAAAGCCATCTCCTCCATGGAAGATGTCTTCGATACACTTGTTGACAGACACACCCTGAGGCGACACAAAGTAAGTACGGGCGAATTCTCTTCGGTACTCGCACGTTTTACTTTCGGGGCCCTCGGTAGCCTCCTTATTGCTCATGAGGCCGAAAATGTGCTGTGTGGACAGAGGAGGGATCATGTAGTCGGTATCTCCTCGGAGTTGTTCCATATTGATGGAGATATTGAGCAGCGAGTTGACCTTGGACTTTCGCAGCAGATATCTATGTGTGATGGGTTCATCCTGGGCGTATTCTGCAAGATTCAGCTCCACTCGACCTAGATGGTTTCTATCCGAAGTGTTGATTTCCTTGTCGTGCTGACGGTCGGTTCTGGACTCCACGAACACATCGAACATGATTGACGAGCCGTGTAGCATTTTGTCGTCGTCAATTCGCATCCGGAACTCCATGGCCGTTTCGTAGTTCCATTCCGCTCGATGGTTGCGGATTTGAGCGACATCTGTTCGTCCTCGAGAGTCGTTGCTTCGATGGTCAGTAAGATGCCATCGGACGGTGGCCACGCCGGTCAGCTGAGGCACGTTGGCCAGCTCGATGATTTTGAGCGTGAGATTGAACCGCGGTCGGTCACTGGATCGGAACATGGTCGTCTAGGGATGCCTGAGCGAAAAAAAACTAGGCTATGGCGATGGTGGTATACAAGTTGCTGCATGAAGGAGCTTATCTGGGGTCTATTGGGTTAGGGAAGCGGAGGGCTGCTGAGGGGAGAGGAGGCACAGGAAAACAAGTGTCGACTTCCAGGGGGCGAATAATCCATGCACTCGAAGATGTATCGTGGTTGACGTTTGTACCTGTTCAGCCACGTGACATAATCACTCTTGTACGTCACTTTCTGTCACCTCAACGATAAGATACTGTAGGGTGACCACCTGACAGCCCAGTTAGTCCGCCTCCACATGAAGCCCAAAAAGGCAGGAGGCTAGCGAGACTGGGACAAGGTTCAATTAAACACACTGCCTACGAGGGTAGTGAATGGAGGGGGCATTTTGGACGTAATAGATGTTGCTATTTCCATTTCAGAAAGGACAATTCTGAGAATAGGAAGGATCAGCATATGACTGGTGAGCTTGATACTCCACATATTCGACTGATCAGGTATCCACGGATAATCTCAGTGTAGCTACTGTATTATATCGACAATAAACTCTTTCATTGTTGCATGTAACCGGTAGGTTGATGTGGGAGGAGGTAATTAATGGTTGCAATGTGTGGGCAGTGGATACAACGTGGTGATCGAGTCACGTGACAGTTAGGACGTCCGCCAGCTTACACGTTGTACCATCTACTCGCACGACAGCAATATACAACTCCATCTCAAAGCATCTCTCCTTCCACACGTTGCATAGTTGTTTGAGCTTATCTACCTGAGCTCACAAGGTGGCTCCCTTTTGTGGTTTTTTTGGGCCCTGGGGATGTCGTATAAGTCACGTGCGGTTTCACGGAGTCCACGGCCCGCTGGGGTTCGAATCTCGGTCTGGCGGAGGTGCAATCGGCCCATCCAGCGACCTCTCCACCGCGCCTTGACGTCTCTATCTAGCTGACTGCGCGTCTTTAGGCTCCAACCAAGCCCACCACAAGTGATGGCTCCAGGGACGTGCGTGATACAGAGCAACCGGGTAAAACCTTCTTAGCCTCACCACCACCACAACACGATAGAAATGGCTAGTGATCGGGATATCCAGGAGCCTGTGGAGCGTCCGGCTGAGGCCGAGACGGTTGGCGATGAAAAGCCCGCGGCCGTCTCGTCCGATTCGTCTGTTCCGGCGGCCCCGCAAGCGTCTGATGAGCCTGCTGTAGCTGTTCCAGCTGAACAAAAAGCTGAGCTAGCCAAGTCTGAGAATCACGAAAATGGAGTTGACGACAAGAAGGAGGAAGTGAAGGAGGAGGTTAAGGAGAACAAGGATGAGGCCAAGGAAGAAGTCAAGGAGGAAGTGAAGGAGGAAAAACCGACCGAAACGACCGATGCCAACGACAAGACTGATGATATCAAAACCGAAGCTGTCGTCGAACCTACTGTTACAGCTACCACGACCTCGACCACCACGACTACAAACGACGCGAATGACGTGAACATGACCGACAAGGATGCGTCTGACGCGAATGTTACCCACAAGGATGTACCAGAGACAAAGACTGAAGACACGACTGTGCCAGACGCGACCATGGCCGACTCAATCACAGCAGCCAACAACGATGTAGTAGTACCCGACGCACCCGAAGTGGTACCCGACAATAACGCACCCAACGCAGCTGAACACGAGCTGCAAACAATCCACGACGTGCACAACGCGGGAGCCGTGGCCGATGGTGATCTGATGGACACCTCTGACGACTACAAAATCAACATGGATCAGGTGCAGCTGGGAGACTACGACAGCGCCTCCATCTCCGGCCAAATCGCCGAACGAATGGCCCAGCCCATCAAAACCGAGTTCGACACCAACTTTGTGCCCCAAACGCTGTCGCTGGTGGATCTAGAGAACGGCAACGGCAAGCGCAAGTTCGAGGAGACTGATACACCCGAATTCGACACACAACGCGCTCGAGAACTCATTCTGGACGCAGACGTCAATCCGGCCCTCAAGGCGCCTCAGCTGAGATACATCCCGCTGAAAACTGGTGTGTGTTACGACGTGCGAATGAGATACCATGCCCGTCTGGTGTCCACCTCCTACGACTACGTGGACCCCCATCCGGAAGACCCCAGACGTATTTTCTCAGTGTACAAGGCGCTGGTGGACGCAGGACTGGTGGTGGACCCCGAGTATCTGGGCCTGGAGGACATTGGCCCCCTGATGGAGAAAATCCCTATCCGAGAAGCGTCTCTGGACGAGGTTCTGGAGGTGCACACTCCCGCACATGTGGACTTTCTGGCGTCAACGGAAAAGATGAACCGACCACAGCTGCTGGAGGAGGGCGAAAAGGGAGACTCTGTCTACTTCAACAATGAGTCGTTTAGTGCGGGTAAGCTTTCATGTGGAGGAACCATTGAGACCTGCAGAGCCGTGATTGAGCGGAATGTCAAGAACGCCATTGCCGTGGTTCGTCCGCCAGGACATCACGCTGAGCCTGGCAACCCTGCTGGCTTTTGCATGTTTTCCAACGTGGCTGTGGCCGCCAAGGTGCTGCTGAAACGGTACCCTGAGCGAGTCAAGCGGATCATGATTCTCGACTGGGACGTTCATCACGGAAACGGTACCCAGCGAGCCTTCCTCGACGATCCCCGAGTGCTCTACATTTCTCTGCATCAGTATGAGAATGGAAAGTTTTACCCTGGAGGAACCTTTGGAGCCCACACTTCGGTGGGAACAGGAGCTGGAGAGGGATTCAGCGTCAACATTCCCTGGAGTGCTCCTGGCGCTGGCGACGCAGACTACATTTACGCATTCCAAAAGATTGTCATGCCCATCAGTATGGAGTTTGACCCCGACTTTGTGATTGTGTCTGCTGGTTTCGACGCTGCAGAGGGTGATTTGCTGGGTGGATGTAAGATCACACCCTCCGGGTACGGTCACATGACACACATGCTCAAGGGCTTGGCGTCTGGAAACCTGGCCGTGGTTCTGGAGGGAGGATACACTCTGGAGGCCACTGCCAAGTCGGCGTTGGCTGTCACCAAGGTTCTTCTTGGAGAGGCACCCAATCCTCTTCCCGCTGCCTTCAAACCCACCTCTGCCACTATTTCCGTGGTCCAGGACGTGATTGAGACCCAGTCTCAGTACTGGCGATGTCTGCAGCCCGGATTTGAGACCATCATCCCCAAGGAGATCACCAGTTACGATCTGATGGGCGATGTGGTCCGATCGTACCAGGCACGTAAGTTGTTCGACAAGTACAAGCTATCTGCGCTGCCCAACATGGGAGGAAGCAGTAGCACACCGTCTGGACGGGCTGCCACCGCTGGCCCTGCCTCTGGATCGTCCATTTCACTGGCCGACCAGATTCTCGCATCTCCCAAAATCCACTCCGCCGAAACCGTGGTTGTGTTTGTGCATGATCCTCCCCAGATCTGGGGTAAGGTGGACGCCGTCACTGGCGAACTCGACTTTGATTCGTGCATGGTTGACGTGACTACAAAGTGGCTGGAGTGGGCCCACGAGCGAAACTACGGTATCATTGACGTCAACATCCCCAAGGCTCTGAATGGAGCTGATGACGACAACTACTACGCGCTTTTTGCAAGTCAGGAGGTGTGTCTGTATCTGTGGGACAAGTACCTCAGTGTGTTTGACGCGCAGAACGTGATCATGGTGGGATTCGGTGATGCCTATGCTGGTCTGGTGCATCTGGTGGGCCATCGTGACACTCGAGAAAAGGTCAATTGTGTCATCAATTTCATCTCCGAGACCCAGCTGCGTCCCATCGTCTCCATCATCGACGAGTACATCACCGACTGGTTCTACCGATCGTCACTGGTCTTCACTGCCGACACCCACCCCTGCTGGGATGTTAGCACTAACCCCAAGAAGCCAAGGCGTAAGTTCGGTCGAGTGCTGCGATGTGACAGCACTGGTCTACATCGCATTGTGGAGGAGCGATTCAAGGAGGCCGTTGAGTTCATCGACGACCAGCTGGAGGATGAGGAGGAGTAGAGAGTGTGCAAAAGATTACGAAATGATGTATTTTTATATAGAACCCCTGAAGTCATATGATTCATGAAGATTGTAGAACATAGCGGAATAACGCAGTAGTCCATGAGTGAAGAGGAGATCAAAAAGATAGACCATGTCTCTGGGCAAGGTTGGTCCAAGAAATGCAAAAAATAATTGCCTTCGACCAGATTTGAACTGATGATCTCAGCATTACTAGTGCTGCGCCTTACCACTTGGCCACGAAGGCGGAATTATGCGTGTAGAGAAAAAGTGGCCATGCGCACGTGACATCAGCGCTCATAACCTGTGTCAAATTTGGACTTTTTGACAGATTTGTTGGTCTGAGCTCATAAACATTCAGCTGTCGAAGTTATGGACATCAGTAATCTATGTCTTGGCGCATTTTAAAGTCCCTACAACTCATTTGTGGTTATGGCATGAGGTGAAGGATTATGCTACATTCTTGCTTGAGTCTAAATGAGGTTCATCATCAGGTCACTTTTGGGATACGCCTAGAAGTTGTTGTAGTAAGGCCGTGAGTATGAAATTTCACCAAGATGTACAACTAGCTAAACAATTCTGATATTCAAAAGATCGGCTCGAAAACATCTCTCTAACGCCTTTTAATGACGCACCCACATGACCTCATCCAGCCTCAAATCATCCTCGGCTCATAAAACCTTATTTGCGGCCGGGTAACTGTCGCCGCAATATAGTAACAGGTTTCTCAGCTCTCGCTCTTCTTCATCAACACGACAAGTCAGCATCCAGCAAAACATCCCACGACTACACAAACACCGTACTCGTATCGTATCAAGTGGTATTATTGTAGTACAGTATTTTGCCCTGAACTTTTGACACGCACACAAAACACACAACCCACGACACACACACAAACACAAATGTCTTCGGCAGTGGAAACTGAATTCGAGGCGCTTTTGGCATCCATGTTGGTGGCAAAGGCACCGGGAGTGTCCGGCTCCAAGATTAACGGAATTCGAGAGTTGGCCATGAAGAACGTTGATGTGAGTATTATCCTGACTTTTGTGGCGACCGACCGGTAGATCGTATGGTTATATATGGAGGAAAGAGAAAGACGGCGGTGACGACATGACGACAAAAAGACACGAGTGATATCTGGGACCTATCGTATGAACTTGGACATGAGACACAGCACTGTTGCTGGGTCTGGTTGTTGTCTATAACAATGTGTCTTTACCAGACCATTTAGAACCACACACTGATGATACCCTCCCCCCTTATTATTCTGTTCTTACAAGTGGAGGTGGCAAACCTGCTCACCCTCCACTGACAATACACCGTTACTTGACCCCGTTATTTTGCCCTTGATTGCAGTAAAAACACACGCATACACACGCAAACACACACTCGCGCAGTAAAACACGTACACAGTAATCAGTCGTACGTTGGAACTGTACAATGTATCCAAGCGAGCTGAGATGGTGGTGATGGAAGATGGCGTTCTATCACGTGCACATTTTGTTACAAGCACTGTACCAAGAGGAACGGGAGCTGCCAAACCGTACAGGAGAGCATCCTATTGCCCTGTATCTAAAGGCCCTCGCGAAAGGAGGTTCACTGCCTGTTACCTATCTCAGCTCTTACCCCCCTCTCCAACTAACGTAACCACACACTCCGTATCTACATGGTATCTGCCCCCCCCTTAGCGTATGACCCCTTTTACTAACCCAGATGGAATCGACTCTCATTCCCATTCTCGAGCGACATCTGAACAAGACTCCTCTGAGCCACAAGCTTGGAGCCATGTATGTTCTGGATGCCGTTGCTCGAGCTTACCAGGAGGAGAACAAGAAGATTGGCCATGCCCTCAACCCCCAGGCTCCTGACGGCTCCTATGCCAAGGGACTCTTCCGCATCTCCGAGTTTGTCGAGAAGGCTGCTCGAGAAAGTGTCGACCACACCTCGTCGGACGACACTCGAGATAAGCTGGACAAGCTGGTGGAGATCTGGCAGAAGGCCGGAACTTTCCCTCCGGACTCGATGCAGCGAATGCGGGGCTTCTATAGCATGTCCAAGACCCCCGAGCACTCTCCTCCCTCGCAGCTGCTTGATCTCATCAACCAGGGCCAACCCCCCGTGACTGGATCCACTGCTGCTCCTGGTGCTGGAGGTGCCAATGCTGCTGCTGCTCTGGCTGCCGTTCTCGGCGCTACTGCTCCCGCTGCTCCCGCTGCTTCCAACCCCGTTCCTACAGACACCGCCTCCATTCTGCAGGCTCTTGCTAGCATGAACGCTGGAGCTGGTGCTGGAGGCGCTCCTGCCCCTACTGCTCCCGCCGCTGGCAACCCCAATGCTGCCGCCGACGTGCTCAAGATGATTATGGCTCAGTCTGCTGGTGGCGCTGCTCCCCCCACTATGCCCGGAGGAGACGTCAACCAGGCCTGGAATCTACCCTCTAGAGATCCCCGAGACCCTCGAGATCCTCGAGACCAGTTCCGAGACCGATCCCGAGAGTTCCGAGACCGGGACCCTCGAGATCGAGACCCTCGAGACCGAGATTTCGGACGAGATCGAAACTACCGAGACCGATCCGGTGACCGAGGCGACTTTGGACGAGGAGGGGAGCGAGGAGGCCGAAACCAAAACAGACAGCCTCCCGGAACCGACACCTTTGAGGATGACGCTCCTCCTCCCACTGAGAAGAAGGTCACCTACGACCACTCCCTGCCCCAGGGAACCATCAAGGTGCTGTCACGAACCATCTTCATTGGAGGTGTGACCATGTCCACCACCAACGAGGAGCTTCTGTCGATTCTGCGACCCTACGGCCGAACCCAGTCGCTCGTTATGCATCGAGAGCGAAAGCATGCCTTCTGCAAAATGTACACTCGAGCCGAGGCCGAGGCTGTGCTGCAGAACTTCACCCGACTCAACCAGCAGGGTAGTATCACTCTGCGAGCCCGATGGGGAGTTGGTTTCGGTCCTCGAGACTGCTCCAACTACCAGACCGGTATTTCCATCATCCCCATTGGCACTCTGACTGAGGCTGATATGAAGTGGGTGGTTTCTGCTCCCTACGGAGGAACTGGAGGTGTTCCTGTTGCCCCCGGCATGTGCATTGAGGAGCCCGATATCGAGGTTGGCACCGGTGTGTCTTCCAAGGCCAAGTCCAAGCGAATGCCCACCAACGCTGGTGGACGAAACGGACCCCGATCTTCCTTCCCTGATCGAGAAGAGGGCCGAGGAGGCTTTGGTGACCGAGATGGGGGACGAGATGGAGGCCGAGGAGGCTACGGAGGAGGAGGAGACCGAGGTGGATACGGTGGTGGCTACGGAGGTGGAGGAGGAGGATACGGAGGTAACGCTAACCACGTTCCTGTTGGCATCAGATCTCCCGCTCCCCCACCACAGGTCAACGCTGCCCAGATGGACGCTAACGCGGCTCTGGCAGCTCTCTTCCCCAATGGAATTCCTTCCATGGGCGGTTTCCCTCCCCAGCAGTAGATTGCTTCCATGACTGAAGCGCAAAATGTATAAATAGAGTAATGATGATAATGATTCAAGATGATGGAGGTGTGTGGTTCAGCAGGTAGAACACCACAACCTATGTTGTACAAGTAGGCGTCCCAGAGATGCAATGAGAAGTGCAATCTGTTCAGAATAACGAACAGAAGAGAGGTGTGAACTGCTCCACTGTAATACATTGACCTACCCTCTCTGAGAAGGTGACTCTCAAGCTGGGCATAGCATATTCAGGACTGTTATGATATTGACTGGTATACAGAATTGACATGGAAAAGAAGTCTGGAGTTGTCAGTCCAAATCACAATATCACGAGAAATACTTGTAGTGTCTCTTCCTAGTTACAGTCCTTCTCCACTCCGTACAACTCCTCCCCATCCACTTCTCACCACACCACCTCCACATCTCATTAAAGTTCACGTTCAATATCAGACTACACGAAATCGTCAACTATAAGGACGAAGTACTCCGTACAATACACACACCACACACTCACCATGAGCAGACCAATCAACACCCAGCAATCGCTGCCCGTGGAATCCGCTCAGACCTACTTCAAGAACCAGTCGGTCGTCGCTTACCAGGAAAAAGACGTCAAGCAGGGCGGCTCTTCATCGTCGTCTTCTTCAGCATCTTCCATTAAAAACATTGCCTGGAACAGTACCGGTACTCGAATTGCCGTGGCGTACAGCGACGCGCGGATCCGAGTCTGGATCGCAGGAAAGACCGAGGTCAACACATCGACAGAGATCCCCTACTCCTCCAACAAGTCTCAAAAGGCAGTAGTGGGTCTAGCATGGTCTCCCATCAGCCCTGATCAGCTGGCCACTTGCAGTCTGGATGGAACTCTCAAGGTGTGGGACACGAAAACGAAAACTCTGCTCGCGTCAGTGAGCACTGGAGCGGACAATCTGGCCTGCTGGTGGTCACCCTGTGGTCGATACATCTCAGTGTTGAGACGAGACAATGTGATCCTGTGGTACGAACCCTCTTTCAGCGGAGAAGTGGCCGAACCGGTACCCAGCACACAACCCTCAGGTCGTCAGAATGGAGGAAGGGACTCGCAACGGGCGCGAATCGCACCAAAGCTCGCCATTGGAGCCACTGAGGCGTTTGGAAAACCCATAGCCGCACACAAGGAGTCTCCCTACGAGATTTTTGCAGCTACATGGACAAACACAACCTCGGTCATGGCCATCACAATGGGAATCGGCGAGGTGAAGCTACTCAAGCTGAACCTTCCAGCTCACGCTACTCTTGAAGAGGTGGAAAAGGTGACTGGTTCCCCTCATCCTTCAAGTACACCCAATGTGTCTCTTTTGTTTGAGCTTCTGGGACACACCACAGCTGCCAACTGCGTCAAACCGGATCCTCAAGGTCGGTACATTGCCGTGGGAGGCAACGAGGGCATTGTTTCGTTGTGGGATACCAAGGAGTTGGTGTGTGTCAAGACCTTGTCCAAGCACGACCAACCTGTAGTTTCCCTCGACTTTTCGCATGATGGAGACTACATTGCTGTGGGATATGACAATAGCGACATCCCCGTTGACATTGTTCACGTCGACACTGGAGACTTTGTGCATGCTGTTACTCGTCCCAGATGGACGGGGCTTCCAGTGGTGGCATGGAGTCCGGTGAAGTACAACCTGGCATTTTCCGGAGACGTTGCAGGTCTGAATGTTATCACCGTTGGAGGTAGCAGGCCTAGTGGGTATTAGGTGAGGGAGAGAGCTTAGCATGTCGCCATGACGTCCCACTGGCTTGTCTCACTAGCGGAGTCTAACTGGCAAGTCGCACAGATAGGCGCTAATCTGGCAAAAGTAACTCTGCAGCTCTCTAGGTAGAGCGTTTACGCCTTTTCACCTAACGGGGCTGAATTCGTCACTGGTTGGAAATATGTACACCCAGCACACACATGTAAAGCCAACAATGGCATGTAATATAATACTAGACCCTCGCTGTTTAACCACAACGAGTTATTTCATTGAACACATTCTCTCACTACAGTAGTCACTCGCCAATTCACTCAATCATCATACATCCCCCTATATACACATATATACATTAGTCTTTTCCTCGTGTGCGGTTCTCAGTTGGTCGGTCGACGTATGCAGTTTAAACCGAGTTGAGAAGAGGATGCAGCTGCTGGTAGTACTGGTCTTCGACCTTGTCCTGGATCTCCTCCTTGGTGAGCCAGGCAAAGTCCTGCACGCCATTGCTGGGCTTGAACTGGCCCTGGACAATGTGTGACTTGACGTAGAACTCGCGCTTGTCGCCGTTCTTGAAGAAGCCCGCGGGGGTATGCGACACGTTCCAGATGTTCATGTCGGGGCCTCCGAGCTCGTGGATGCCTCGCTTGGCGGCGTCGTTGATGGTCTCCTTCTCGTTGACCACCACCGAGGGGAATCGCCAGCCGTTCTCGGTCTGAGCAAGCAGATAGAGAGTTCGGTCCAGCTTTCGCTCCAGCGACTGCACATTGTTCTGCTTGTCGGCCTCAGTGATTCGAGGGTTAGCCTTGATCTCGTCCTCCTCGGCCTCCTCGGAGCCCTTCTTGGCTCCTCGAGATCCCTCATTGTCCTTGGTGGGAATGGCAATCTTCTGAGCTCCAGCTCGCTCTCGGTGGTTCACCACATCGGGAATACCCTCGGGGTACACCACTCCGTCTCGAGCCTGGGTAGGAATCTTGTTGAGCTCTCGGTACTTTCGCTCAGCAAGAGTACCTCGCTTGTAGTACAGGAACGAAGGGAAGGTCCACATCATTCGACGCTTGAGACCGTCCATGTACTCGTAGTACTGCTTGGCAAAGGGAGTGGGCTCCGAGGTGACGATGGGGATTCGAGACAGAATCATGCCTCCAGAAATGTTGGGTCGGGTCTCGGCGGTCAGACGACCGGCCTTCTTGCCGGAGGTCTCCACGACGGCCTCCTTGGCGGCGTTCCAAGCCGTGCTTTTTGTCGAAAAAGCCCGAATCATCTTGTGTATGGCGGGAGAGATATGTCGTGACTACGTATGCAGTGCAAACTTTTGGCGGTTGAAATTTCACAGGGTTAGGGTTTGTGGGGAGTGTACAAGTAGGTCGATATATGACAGTGAACACAAATACGAAGGCAGGAGGTATGGGTGTTATTATTGATTCGGGGGTTTTACTCTGATGTATTTGGGGTTGAATTACGAATCAAGTTTAGAGTATGGAATCTCTAAGGAGAAGTTTTGAGAACTTGATGCACTGGACTGGTCAGGTGGTGAGTATGTATAGTAAGCAGATTGTGGAGTTTTTGAGAATGTCTTAGAAGGCTGATTCTGTCACGGGATTCAGGAGAAAATTTACACTGTGATTCAACCTGGCTACAGAAATTGATTGCAAGCATTTTCAGTTCTCTACCCGCTCTACTGCCTCTACTGGAGAGATTCTGTATACTTCTCGTTCAGCTACTAACGCTCACATGCAGCCTCCAACATGGCATAAACTTTTGGGTGGAGTCTGACATTTGGATCATCACCATCAAACAACAACATGTTCGGTCTGCTTCTTTCCGCCGAGCTCCAGGGAGTGACGGATCTGGGCCCCACGCTTCCCTACGAGTTCTCCTTCAAAATTGAGTGCACCTCGTGCCATGAGGTCCACGAAAACTGGGTCACCATGAACGCCCAGGACAAGAGCGACATCAGTGGCAGTCGAGGCGACGCCAACTTCGTCTTCAAGTGCCGATTCTGCAAGCGAGAGTCGTCCGCCACTCTCATCGAGACTGGCAAGACTCTCAGCATCGACGACAAGAAGCCCGCCGAGATTCTACAGATCGACTGTCGAGGTCTGGAGCTCAAGGAGTTCCGAGCAGATGGCGATTTCCAGTGCAAGGGCGAGTCTGGCACCCCCTTCAAGGAGATGGATCTGTCTGAGGGCGAGTGGTTTGATTACGACGAGAAGAACAGTGAAGAGGTGTCGGTCACCGATGTCAAGTGGGATATCAAGCGGGTGTAAGGTATGACAATGGCAAGAGGGTATGATATGATAGGAAGGTGTATAGATTGATGGATGGTTTCATTATTGCGTGTGTTGTAGGGTGTTGTTTGACGATGTACCAGTATGACTATGTCGAGATGGAGGCTCTTATATTAGATTAGGTGCAACCTCCAAGGTGTATCAGAAGCGTAGGATCTTGGACGTGAGGATGAATGATACACTGGTTCGTTATCGCAACAGGCACATTAAAATATACACGAACTACGGCGTACTTGTACGACCACGAATAAGTTACTGGTAAGGCAAACTTGGTTAGAGAATAAATTACTATATCTAGGGTTAGTAGGGATCAACAAAGAAAGGTCTTGTCATGATCTAAATCAGGCGACACGAATCGTCATATCCTGGAAACCTATTATTGATTGCGGAATCCAGTTCAGGGGATTGACAGAAGTTTTTCATCCTTTAAGGGGGGTGTTGATGAGCGCAGAGTAACATACCTGGAGTTAGTAAGAGAAGTCAAGAAGACATGTTTCAAAAAGCCACAAACAAGGCAAACGTCAGTGCTTCTTAGAGGATTGGGATTAATCAGGGAAGGGAAATGCCTTCTCACCCTACTTTGCATCATCTTCCGAACGCGTTTGTGGCTCCAACAATGAGTGATAACGTACCATTTGAGAAAGGGGGTGAGGTGTCGACCAGTCGAAGAGGACGACACCTGAGGGAAAACTGACGGAAACGCCCGATCAACGAGATGACACGTCAACAAGCATGATTGCTCGCGTCTTTGTCACTTCATTGCTCGGAAATCTCGTCGTGTTTTCCCGCTCCAAAAGTGTGGAGTGAAGAAAGTCAGATCAGGAAGACTCAGAATTTTTATGTACCTTCTACCGGGTAATTCATGGGGGTGTTAGGGTTGCGCATTTAGAGTTTCATAGATGGAGGTGTAGCACATATTAGGGAGAGTGTTGAAGTGGGTGAGAAAGAGAAATACGGACACTAAATCTTCAGGAGTTGCTTTGAGGGTGTAGTAAAGTCAGTAAAAAGCATTTTGCTTCATTTTAGACGCTTTATGGATGAATTTGATCCTGGATTAGTCACAAATGCTCAGGAAGCGCCAATATCTGTATCATCAGATAGAGGAGCTCCAGATGATCAAAATAAATACACACACTTTGTATATTACATAAGGAGGATTCTGAAATATCCCGTTTTACCTCTCTCCTAGTCCTATCGCTTAATAACAAACCTCCCAGTGCTGGGTTAGGGCAGAAATTATTCTGGCCAATTTTCAAGAATATGCATAGCACGAGATAGCGATATTGAAGATATCTTCAGCGCAACAACCGACACAACCATCTTGCAAAAATGAAGTTTCTCACCAGTAACTTCGTCCAGTGTGCTTCCAAGCAGTGTGTTTCTTCTGGAAACGCCTTTCCCTTGACTTTCTCTGCTCTGGAGATGGTTCAGCAGGAGGCCGAGTTCGATCCCGAGTTTCTCGTCAGCATGCTTGAGAGAATAGATTGGGCTGCTCTCGTCAAGGTCGCCGGAGATGTGAGTATGATTTGAGGTGGAACAAGACGGTGGAAGGTGTCAGGGTGGTGGAAAGCGACAGAGTCAAGCTCAGAGCGTTTGAGGTGGTGGACTTCGAGGTGAACAAGCATGGCAGTATCTAGAAAGAGCTGATCAAGTGCTCCGACGTGTTTGGGGAGTCACGCGACTGTCTTTTCAGTGGTTGTGTTCATTTACGACCGAGCTGATCAGTAGCTGTTCATGGGCTTAGACAGTTCCGTGCGTGCATGACCACCTGATATCTCTACTATCCACCAGAACTGCTGATATTGCGCGTTCCACTCAGTACTGAAGCTGATTCCTGTCTTCAGTGTAGATTGTCTTGTCTACTGGAGTTGTCTCCTGTCCACAAAAGCACTTCCATTGGATGCTGTCCGTTCGTGTAACGGCTGCCCGTTCGTGACCTACGGCCCGTCACTACCAATACTAACCCAGCTCGGAAACGAATCTTTACCAGATGTCAAGCCTGAGATTGACGATGCCTTTGCTGAGGGAAGCCAGGGTCTGCTTCAGGAACTGCACTCCCTTCTCATCGAGACTTGCATTGTGGAGGGCACCATGAAGTGTGAGAACTGTGAACACACCTACTTCATCAAGAACTCCATTCCCAACTTTTTGCTCCCTCCCCATCTTGCTGCCTAAGTGGAGGACATCCCCCGAAGAGCATTATTTATGAAGGAGAACAAAAGTATCGTGAGGACATACAACCAACTCACAAAAGCATGTAACAATATATATTATGGTAGAACACAGAGAGGAATGGTTGTAAGGAAATGCATATGCTATATAAATACTATACTGTCTGTAGCTGTGGCTGGAGCATTCAATGCTTGCCACCGAAACTGAAATAATCGTTGCCCTGATCGTTCCACATGTCGTCATTGTTGATCAGATCAAGGTAAGTCTGTTGAGCAGCAGAAACCTGGGGTTCAGGAAGTCGAGGCTGCTCTTTTTGTTGCTGCTGCTGCTGCTCTTGCTCAAAGTCCTCCTCGAAGGAGAAGGCGTCAGAGCCTCCCTTCTTGTGGTACTTTCTGGGAGCCTGCTGCTGCTGCTGCATCTTTCGAAGAATGTAAGGCATGGGGGGAGGCACGGGAGTGGGAGAACCGTCTGCTCCAACATGAGAAAGATCACCAAGAGTGGTGGAAGAGTTCATGAAGGCGTCCTTCTGCCAGTTGACAACCTGGAGCTTGGTGGACGACTTCTTGTAGCCACACAGCATGAACTGTCGGGCGGCAATCTCCTCTTCAATCTCCTGTTCGTACGAAGTGTCTTCCTCAGGCGAAATGGGAGGAGTCTCAACTTCGGCAACTGTAGACACGGTAATTGGAGCCGGCTCGGTCTTTCGAGTCTGCAGTTTGGGCCGTCGGTACGAGCACTTACGGGTGTAAATGTCCGTGGAAAGAGGAGGAGAGGGAGTAGCGGATGCTCTTGGCTGCTGCTGCTGTTGAGACTGAGAATGAGCAATCACTGAAGAGTAGGTAAGCTCAGGAGACCGCGATCCTACGCTGAAGTAGTCGTCAGAAGAGGTGCCACTACTGCTCTGAGACATGAGGGTCAGAGATCGGTGAGTGGGCACCTTAGGAGGGATGCCAGCGTCCAGAATGTGGTTTCCGTTGGTGACGGTGTTGGTTCGCTTCAGCTCCTCCAGGGAACCAAGACTGCCAGCAGTATCGGTTCGCTTCTGCACGAATCGCTCTGGAGACAACTGGGGAACGTTGGTAAGACTCCAGGGTGCGTTGGACAGGTCGTTAATGTGTCTGGACATCTCGTTACCTCGAGCCTGGAATGGGTAAGCACCCTCAGGAGACTCGTCGGGCGTTTCTCGAGGCACATACATGCTCTTGGCTCTGGGCTGAGGAGAAGGTCGAGTCTTGGGCCGAGTAATAGACGAGAGTCTGTTGGCGACCAGGGGTGAATCTTCTGGCTCAGAAGTCATCTTTCGAGCAGATACTGGAATGGCGGGGATCGTAAGAGTCAGATCCAGATCTTTATCGTCGACTAGCATTGGCGGGGGAGCCTTTTCAGTCATTGAACGACGTCGATGAGCCAAACGCTTGAAGAGCGACAGCTTCTCTGACTTCTCCTTAGCAGGAGTAGTGGGAACAGCTGGAATCTCAAAGATGTCAGCAGCTGTAGCCTGAGGAGCAGGGATAGGCATGGAATGACGTTTGGGCAGAGTCATGGAAGAGGGCAGAGAAGGCATGGAAGGAAGAGTCATGGTGGGCATGGTCTTAGACTTTGGTAGCTGGGTCTGGGAAGCCTCATTGTTGCTCTCCTGAACAAACTCGTCGGCCTGGTTCTGCTTGAGTTCCTTGGCTCGTGCTCTGGACCGTTCAAACTCCATGGGAGGGGGCAGAATGGGAATCTCATTGGCCAAATGCGAATGGTGGTGGGCCTGATGAGGAACCTGAGCCTGCTGTTGAGCGACAGGAGTACCCCAGGTTCCATCAAATCGGTCAGGAGACGCCTCTCGAGAAGGGTATGCAAGTAAATGTTCGTCGGGAGTGAGTCTGACCATGGAGGCTGCCAGAGCGTGTCCATCCGACTTGGATCGGGGTCTGAGATCGGGTTTGGGGGCCGAAGATCGCTTTTGTTTTCGTCCACGTTGTTTGGGAACATTCAGACTGTCTCCTGAGACAGCAGATGAGTCTCTGGAGTGCTGCTGCTGCTGTTGGACAACGTGCAAGTCATGGTGCTGGAGATGAGCCACATGATCGAGATGCTGCTGTGTGTAGACGGGACTCTGGGTCTGGCCTCGTCCTTGTCCGAGAAGAAGAGCCTCGGGAATAGGAGTGGAGCCTCGTCTGATATGTCTGACATCCAGCTTGTCAGGAGATCTCTGGGGGCTGAGAGGAGGCTCAAAGTCCCGCTCTGAGTATGCGCTTTCCGAGGTGAAGGAGGCTTCACTAAGAGAGTCACTTCCGGGACGTTCCAGACGTCGTTCAGAGATGATAGCAATGTCGTCTTCCTCGACAGGAGATCGAATGACCGGCTCAGAACGGGGAGCATGGGCGCTCTTGGACCGTTGTTTGTAGTCTCGATGGACGAGGTAAGTTTCCTTGAAGGTGACATTGTCGGGGTTTGTGGGGAGATCTGCCGTGCCCTGGTGGACGGTGAAGATCTCTCGATGCATGTATTTTCTGAGCAGGATGCGCTGTTGGTCCTTAGTGAGCTGGGGCACCTTTTTGAGAGAAGCAGGCGCTGTGTCGGACTCAATGAGTTGTTGCAGTTGACTCAGTCGGTTGTTGAAATCGTATCGTTGTTCCACAGACAGAGCTGGCGAGGGTGGAGTGATGAGTTTGGTGGATGTTGGAGGAGCAGTGGCGGAGTCTCCAAAGAGAGCCTTTTCTGCCTCCTCTCTGTTGAGAAGGGTCGAGTTTGTGTTGCCCATTGGGGGCGATGTGTGAAGGAGCGACTGTTACAGGGTGGGTGTGGTGGTAGGGCTCCATCATCTTCGGGCTCAGGAGTATATATATATGTGAGCTTTGTTCGCGCTTCTCTTTGCCTTCTGCCTCTATGACCAGCCGACCATTTACCAACTCTAATGTTGTGATACGGGTTTTTAGGGTCTGGTTTTCTTTGTGCGGTTGCGTCCCAACTGCGCTTTTCAGCCCCCATCAGCAGCCTTAGACTCAGGGTGCATGAGGGTGCATTTGATGGGGCTGGCTAGGGAGCTGGACAAGCAGAGAAAAAAGAGGTGAGTGACTTTAGGGGGCCACGGGGAGGGGATAACGGCGGTAGCTACGGGTCGTATTGCGTGATCGACATGTCGGGGACTCGGAGATGGCCAAGATAGACATGCACATGTGATACCGTTGCGTGGATGTGTCAGGGTGTGTACATACAGGATTAATTATTTGCACATCGTGGGCACTCCAAAGTGTCTCGAGTTAACTACCATCAACTGCTGTATATTATCGACCACTAATATTACAGCAACGGCGGTCAGGCTAAGGGCCCTTACCTAACTCCTGTCTTCTATGGAAGGGGTCTTGGGGCTGAAATGTTCTACCTGTAGGGCCAGTGTACTAACTGGTATTAGGCTACAAGTAAGGGCCAGTTTTAAGACCGATAGCCAGCGTCAACTGCTCTTAACTCCAACTAGTCTGGCTCTAATGGCGACCCTGATTTTGCTACTACGCTCAAGAGCACATCGACACTTGCTACATTGCTCCTAGCCCACTCTGAGGCTGTCTCCGCCATGGTGTCTCATATCTCATATCTCATATCTCACATGTCTGCTTGTCTACACCCAGGAACCCCATTGTCATGCACAGGTTGAGTCTTACAGTGGGACTCGAAACTCGGCTCAGACAAACTCAGTCCCTCTCCGTCTCCCAAATATTAAATGGCAAGGCTGGTAGCTCAAAGCTAAACAAGGGAGCTAAGGCAAGTGAAGCCTCTCCTAGAAGGGCCAGCCAAAAGACCGATAGGGGCTGCGGCGACATTATCGGGGAAATGAGGGGATTCAGGCATGAGCGTTTTATCAGATGTTCAACGGTTTCACGCATTAAATCGGAGATCAGCCGAATACAGCACATTACTCTGCTTATAGTGATGTTCCATACCTCAGCTAAGCTTCGCTAGCTCCACTACCTAGCCCAATAATTCCTGTCATCTGGGGCTGTGTCTCACCCACTCGTAGGTCTCTCTGTCTCATGTGCCAGAAAATTATTACTGCAATCGACTCCACTAACCCATTGTCTTCGTGAAACCCCTTTGTTGGTATTATTGGAAACAGGACCAAGCAATCCAATAACGCTCCAAAAACGTCCCTTCCTGTAATATCCTGGCTGTGCATCAACACTATTGAACATTGCTCATTTGGACTCTCCAATGGACTCAAACGGAAATAAAAGTATCCGTTCAACGCCCCCAAATAAGCTGACACGGCTCACACAGAATAAAACGTCCCGCGTAGCCGCGGTGCTCCCCTTTGAGGCATGTTTGGTCCCTTTTGAGCCTGATCGATTGGCAAGCATTTCATGGACATAGATAGATACGCGAGGTGACGAATGGGGTCAACGGAGTTAATAGAAAATGATCAGAAGGAGTTAACGGGAGTCCAGAAGAGTCAACGGGTGACCAGAAGGAGTTTATGAGGTGTGTGAGGAAATAAATGTTCCGATGGTGGTGTTTTGAAAAGGAAATGGTAGAACGTTATGGGTTGCAAAATAGCCATAGACCCGCAGGGTCACGTGACTGCCACCTTCAAGGGTGGACACTCACAGTGAACATGCCAGGAGACAACCATACCTGCTTAATATCTACATAGCAGCTGTTATAACCAGCCTGGAGCTTGCGACATACGTAAAGAGCACCGTAGAAACTGATTTTTCGCGTCCTTTCCCCGCTCTCACCACCCCGGCTCATCATTTTAGACCTGCATCTTCACCTCCTCATGCCTCAACTAAACCTCCACAATCACATGACTATACAGTTGATTAATTACTTCACCCATCATCACCGAGCCTAATTGAAATTTTCCAGAGTGAAATTTAATTTATGCAGGTCGGCCTAACAACCACCATCAGTGACCATCAACACATCATGTCGACTGAAGAACGAGACGGATCTCCAGCTGAAGTGCATTCCGAGGTTCCCTCAGAAACCGGAACACCCGAGCCCGACTGGTCAGTCAGCAGAGAGGCCCGAGGAGACCGACCCTACAAGTTTGGACAGCGGTTTCTCAAGGACGAGGAGTCTGTGTGGGACCACAATGCGTGGGACCACGTGGAGTGGGGCGAGGAGCAGCGTGTGGAGGCTGAGGAAAAGCTCGCCAAGCAAAAGGAGGCACCCGTGACGGAGTTTGACAAGAAGGCATACATGGCTGATCCGGCCCGATACTGGGATCTCTTCTACAAGAACAACAAGGAGAACTTCTTCAAGGACCGAAAGTGGCTGCGAGTCGAGTTCCCTGCTCTTTACGAGGCCACCAAGGCCGATGCTGGCCCCGTGTCTATTCTTGAGGTTGGCTGTGGAGCTGGAAACACCATGTTCCCTGTTCTTGGTGCCAACGAGAACCCCGATCTGCAGATTTTTGGCTGTGATTTCTCACGAAGAGCTGTTGAGATTGTTCGAGAGAGCGATCAGTTTGATCCCAAGCATGCTGGAGCTTCTGTGTGGGATCTGGCCGATCCTGAAGGCAACCTGCCCGAGGGTATCGAGGAGCACTCTGTGGACATTGTGGTGATGATCTTTGTCTTCTCTGCTCTGGCCCCGGAGCAGTGGAAACAGGCCATGAAGAACGTGGACCGTCTTCTCAAACCTGGAGGACGAATCCTGTTCCGAGACTACGGTCGATACGATCTCACACAGCTGCGATTCAAGAAGGGTCGGCTGTTGGACGAGAACTTTTACATTCGAGGCGACGGCACTCGAGTCTACTTTTTCACCGAGGAGGAGTTGCATGATATTTTCGGAGAGCGGTTCGAGGTGGTCAAGGTCGGTACAGACCGAAGACTCATGGTTAACCGACAGAGACGGATCAAAATGTACCGAATCTGGCTGCAGGCGGAGTTTAGAAAGAAGGCATGAACAGAGTGGGAAATTGAATAATTATACTAATGGATTATGGATAGCTATAGAAGCAAGTGTGTTGTTAGTAGGTTGGTGATGTGAGCAACAGAGGCAGGGGGCAAACTGGAGACAGTACTCTTTCTACTGCTTGTGCTGGAAGTGCTGAATACGGATACCCTTCTCCTCCATCTGGTCAATAGTCCAGTTCCAGTTCTCAAGGGCCCACTTTTCATTCTTCACTAGACTGCTAGGATTGCCCTCGGAGCCCTTAGTCCAGAGGAAGTCGCCCGAGTCAGTGGGGGCGGTCAGATCGGGAGACATGGCAGCCACTAGAGTGGAGTAGCATCCTTCCTCCTTAGAGACACCAAACACCGATCCAAAGCCACGGAACCCACATTTGAACAGCGGCCCGACGAGGGGAATGTTATTCCAGTGTCTGTATAGCTCTGTGTCCATGACAAAGCCAGGGTGGACTGATAGAGACAGGATATCGGGGTAATCCTTGGCCAGCTGGTTGATCATCTGCATACCGGCGGTCTTTGAGTATCCGTATCTCACAAAGCCGTAGTACAGACTGGGAAAGCCATCCTGACGTTTATCTAGCGGCGCAGGCCGTCTGGCAAACTGGTGGCCGATCGTAGACAGGTAGACGATTCGGGGTTTGGGTGCTCTCTGAATCAGAGAAAGAAGTCTATCTGTGAGCACAAAAGGAGCCACGTAATTGGTCTGCATTTGCACCTCCCATCCGTCCTTGGAGTTCTCTCGGGGAACAGCCATGATTCCGGCATTGTGGACAAGTAGATCAAGCTTGTCAATCTTCTGCAGCTGAGATTCCACCTTGTCCAATGACTTGATATCGAGCAGATCCATCTCCACCAGTGCCAATTGGCCGAATTTGGCGGTTGCTGGGATACCGCCATTTAGCTGACGCTTCTGTGCCTCGGCCTTAATGTCGTCGATCGCCTTCTGGCCCTTGGGGATGTTTCGCACGCCCAGAAACACATCCCAGCCGTGCATGTACAGATGGAGAGTGGTGAACCATCCGATTCCTGACGAGGCGCCTGTGACGAGAGCTGTTTTTGTGGTTGTCTCAGGGTCGTTGAACGGCAGCTTGTTGGGGTCTTCGAGCGTTACCATCGTGGTTCTGTGGTTGTGTGGAGTGATGTGTTGTGGTAAGAGTTGGGTGTGTGTGTGGTGGGGTGGACTTGATAGAGTTCTAGTTGGACTTTGTTGAAGTGTGGGTGGGAATTGGAGTGTGGGTGACAGGGGACGTGCGAGATGG
This sequence comes from Yarrowia galli, assembly GCA_900519055.1. Classification (NCBI taxonomy): domain Eukaryota; kingdom Fungi; phylum Ascomycota; class Dipodascomycetes; order Dipodascales; genus Yarrowia; species Yarrowia galli. Next base: position 1,808,905 of record ULGS01000005.1, on the reverse strand, counting down.
ATCTGAGGGATGTGGGCGAAGAAGAAGATGATGGTGGAGCAGATGTTTACATTTATATATAGTTTTTGCCACCCATTGATTGATCTCACACTCCATGTGATTTCCATAACCACACTAATCATTTAATAGACCCAACACTATAACTAGGCTGTTGTACAGGGTATTGTAGGTGGCTAGGAGTCTAAGCTGAGACATGGTCTTGAGGGGATGTGGGTGGCGAGTGGGCACTACACTCATGTGTTTGGTATCGGTGGAATTGTCTCAAACAGGAGATCTCTAAGGTGCTTTCAATTGTGTTCACTGGTTCCTTGGATTGTTTTAGCTGGACCCATTCTAGATTAGACTAGCTACCTGATTCGCGCTGAAACTACTTGGCATTAGTTTGAAACTACTTGACTAATGCCCGGAACTACTGCGAGCTACTTTGAACCACTTCTTGACCCCAGATCACGTGCCCTAAATCACGTGAAGAGATGCGCGTCCACTACCCCAAACAACACGATCCACCCGTCAGTGTCAACTGTCAATGTCATCTGTCATATGTCAGTGTCATCTGTATGTCACTTCCATGCATCACATGTTTCGACGCGTAAGCCAATAATACTTCTGAGATCTCCACAATTGAGTGATAGAGATGTAGATGATATTGGCGTCGTTTTGTTCGTCCATACGTATCGATTACAGATCTGAAGTCCACATGATCGCATCTCTTTACGATCACTAAAAGTAACTCTTCGTCAATGTAACACTGAGTCGACGCAACAAACAACGCGCTACGCGCTACAGTAGACCGTTTCAATGTCACAGACGTCGCCGGATTTGGACAGCGGTTGGTGGGCCTTGGTGGGCTATACATCTCGAGAGTCTGTGTTTGAATCAAACTTGGGTAGTCGTTTCATACAAGCCTGTCAGTCACCCCTATTCCAAGACATGTCTTTGATCTACCGAGTGTACGATAAAGGTTAGCTAGCTGGAAGAAGCAGAACATGTCAGCTATAGCTCCAGACACTCTTGATACAAAGAGGCCACTTCTTCGCGGATATCTTGATCAATTGTCCTTGTACCTTTGACCACTTTATTCGAGTTGGCTGAAGTTCGCTGGATTGGCTGGATTGGCTGATGTTCTCAGACACCTTCCCCTGACCGGACCATCCGAAACTCCTACACCCTCCGATCCGTACCAGTACGATACAAGCTAACTAGTTACTCCATCAGCTAACAGTGATCTAACAAAGATAGCACATGTCTCAACCACACCCTTGCATCAATAGTGCGATTCTGATAATATTCGGCGCGATTGTTGCACTAAAAGGTAGCTCTTAGGCGAGACTTGATCAGATCGTCGTCTCTCCAGCATCTTTCATGTGTGAAATGAAACTCTGAATGGCGTCATTATAGATAATATAGAATGACGGTTTATGAGAGATAGAATTAGAGATGAGATTGGGTGTAGATTAGTGTTACTGTGGTGTGATTGATAGAGAGATCACACTACGATGAGTGTTATTGCTCGTTAGAGCGTTGGGAAAGAGAGATGTTGCAACAGTAGACCATCACCAATCACCAACCACCACCAACAACCGCTACTTGTACTTGTACATTCCTTTGTGTGCTTTTTCCAAACCGTAAACGCGTTGTTCATACACTGTAGCAACCTCGTATCGTCACCCGACGCCCCTGTAAATGGCCATAAAGTTGGAGGACACGAGAGAAGTACCATGGGTACGAGCTCGCCGCTTTGGAACAGTGCCGTCTCTCCCTGATCGCGTTGTTGGGAGATTGGGCAGTTCAGAGGTGCTGCACGAAATACGAGGGTACAATATGTACATGCGGTGGCGAATTTGATATGAGATGGAATAGGGGAGATATTATCAGAGAAAAGAGGAGAATTCAATCCACTAACGTTCGTATGTACCGAACCTTCACCGGGGTGTATTGGGAGAGACAAGTAAGGGTGATCTATAAGTGTCGATAGATGCTATAGATTGTTGTGGGTACTGTACTAAATACAGTAGTAGTGGATCGATACCTACCCGTGATGGCAATTGCAGACTGTAAGGAGGGTCCATTGACGACATATGAATTCCAGTTCGTACCTTTGCCAATTGTTTACAACTGCCAAATCTGTCGAGAACAAATTCTGCACCCACGCCAAAAAACCTGCACAACGTGTTCTGGAGAACAATGAATAGTCTTCTGCGGCCAAAAGTCCCTTGTCTCAACCGGCTGAGAATCCCGCACTGCGCTTGTCTGCTGAAAAGACTTTCATTTCGCCTTTTCGATTTTCAAACTCAGACGCGGTTTAAACCCCTCCGAGGCAAGGTCCGACATTGAAGCGGCTAATCGAGGGATAGTTGATGTGGCAATGTGAGATTATGTGGGTCTGGTGGATTTTTGGTTGTAGTGTGATGACTTGGTTTGTGTCGTGGTGTGTTGTGCTGAGCTTGAATATATATAAGGGTGCACTATCTGCTGTTCTCTCTCTCTCTCTCTCTCTCTCTTACCTATTTGTTTTTGCTCGCCACACTGCATTCGCCCAGCACAGAGTCGTATCGTCCCAGAGGGACATTGCAGACGTGACGAGCGACGTGACAGGGTGTGGGTTGCCATGCAGCCAAGCCTGGCCGTGACCGTGTTTGTCATGTACGGTTTCCGAAGGTGGAGAATGCAGCCGTTGTGCCGTGTGGGGTGATTGTGAGTGCGATGCGACGGTGGAGGTGGTAGCAGGTGGTTCTGATTGAAAATGGATCACGGTCAGATGACTACGCGATCTACCTGTCCACCAGCCCTTCCTCCCCACACCCTTCCAGATCGACAGATAGCCCTTCGTCTCTCACCAGTTTTGCGACACTTCGCTCGTGAGCTTAAAGCCAACTGTAATAACAGTTTCTTTCGCACAGCGTCCATTTCGGGCGTGTCGGGCCTCACACAATGCACACAGGACAATAGGGGCAAATTGGGTGGAGACGCGCGCTGTTGGCGAGGTCGGCGACGTTTGAAGCCATTGAGTGATTTTGCGACGGTGAGTTTCTTGGATTTTGGCGGTTTTTGGTGGTTCCCGTAATATCTACGTGTGGTGTGCCCAGTGCAACGTCTACACCTTCTCGTTCTCCATGTCAGTCTCCAGACGACCCACATAACCTCATGGATTAACTCACGCTAACATTCCATCGAAAAAGTGAAATTCACATAGTGTTTTGCCCTTCCTAGACCCATGCACGTATGACCGATACGACACACAAAAGAGACACAGCCAAAAGCACATCTCAATTGGTGTGCTCGTATATATAAGACGTCATGGCCCGCCAAGATGAAGTTTCCCCCCCCTCAGCAGGCCATCTACTCTCTACTCACCCCTAGTCGTTCTTTGATACCCCCCATCTTCAACTACCAACTAGTTCACATTCATTCATTCATTCATTAAAAAAAACAAATCAGCATGCGACTTTCTCTCTCTGTTGTGGCCTCTCTGGCCATGTCTGTTATGGCCCAGACTTACACCGACTGCAACCCTCTCCACGAAACCTGTCCCGCCGACAAGGCTCTGGGAACCTCTCAGAGCTGGGATTTCACCCAGGGAGCCTCCGACGACTTCCCTCCCTCCTTCAAGCCCCACCGAATCACCTACTCCGAGGACATGGGTGCTTCTCTGGCTGTTGTTGAGCAGGGCGACAACCCCACCATCATGTCCGACTTTTACATCATGTTTGGCCGAGTCGAGGCCGTGATCCAGGCCGCCCCCGGTCAGGGAATCATTTCCTCTCTTGTTCTCCAGTCCGACGATCTCGACGAGATTGATATCGAGTGGATCGGAGGCGACGCCAACAACGTCCAGACCAACTTTTACGTCCAGGGTAACACCACCACTTTCGACCGAGGTGCTATCCACCCCGTTGCCAACTCCAACTCCGAGTTCCACACCTACGCCGTCGAGTGGACCAAGGACGAGCTCACCTGGTTTGTTGATGGTGAGGCCGTGCGAACCGTGCCCTCCACTTTCGAGCAGGGATACCCCCAGTCTCCTATGAACGTGCGAATCGGTGTGTGGGCCGGAGGAGACCCCACCAACAGCCCTGGCGTCATTGAGTGGGCCGGAGGAGAGACCGATTACACCAAGAGCCCTTACCCCATGTACGTCAAGTCCGTCAACGTTCAGGATTACTCTACTGGATCTGAGTACATCTACTCCGACCACTCCGGAACTTGGGAGTCCATCATCGCCACTGACGGTGAGATCAACGCTAACGCTCCTGTCGAGGAGATCCCCGAGGAGTCTTCTTCTGTTGCTGAGTCTTCTACCCCTGTTTCCACCGAGGCCCCCGAGTCTTCCGCTCCTGTCTCTTCCGAGGCTGTTGAGTCTTCTTCCGCTCCCGTTGAGTCCTCCGCTCCTATCACTTCCGCCCCCGTCCCCACCTCTTCTGTTCCCGCTTTCACCAACTCCACCATCTCCACCGGTATCTCTTCCGGCGCCGTTGTTACCGTTGAGGCCACCGAGCACGTCGAGTCCACCCTGACCAAGACCATCACCCACTGCGAGGAGGACAAGTGTGTCATCAAGCCCCAGCCTACCGTCACCGTCACCGAGCAGTGCACTCTCAACAAGTGCGTCTCCAAGACCATCCCCGTCGAGTACGTTACCGTCACCGCCCATGCTACCACTACCAAGGTGGTGACCGAGATCTGCCCCGCCCACAAGTGCCACAAGATCTCATCTGTCCCTCTCCGACCCCGACCCACCGAGGCTCCCCTCAAGCCCACCAAGCTCCGAACCACCCAGACCGTCACCAAGACTGGCACCGTTGTTGTCAAGACCGATACCCCCGGGTCCGGAGTCCGACCTACCGCTGAGGTGACCGAGACCGCCAAGCCTTCCCCCAAGCCCCAGGGATCTGTCGTGCCCAAGCCTCAGGTCTCCGGCGAGCCCAAGCCCGAGGTCTCTGAGTCCAAGCCCAAGCCTACCGGCTCTTCCCCCGTTGAGGTTCCCTCTGATGAGCACACTACCCAGGTCATCTACCTGACCCAGATTGTCACCATTGGAACCGAGACCGTCAAGACTGTGATCCCCCAGACTGACATCATCGCTGTCCCCACCGCTGCTCCCCAGACTTCTCCCGTCGTCCAGGTTGTTGCCGGTAACAGCACCATCCCCCAGGTCCCCCAGGCTCCCAACACCTTCCCTGCCCAGGCCAACGGCGCTGCCTCCAAGGCTGTTTCCGTCGTTGCCGGTATGGTTGCCATGGTTGCCCTGCTCATTTAATTGTATAATGTAATTATCTGTATTTATTTCGAACTCAGCGAGCTCATGCTAAGCGTGAGTGAGCAAACGTGTAGATGTGGTTTAGTGGGTACAGTATGTACACTGTATTTGTGTCCAGTTGTATTGTAGTTAATAAGACTGAACACTGACACCTTGATAACCAGGTGGAAGTGCAGTTACATTCGCTCCATCGTTCTTTTCAGCAAACACCGTCGTGTCCAAGGGAGAATGATCAAATAATCAGCTGGACGACTAATTGTAGGATGACATCTTGGACTCCTTCTGAGACAACACTGACCTTCACAAATCAGAGTATAGCTGATCCTTCAAGCCTCTGAGCCCCACAAACTCCGGACAATGTGCTTCAGACTCCATGACCGTATCTCGGCCTATCATGATAATTACCCGTCGGCCTAACTGTGCTCACACATTCAGAGAGACCATGTCTTTGATCCACCCTCACCTCGCTTAACATCATTCTATCAACTGAGTTAATTGATAAATGGCTACAAGCCAGACCGCTGGGTCCAGACTGTCAAGTATAATTGCTGGCTTCCGCACAAACCCAACAATGGAAGCTCCTCACAGTAAGTAGCCGTGCCTCTGTGGCCACTGTATACTTGAACAAGGCTCGCGTGAGAAAGAAGAGTCGGATGTAATGGCAGCGACCATACTACCAGAAGGTGAATGGTCGTCATTACTTGTACGCCGATACCTCCATCTAGGACTTCCCGTGATCTACGAAACTAGCCCAAGCTATGATGCGGTGTAGCTCCAATACCACCACCTCCATTCCTCGTCTCGACGGTTCAATAAATCGCTCGAATCCAATGCCCCTCTCTGCACTCCACGGAGAGCGCAGTTTAATGGAAGGTCGTGAAGTTTGACGAACACCAAAAAGTAACGGCAATCTTGACTCTTGTAGGCTTTTAGAAATCAGCCTACTTGTACGATAATCGCCGGTTTGCCGAGTTGCCGGGAAGTAGTAATAGTGTCTGCGATGTACCTGTACCTGTGCGTCATAGAGCATGCTGGCAGCTGCCTTGGAGAGCTTGTGATAGTCATGGAAGGTCGAGGACTTCCATAAACGAATCGCTTCTCAGCTATACTACGATTACCCAACTGCTTATATAAGCAGGACTACTGTTCTGAGGTGTACTGTCCGACTTACTGCTACAAGTAGCTTGCTCCTCAGCTGGCCACCAGAAGCAATTGTGAATAGATCGAGTGCTTGCGATACAACCGCAACTCATCGATAGCAAATCACCGACGCAATTACGTTACTCCGGTAACTGAAGATGAGCCCACCTCCTGAGTTTGTAGGACAGAGTTGGGCTGAGCAGAGAGTTGGGGAGAGAGTTGAAAAAGAGTTGGGGTTAGCGAGAGAAACTGGAAAGGAGAGTTGAGTGGGGAAGATGAAGATCCGCGTGGTGCTATAAACAAGAATGTCGAATTTATAGGGCTTCCAATTATCATAGACACAGACGGAGAGGTAACAAGTCTCAGACGTCACGTGCTTCATCACCAAAGATACTCGTGTCCACCTCTTCTAACCCTCGTATGCACGATCGGAGCAGTGCAAGCCAGTTGCTTTTTAATTACGCTGTGTTCTATAATTACACACACTAAAACTGAGACGGAGCGGAACCACGGACTTTCCAGCGGTTTCACCTCCGTAGATCGTTACCCCTGGTAAACACACTAATTGATAATATGTCAGGGTGGGTGTGTCCATTTGGGCAACCCGTACAGTATACGCATCTCCACTGGTACGACACTGCTACTGTGGGAAAAGTGCTTATACCAATACCTGTTAACCACCACCGCTTACATTCGTTACATTGTCTCTTCGCCCTGCACTTTTCATTTCGTGTCTACCTGAGAAATGCAGGTGTTGGCAAACCGAATTTTCCGTCGGTCTGAGACACGGATGAGACTTGTAAAACGGTGAAACAGCAGGGGTGGAGACGAAGGGGGGATGTAATATACGGTAATTGGGCGTGGAGAATTCAGCTAGACCTTCCTAAAGGCGATTCCGACGCTCCACGACCCATTTACAGCCTCTTCACTTTACCTGCCCAATCGAGAAGCCGCGCGGGATCCCAATTAGGACACTTTAGAACACACAAGGTTCGGGCTCTCTTGTAGCAGAGGGAGAGGAGTAAAAGCAGCACTAACTGGAGAATGTGGGCTGGGGCTATGGTGGTGCTAAGAGAGAGTGTGAACAAGTAATTGGTGGTGTAGCAAAAACCAGGGTAACATCTCTCTATACTCCGTTGGGCAAACAAACGAGTTGGTTGGCTTATCCGCTTAGTCAGTCACGTGACTTGCCACTGCAATGCACGTCTGTATTCGTTTTTAGTGCCAACCTCGGTCGTCACAGTGACGTCATTTTAGGCAACACACCTGTAGCTGCTGCTTGTAGCTAATACATATCCAACTCGTGGCTCTCTCTTTAGCCAAGCGTTACACGTGTAGAAAGAGACGTGAGATGTAGATCCTGCGAGTTTTATTGTATAGTTACGAGGGGGTGTGGAGAGGCATGGACGAGTATCGGACTCCGAATAGAAGAAACCAGCTATGGATATTTGACACTCCTCCACCACCCCCTCCATACATGGATTGCTACTTAATGCACTCAAACCACTTAGGCCATCGGCTACCACTGTTATCGCATCTCGTTAACTCTATCGACTAAACTCTCGGCACAGTACAACAAAGGAGAAGACTATTTCACCATGTTTGGGAATCGTAGAGTAGTATCAAGAGAGAGAGAGAGAGAGAGGAGGAGAGAGAGAGAGTAAAGACAAGACAGCCAGACGTTGATTTCTTTCCCAGCTCAACACACAATCGCCCGCACAAGAATGAATCGTGAGTATTGGAGGAGGAGTGGTGGTGAGAGGACACAAGGGAAGGCATGAGCAAGAATCGGAGCACGGCAAATGGATACTTGGCAACGGTCCAACTTGGATATGAAACTCGTGATATTATAGATCGGTTGGATCAGTGGTGGTGGCTGAGATGTTGGTAGCCGTGCCAGTGGCGAACTTGGGGGTCTACCGACAACTCCTTATCACTGCAACGTGGAGATCTTGATCGTGACCACTTGAAGACTGTACCAGTTGAGCTAGGTCCGAACAGCTCGCGCGACACGCTCCAGGTCTGGCTGAAAGTCGTTCCATGACCGCTTCACCGCGTTCCTAGCCCCTACAAGACCATACTAACCCAGATGGATAAAGACAAGGGCAAAGATAAAGGAAAAGGAAAGGGGAAGGATACAGGGTCTCCCTCGCCGGCAGCTACGCCCGAAAAACCCGCCACTGCAACAGCTACACCATCAACATCGACTTCAGCAGCTCCCCAGAGACCGCCGTTGTTTTCGGCCAACTCGTCCTCGTCTCTGAGAGGATTTGTGCTGCAACAACCGCCAGAGGGCCGTAAGGGCCGAACTACAGGCGTCAAGAGTCAGGCAGCATCGCGAACAGCATCCCGTGAACCTCCAAAGTCCAGAGATGCGTCTCCGGCTCGATTTGGACGGGGCAGACGAACAAAGACTCAAACTTCACTGCTCTCAGTCGAAGATGACGCCCCAGTGCGAAGTAGATCGCCGGGAGCTTTCAACCCACACGCTCGACCCTTTGCATCTCTTCGAGCCAACACTCCTGGAGCCTCTTCTCCCGGCTTGGGCCCCTCTACTCCTCAGGGGGGCTACTTCACTCATGTCCCTGCCAGCAGTAGACCCCAGAGTCTGCTAGGCCAGGAGGGATCGCTACACAAACGAAGCACATCAGCGATTGAACTGGGCAAGCTGGCCAAGTCGCCAAAATCACCAAAGTCGCCCAGCTCTCCCGGCGTGACTCCACCGCATTCAGCTGGTTCGTCCAAGGAAACATCAAAGGCAGGAACTCCTTCTGTTGGCATGGGGGTGTCGCCCGACAAGAAGCCCTCGCCTCCTCGGCCTCCTAAATCGTACCATTTGGCGATTGGAGAAGCACTGCAGAGAGGAGAGCAGGTCCGAGGAAGACCTGGACGGCCGGGAATGATGCGAACTCAATCTGACGAGCATGTGACTACACGTTCTTCTTCAGCTAACAAACAACGACAGCGAGTGCGGTTCCCCAAAGACAATGATCCCACCACAAAACGAATTTTGTACCCGGCAGACGAAAACGACGATGGACATGAGGATTCGGACGAGAAGGAGTCACCTGCCGCAGTTGCTCCCCCAACTCCCAGTGTGGTGATTGTGGGGCCGGATGGAGAATCACCAACCAGTGCTCCAATCTCTACGGGATCCCCCGGTATGGACTCTGACGACTACTTTTCCACGCATCCCAACAAAAAGAAGCCGACTCTCAAGTCCCCCGGAACTCCAACTGGACATTCCCCCGTTGTCCCTGTTGGACGTGCACGATCTGCCACAGGAGTAGTGCCCACACACACTCCGCCCAAGGGCAGTTCTCTGTCGTCCACTACACTGATGAACACTCTTCTCAACTCGTCTGGATTGGGCCAGTATGATACAGAGTCGGAAGAGGAGGAGGAGGAAGAGGTGACGTTTGTTGCACGACCACGACAGCCTGCAGCAGAGGAGCCTTCGACAAGCCAGGAGGCAGGACCTTCGTCGGAACAGCCACAGTTCCGAATCGACAAGGTCAAGTCTATCAGTTTGATGCGAGCTCGACAGTCACGTGCTAGAGAGGCTCAGGAGGAAGAACCTGTTGCCAGTACCGATGACGACGGTCCCGGAAACAACGACATGTTCAAGATTGACGATGACGCCCGCTCTGTGTCTACTGACGAGTCTTCTGATGCCGACAGCGATGGTGAAGGTGATCGAACTGGACGAGCTGATGTGCCTCTTATTGAACGAGAGCGAGCCAGTGCAGCCCACGTCGATGCCTTTGCCCAAAACTCCGAGCGAGGTAACAATATGGCTGTTGGAGCGGCTATTATGGGCGGTCTGGCGAGCTTTGGTAGCATGAGTGGAGGAGGTATGGCTCCTGGAGCAGTGGATCGGTCCTCCGAGTCGTCCCAGACATTGGATGATCAGAGAGATCAGGCAGACTCACACTTGTCACTACGACGAGAGAACGCCCTCGGTATCCACAACAGTCATAGTGCTCCTGGTTCCGAGGATCATACTCCCGGAGACGCTTCTGGAAACGCCTCGGCTGGAGGTGACCATCATGACGACGGAGAAGACTCTCTGGCTGGCCACGATATCAACGACATTCCTTTGGTTGATCTGGATCGTCGTCTGGAGGACATCAAAGAGAAACGTGATGAAGTCACCAACGAAAAGCGAGAGGAGGACAGGGAGAAGGACGAGCACCATCACCGACATCATCACCATCATCACCATCATAGTTCCGAGACTGGTCCCAACACTGGTGCTTCGACTCCGTTCTCTGAGGAGGAGAAGGACAAGGAGGCTGAAGAGGCTGAGATTCTACGTGAACAGGCTCGAGATCTCGTCAACCAACACAAACACGCGGTCCACACTCCAGATGCTGAGGACGAAGAGTACGATCCTTTCACTGCTCCCGCTGTCGACTACTTTTCATCGATTCATATTCACGATGACGATGAAGATGACGACAACCACGGCAACTTCCTGACCTACGACGCTGCTGACGGTAGTGTGACTCCTACTCACGAGGATTACGTTGCTCCTCCCAAACGGTTCAAGCAGGGTGTTCTTGGTGCTCTCCTGAAGCTGTACAATGAAGAAGAGGGTAACAAGAGTACTTCTACTTTGGGTACTACTATTGGAGATGGTACTTCGACTGGTGACGTGTCTCCCATGTTGTATGGATCCGAACCTACTACTCCTGGAGGCACTCCTCTTGACCACCCTACAAAGTCTAAGACCAAGACCACTCAGAAACTTGGCCTGAAGAAGAAGAAGAAGGAGCTGCTCAAGATCATTGACGATCAGCGAAAGGAGAAGGAGGAACACAAGAAGCGACCTAAATGGTACGACAAGTCTCGATCCACTTCTCCCAGCCCTGGAGGAACTCCTGCTCCTCATCATCACCCCCATCACCATCACATTCCTGGTCTTCATCTTCACCACCATACCAAGGGTCACGGACGATCTCATTCTGAAGGATACTTGGAAGAGATGGAGATGACTGCAGTCAGCGGAGGAGGGGGAGGAGATGGAGGAGATCGGCCACCAGACAGACCCAAAAGTTTCAAGGCAGATCCTCTCAAGCCTTTGGGGGATATCAAGAAGCTCAACAAGATGGCCAAGAACACGGGCAAGCATCTCAAGAAGCGAGAACGAGAACTCAAGCGACGACGACGACAGGAGGTCAAGATCACGGTTCATATTGCCGAACTTCTTCAGCGACAACGATTCATCCTGCGAATGTGTAGAGCTCTCATGTTGTATGGAGCTCCCACCCATCGTCTCGAAGAGTACATGAAGATGACTTCACGAATCCTGGAAATCGACGGCCAGTTCCTGTATATCCCCGGATGTATGATTGTGTCTTTCGGAGATGCTACGACTCATACTTCCGAAATGCAGCTGGTGCGATGTGTTCAGGGAGTCAACTTGTCCAAGTTGCAGGATACCCATGAGATCTATAAGGAGGTGGTTCACGACATGATTGGAGTGGAGGAGGCGTCTAACCGACTGGACGAGATTCTACGGTCCAAGAACCTGTATCCTCCTTGGCTCTGTGTCATCTTCTTTGCCTGTGGTACTGGAGTTGTCTCCCCTTATGCCTTCCGAGGCAGATGGGCAGATATCCCCATGTGTATCATTTTGGGATCTGTTGTGGGTTTCTTCCAGATCATTGTTGCTCCTCGGTCTGACCTGTACAATAACGTGTTTGAGGTTTCCATGAGTATTCTCATCTCGTTCTTGGCTCGAGCCATTGGTACCATTTCCACTGGAGGTTCTCACCCCTTCTGTTTTGCTGCCATTGCTCAGGGTTCACTAGCCATTATTCTGCCGGGATACATTGTTCTTTGTGGCTCTTTGGAGTTGCAGAGTAAGAACATTGTCGCTGGATCCATCCGAATGTTCTACGCCGTCATTTACTCAATGTTTCTCGGTTTTGGTATCACTCTTGGAGCCGTTGTCTATGGCTGGTGTGATCACAATGCCACCCGTCAAGACAAGTGTCCCCAGCAGCTGGATCCTCTGTGGCGAATTCTGTTTGTGCCTCTCTACTCCTTGTTCATTGCTCTGGTCAACCAGGCTCGTATCACGCAGCTCCCCTCGATGTTGCTCATTTCAGGCGCAGGATATGTGGTCACGTACTTTGTGGGTGCCAACATTCCCGATCCTGACAACAACTCTTACCTCACTTCAGCTATCGGTGCCTTCACCATTGGTATTCTCGGTAACCTGTATTCTCGTCTGGGCCATGGTCTGGCGTTTGCTGCCATGCTTCCCGGTATCTTTGTACAGGTGCCCTCTGGTGTTGCCTCACAGGGCTCTCTTGTGGCTGCCATTGCCAACTCCAACCGGCTGATTGGAAACAAGAACGTGACTACTACAATCACAGAGACCATTGTCAACGCCGCCACGTCCACGGTGGTTACTCGAGTGCAAACCTCGCTGTTGACGGAAACCAGTACCGCTGCTATTGAGCAGGCTACTCCTGGAGGAGCTGCCAATCTTGGATTCACCATGATTCAGGTTGCCATTGGTATCACTGTTGGTCTTTTTGCCGCCACTCTTTGTGTCTATCCTTTCGGAAAGAAGCGGTCTGGTTTGTTCACCTTTTAGACGGAAACACAAACATTCAACGAACATTCAGCAAACATTGTATATTCACTCCTTAATTATTGCATTTATAGATTATCACAGGTGGCTGTAGAGTATGTAGAGAAAGTAGAGAGCTATTTGGTTGTACTATCAAGAGCAGAGAGCCATCGAGAACAAGTCCACTGCCTGCCACATCTACAAGGGGCGGCCTCCGAACCCCTTCTCCTGCTTCGATGTGTCAAATTTTCGGTCCATTCCTTAGCGTGTCACCTTTGACGACGATTCCGACCAAATGCCGTGTAACAGTCACCTGTGCAACGACCGTGCACGTAATATACCCCATATTATCGACCTCCCCGCGCGTTCACACGTCACTTTTGCACAACGGCAATTTACATAATTTACATCCAGGTACCCGGACCGATACGGGCTTCGTACTCGTACGGTAAAAATGGTCCAGACGTTTGTGTTAGCGTGGCGCGTACAGAACCGGTGCTAAAGTCTGAGACTCTTGTCTTGGGACAGGAACAAGCGTTGGAGCCGTTGCCAAAGTGTGTCTGGTGAGATGGGTCTCTGTAAGGCAACGATTTCTGAGACTGTTTCTCGGGACGAAATACGAGCTCGGTATTGTCATCGCACTCTACTATCGTCATCGTACGTCATGCTCAGAAATCCACATCTCCTTGTCTTGTATCTTTCTCTTCCCCACACACCACCATTCCCCTATTACAAGTATTAGCGAGTGGAACAAAGAGCTCAGTGAGATGAGAGGCAGGTACGCAGTGTGAGAGGGGGACGTATACGGATAATTTGGTGTACGAGGAGGTTTGTCGGTCACGTGACTGCTCGACCGTCTCTCCCACCAATACATACCATCTATACCCTCCTTCTCTTGGCCTCATCAAGTCTGGCTCGCGTGAGATCTGAGACACGCAAGTCATTTCGCTTGTTGACGAGATTTAGAGCCAACCTAACCTTGTACCACGTCTTACACACACACCATGCGTACCCCTGCAACCTTTTTGGGGGGCTTTATTATAGGCTGTCTTTTTAGACGCTCCTTTGGGAAAAGAAATGACACCCTGGGCTAGCTTGTAGACAGGTGCGTGGAGGAGGTTCACACCGTCGTACTTTCTTACACAACCATCACTCTTTCGATTTCTCCAAGCCATGAACGCTCACTTCACATACGCCATGACTTGCATCGACCACATTTCTCTGGTTCTCATGGTAGCCGTCATTATCGCCATGACTCTGCTTCTGGTCTCGTTTGCGTCTCAGATCAACTCGATATACAAAAAGGCGTCTCGAGAAGGAGGCCCGCCCAAAAAACATGTCAGCGCTGTCGATGTGGTTCGGTCTCAGATGTTTTCTCCCACAGTCTCGAGGAGACTCTCAGAGCCGAGATCCGATCACATGTGGGTTAAAGATGAGTATTGAGGGGGTAACACCGGCAACGGCACACCGTCGGTAGACGGTAAACGACAATAACGACAAACAATAACGACAATAACAACGGCAACGACAGCAACAACAACAGGACCGTTGCAACAACAACTACACAACCAGGTACAGCCCCCTCTCTCACGACCCCCTGAATCATATGCTGAAAAGTCAGCCGTGTGAGAGCCTATCAGCCCGACCTCAGACAACGCATTGCCGATCATGCAAATCGGTGCTGTGCAAACCGGTGCTGCGTACAAGCAAACCGGGGCTGCGTAAACCGGTGCTGCGTAAACTGGTGGCTGCTTGTTCTCCCCTCACACCACCCCCCTCCACCCATATCCACACAACTTCCTTCTACTGTATTTGTATAAATTATCTATAATGAATAACATGCCTCTGTATATGCACAATGTCGCACACACATGACCGGATCTTGACTCAGATCTTATCGACATGCAGCAGGTCGCCCACCCTACACAAGCAAAGAAAATAGGGGAAGAAAATTTGTGAAAATCATAGCCACAGACTCAGCTTGATCGTGTGGTGAAACAGATCTAACCCACTAATGCAGACTTGTCGTGATCTTGGGGATCTTCAGCCACCCATTTTACAATGTACTCTGTTAAGCTCGTTTCACTATACAACTTTGGCTCATTCTGTCCGTCCTACTAAAAATACATTCATACATTCTTTGTGGTCAAAATGTCCGCCGCTTCTTCCTCAGCGGCAGTGTGATGACGTAGTGTCACCGTGGAGCAGCTCTCCAGGGCAGGTGCGTCAGACTACAACTAGTCAAGCTGGCATGGATAGCCTGAACCAGTCTATGAACCAGCCACTCAGGAGGAAACCTCAATACTGAGTCGACTGTGTCATTGTACTTAGTCTTGTACACCGATGCGAACCGAGTGCCAAGAGCAAGTCGCTGAGCCAAAAGCAAGACACTGAGCATCCTCGCAATGCTACACTGCTTGTGAGCACCTCTGTACACCCTCAAGTCATCGTGCATGCACTACAGCCCAGTCGAGCACCCATAGCTCTGCACTTGGCCACACACTTAGTCCTCCTCCTCCATATCAGCGTGGGCCATGACATAACTGTTGAGCTTGTGTCGCTGCTCTCTCTCCTCTCGCTGTCGCTGCTCGAGACTCTTGGCCATCTTGGAGTTGGCAGGCAGAGCAACAAGCCGTCCCTGCATCTTGCTGCCTCGCTTGGACAACAAAGTGAACCCCATCTTGTTGCCTGCAATGGTAGGTCCCGTGCTGCCTTCCTTCTTGAGAGAAAACAGCTTGGCACCGTTGAGAGAAGCGCCGGAGATGTGCTGTGTAATCACCTTGGCAGAAGGAACAGGTCTGTCAAACGAGCCTGTTCCTTGAGTACCAGCCTCCTTCATCATCTCGGAAAACTCCCGATCAAAGTCCTGCTCGGCCTGAAGATCATCTGCAGTCTTTCGAGACACAAATTCAGGAGTAGGGGTGGGTTCTGCGGCAGGAGAGGCTGACGCCTTGGACTCCTCAGCAGCCAACTTTTGCTGCTGCTGTTCCTTCTGCTCCTCTTCGAACCGCTCGCCAAACTTGCCCTTGAGAGCGCTCTCGAGGCCTCGGGCAGCACCGTCAAGAGTGCTGTAAAGCTGCTGCTCCAGCTGAAGATCGACAAACAGAGTTCGGAAGTCAATCTTGAGCTCCATGGGCAGCCGGGTCTTGGTGAAAATGTAGTACTGGAAGAAGGCAATGAAAAACTCGAGCTCGGAAGAGGTGACATCAGACACCAGTTTCTGCTGGCACGTGACCAGGGCGTTCAGGACCAGACGGATTCGGAAGAAAGAGTCAGGGGGATCCTTGGGACAGTAAACGCCGGCAGTAGGTCGTCCTCGGCGGTGATCGTAACAAATGATCATGAAGAGCATGTCCAGAATGCATGTATGATTGAGAAGACCCGTGTTGTACAGCTCACTAACAAACTCGACTTGAGACAGTCGAATCTGGTTCAGAGAGTACGAGTTGAGCTCCAGACACTGTCGAATGTTCTCCAGCACCGTTTCAATCACCTTTTGGGCAAAAATAGGATGCGAAGGAGCAATCTTGGCCAGAACAGCAGCAACAGCAGCCATGTTTCCATGACTGACTCGCCACGTTTCCGTGAAGATCCGAAACAGTGTGGGACACGTGATCTCGTCATCAGACCAGTCCAGCTTCAACGTCAGCTGAGCAACCTGCTCGGCAACGTCAGTACTCAACTCAATGTAGTACAGTCTGTCCAGGAACACCTGGATAGGAGTGCTGGAAGCCACGTGTCGCTTGGAAGTGGTCTCTCCTGCTCCTCCTCGGAACTTGACCAGAGACAGAAGCTCTTCAACCATGAGAATCTCGGAGATACTCAGGTATCCCTTTGTTCGTCGCTGCATCATGGATTCCATCAGCTCCTCCATATCCTGATGAGTAGACGCGTTTCGCCACAGAAACTGGCCACAGCAATGGAAGATCTTGCTGAGAGACTCCAGGTTCATGTAGTTGAGTCTGGAGCCCATGAAGTTGAGAAGATGGAAAATGTAGTGTTTGGGAACAAGTCCAAACTTGGTCAGCTCAGAAAGAAACTGGAACGAAGCCAGCCGTCGCTCCATGGATCGTCGACTATTGCCTCGAGTGTAGCTTCGAAGCCGAGCAAATAGTCGTTCAATCACAGAAGCTCGAAGCTTAGGGAAGTAGGGGCCCAGAGTAGCCACCATTCTAGCGTAAAAAGGCAACATGAACGCCTTATGAAGCGAAAACTCTCGAAAATGACGCAAGAGACGGTTCAGTGAAGCCTTGTTGTTGAGGTGGCAGAACTCAATCGTCATGGCATCAATCTCCTCCTTGGAACGAGCCTGAGACAATCGTTCCAGAAACTCCGTCATCTGAATACCCTTGGGAGACATATCCTTGACGGGCTCCTCTTCCTCCTCCTCAGACACGTAGTCCGAATCACCCGATTCTTCGCCATCAGCAGTAGTAGAGGTGGTCTTCTTCTTATCCTGAGGAGCCTTGGCAGCCTGACGACTCTCACGTGCCTTTTGAGCATTGACACGGATCTTTTCCCGCTCCTTCTCCACGGCCTGTTGCAGCAACTCCTTCTGTCGAGCCTCCTTGTTCTTCTCAACCATATCGTTGAGTTCTGCGTCGGCAACATCCACTCCTCCAGAGAGAACCTGTTCAGACACCTTATCGGCCAGATCGGGGACATCTGTATAAAACAACATGTCGTCTTCCGAGTCCCACAGAGGCTGGCCATCAAACGAGCCGTCCAAAGTGATTGTATCTTCCTCCTTGTAACAATCAGTGAGAGACTGCATCTCAATACCAAGAGCCTCACTCAGCTGAGTACAAGTGGAAACCATGGTGGACAGCTGTGTTTCGAGCTCGTTCAAACTGTCCTCTCGTCCTGTCGTCATCCGGCCCACCTGGATGTAATGCTTTTCGAATTTACGTCTTTGTCGACCCAGCAGAATGGCCATCATCTTGACCCGTTTCTGCATATGCAAGCAATAGCTCTTGACGAGTTTGGCCATCTTTGGCACGGCCTCTGTAACTCCCAGAGCCTCAGCCTGACCCTCTTCGTCAGCTCCTCCAACCAGAAACGGATAGTACTTGGCCAGAGAAAGCACCAGATCAGCGTAGTCAAAGTCTTTCAAATCGGTGCCGAGAATGTGGCGGAAAATGACCAGCGGAGGCGGGCCGGCCTGTGCAATGGCCTGTGGGGTGCCCTCGATCCAGCCAGGAATGTTCTTGTTGAAGTACTCCGGGGTGATCACTCCTACCAGCCACAAGTCCACGCACAGACGGCACAGGATCTTGCGAATGGGCGCGAGCTCGGTCCGTTTGGCCCGGTCCTCGGTCAGAGTCGACTCCAGACCCTGGAAAAAGACGGTGAGAAACTGTGGGGTGAATTGGTGAAAGAATCGCTGGTGCATGATGGAGGCGACCTGAACCGCCACCGAAAAGTCGCCTCGAGACTTGAGCTTCAACAGACCCTCCAGAAGAGCGTTGATGGCCTCGCCCAAGTACTTCTCCAGACTCAGGGTGCGCAACTCCTCCAGAATGGCGGGTTCTTGGTCGGCCTTGAGCTGCATGCGCAAACGTCGAATGAACACCGTGTTGCCCTTGAGCGACGAGTCCAGCTTATCTGCGGTCGTGAACACGTCCGTGTCGCCGGCCCACGCGCGCTTGTTGCCCTCCAGCAGCTGTATTCGTTTGTCCATGCTGGTGGTCTTGTTGAGAGGTAAGCTCGGATCACTGTGCTGCATACTGTGTATCATGTAATGTTCAAAGTTTTGATGCACATGCCTAATGGAGAGGACGTGTGTGGAGAAGAGGGAGGGGTGGAGGTATCGCGGAGGGATTTTAACTGGAGTATTAACAGAGCAAAATCGGCTACTGTGTCAATTTTCAATCAGATCTATCAACTTTTGAGCGAGTTGAAATGATTACCTATTCCCAACTGTGATCCTAACAAAAGTTTGTTGTTACTTGGCTGTCTGAAGTATATGGGTCGAGTTCAGGGTGCACGGATTAACCGACCCAAATGACATGCCCTGGATGTATAAGCTGTACCGTTGTGTACGTCGTGTTTCAGAGATGTCTACTAAGTTACGTGAAGTGTTCCTCATCTTCAACCAGATACTTTGATGGTGTTTTTCCAGTATCACATCCTGTCCTTACCCTTCTAGCTTATGCTACAAGAACAAGAGATTTACAGGACAGTACTTTACATGTACAACAAACAGAAGCACCATCTATCGAATCCAAGACTGGTCTTTGAAACAGTCGCTATTGCCGATCCCTCATGTCATATGATGACTAAGCATTACATCTTCCTATGGCTTAAGACTACAAAACAAGTCTTCCTCTTTGAAGCAATAGAATGTAGCTAACTATATAGATGTCATTCAACTCATCGTGGCGTAATCCACATCTGGAATAAACTGACGCACGAACCACAGAGCCTGATCAGTCGTCAGCACTTTCACAAACAGAACCAGAGCGTCTCTGCTGAAGACATGACCATCCCGTTTCAGCAAGTTGATGCTGTAGATGGCCACAGCATCGTTGAAAGTGTGGACCTGGCGCCAGAGGTGGAAGGCATCAAACGGAGACAAGTCATCAGCTGCGTAGAGCCACGCCTCGGCAATGGACCGGAGCTCCGGCAGTTCGAACACGTTGGCCATAACCATGCATCCCATGGCTGTTCTCCAGCCCATTGGTTTTTGTTCGCCATAGAGGAAGGCAAACAGTGCTTCTATCCAATCACTGGGGTATTCTGTGGTGATGACCAAGGGCTCGGGGTCGGAGGGCTTATGGTTCGTGGTGTCTACGATCTCCTGCATTGCTTTCCACTTGAGCCTGAGAATCGAACTGTGACCTTCCACAGTCTTCATATCGCTGCAGTTGTAGATGACATCTTTGCCTCCTTTATCTCTTAGTCCTTTGAGAGCAGGAGAGGAAGAGCAGGAGGTGATATCTGTGCCTAGATACGTCGAAAGGTAGGAAACGGGCTTGGTCTGTATATCAATAGTCTGCCATTGATCGGTAGTAGTCACAAGAAACAAGTCATTGTTCTTACCAGTACCACCAAACTGAATAACAATAGACGTGGAAGTACGGGAAAGAAACCGTACAAGTCTGTCTCCACCGTCGATACGTCCATTAGAATAAACCTGAGGCCTGAGGTGTCTGTTCAAAGCCTGTATCATAAACAGGTACTGATTGGTATCTCTGACCTCGGTTAAGTAGAAGTATCCATGAGCTCGGATATAACAGGAGTAGTTGGTATCGGCTGTCCAAACAGCGTCGTGGGACGGAAGAAGACGTTCCACCTCAAGTGCAACCTTGGGGAAAAGATGAGCCAGTCCCTGTTTTCGCAGCTTGTCTTTTTTTCGGGTCATGGGGGGTAATTAGATGGACCTTCAGCCATGTTCCTCAAACACGACATTATGTATACACACTCATGTCGTATTTGTGTCTTTAGACCAGTCACATTGAGCACGATGAGGCCATTGCAAGTACAGTTGTACTTTTGGGGCATGTTGTGGAAGATGAGAGCAATGCATGTGTGCGATGAATCATGGGTCCAAGTCCGGATCGAACTGAGCACAATACAGCTAATCGGCATAGTATCGTGGGAAGGTGTCTATCCCAACATATCTGTACAAGTACTCGTAAAGTACTGAAGAGGGTTGATATTTTGAGACCATTCGAACCAGCGAAACGTGAGGAGTACAATGGTATGTTTTTTGTCATAACCTGTAGTAATAAAATCTTGCCCTAGAGGTCGTTAACCACTCTCAAGCGGCATAGTCAAAGTCCATTGACGGAAGCCCAAAGCTAGGAATGACTGACTCTTGAGATCACGTGTACAGGGATCCTACAGATTATGAGCCCACGGCCGCCAGTAAGTAATCATCACGTGACCAGATCCCAGTATCGATCACGTGACCTGCTCCACCCTCGCTACACTCGCCACCTTGTCATTGACTCACTTCCCACCTCCCAGATCAGCGGTATCGGAGGTTACAGTCTGCTGAAGTTTAAGGCCAGCTAATTCCGAGCCGCACGGAGAAGGGGGTGGAAATGGGGGTGGATCAGAAGGGGCTTAGGGGGGTAGCAGGGGAATTTTAAAATAACCGAGCTGTATAGAATGGCTTGTTTAGTACATTCATGTCTTTCGATTTCTGATTTGAGGTAAATACGGCGTTTTCAAGCGCCATGTTGAATGGTAACCATTGCCTTATTTGGTGTGTGGTGTGTGGAGTGTGCGAGGAGAGCTGGTTACAGCACAACACTGCTTCACCTCACTCAAATTGGAAGCAATCAAGAGGAGGTGTTACATATGGTATGTTGTGGGTGGTGGTGTAATATTCGACACCTCTAAACTTATATAAGAGCCGTCCTCAAGGAGCTGTCCCTCCTGTTGTTTGCCCAGTGAGTCACTATTAGACTAACTACAGAGCACCCATCAGGAAAGCCAAAACGGTAGGTTGTTCTCGGCCTGGAAAAAAACTTTGTTTCCACCGACTGCCAAATTTCACCGCTCCCAAATCTCAACTCACACAATCATCACCACACAACATGAGTGCTGACGCTGGAGGAAAGACGTTGGTGTTGGAAAACACCGCTCGTCGAGATGCTCTGATTGACATTGAAAAGAAGTACCAGAAGATCTGGAAGGATGAGAAGGCCTTTGAGGTCAATGCTCCTGAGGATCATTCCGAGCTCAACGGAGATGATCTTCGAGAAGTCCACCCCAAGTTTTTTGGATCCATGGCCTACCCTTACATGAACGGAGTGCTGCACGCTGGCCATTCCTTCACTCTGTCCAAGGTCGAGTTTGCTGCTGGTTTTGCTCGAATGCAGGGCAAGCGGGCTCTTTTCCCTCTGGGTTTCCATTGCACTGGAATGCCCATCAAGGCCTGCGCCGACAAGCTTGTTCGAGAGATTGAAATGTTTGGTCCCGAGTTTGACCAGAACCTGCCCACCGGCGAGGAGGAGCAGGAGGAGGCTCCCAAGGCTGTGGCTGAGAAGGTTGATCCCACCAAGTTCAAGGCCAAGAAGTCCAAGGCTGTGGCCAAGGCCGGAACCGCCAAATTCCAGCACGAGATTATGATGCAGCTTGGAATCCCCCGAGACGAGGTCAAGAACTTTGCCGACGCCGATTACTGGCTCAAGCACTTCCCTCCTCTGTGTCAGGAGGACTGTGACAACTTTGGCGCCCGAATCGACTGGCGACGATCTTTTGTCACCACCGAAACCAACCCTTACTACGACGCCTTTGTGCGATGGCAGGTGCGAAAGCTCAAGGATCTGGGCAAGATCAAGTTTGGTGAGCGATACACCATCTACTCCGCCAAGGACGGCCAGCCCTGTATGGATCATGACCGATCCTCAGGAGAAGGAGTCAACCCCCAGGAGTACACCGGAATCAAAATCAAGGTTCTGGAGTTCCCCCAGGCCGCCAAGGAGACTCTTGCTCAGGTTGGCTTTGACGTGAACGCCCCCACCTACCTGGTTGCTGCTACTCTGCGTCCCGAGACCATGTATGGACAAACCTGTTGTTTTGTGTCCCCCAAGATCCGATACGGAATCTTTGACGCTGGCAACGGCGAGTTCTACATCACCACCGAGCGAGCTTTCAAGAACATGTCTTTCCAGAAGCTGACTCCCAAGCGAGGCGAGTATGCTCCTGTTTGCGAGATTGACGGTTCTGATCTCATTGGAGCCCGAATCAAGGCTCCTCTGGCCGTCCATCCCGAGCTGCGAGTTCTTCCCATGGAGACCATCATTGCCACCAAGGGTACCGGTGTCGTTACTTGTGTTCCTTCCGATTCTCCCGATGATTACATCACCTACCAGGATCTGCGAAACAAGCCCGAGTACTACAAGATTGAAAAGGAGTGGACCGACGCCCAGCCCGTTGGAATCATCGAGACCCCCAACTACGGAAACCTCACTGCCGAGAAGCTGGTTCAGGACCTCAAGATCCGATCCCCCAAGGATAAGGATCTGCTGACCAAGGCCAAGGAGATTGCCTACAAGGAGGGCTTCTACCAGGGAGTCATGTGCATCGGCAAGTACTCTGGCCTCAAGGTCGAGGAGGCCAAGCCCAAGACCAAGGAAGATATGGTTGCTGCTGGCGAGGCCTTTACCTACAATGAGCCCGAGGGACCCGTCACCTCTCGATCTGGAGACGACTGTATCGTGTCCCTTGAGGACCAGTGGTACATGGACTACGGAGAGGAGCAGTGGAAGGAGCGAGCTCTGGAGTGTCTGGAGCAGATGAACGTCTTCTCTGAGGAGACTCGAAACCAGTTCAAGGGTACTCTTGGCTGGCTCAAGAACTGGGCTCTTTCTCGAACCTACGGTCTTGGAACCAAGATCCCCTGGGATGACAAGTACCTGGTTGAGTCTCTGTCTGATTCCACCATCTACATGGCCTACTACACCATTGCCCACTTCCTCCATTCGGATATTGAGGGTCAGAAACCTGGTCTTCTTGGTGTCTCTCCTGAGGACATGACTGATGATGTCTTTGACTACATCTTCCTGCGATCTGACAACAAGCCCGACAGTCTGGACGCTTCCAAGCTCGATGCCATGCGACGAGAGTTTGACTACTTTTACCCTGTCGATATCCGAGTGTCCGGTAAGGATCTGATCCCCAACCATCTGACCTTCTTCATCTACTGTCACACCGCCATGTTCCCCAAGCGAGTGTGGCCCAAGGGTATTCGAGCCAACGGTCATCTGTTGCTCAACCACGAGAAGATGTCCAAGTCCACCGGAAACTTCATGACTCTCAAGCAGATTGTGGAGAAGTTTGGAGCTGACGCCTCTCGAATCGCTCTGGCCGACGCTGGAGACACTTTTGAGGACGCCAACTTTGACGAGGCTAACGCCAACGCCGCCATTCTGCGTCTCTACACTCTCAAGGAGTGGTGTGAGGAGATGGTCAAGGATACCTCTCTGCGAACCGACGGTAACAACTTCTTGGACCAGGTGTTTGAGAACGAGATGAACGTGCTCATTGAGGAGGCCTCTGCTCATTACGCCGAGTGCAACTACAAGTACGCCCTCAAGTCCGGTCTCTTTGACTTTATGTCTGCTCGAGATTACTACCGAGACTCTTCCTCGGCCACTGGAGGTATGCGAAAGGATCTGGTTCTGCGATTCATCGAGGCCCAGGCTCTGATGCTTGCTCCCGTTGCTCCCCATTTCGCAGAGTACATCTACCGAGACGTTCTGGGCAACAAGGGCTCTGTTCAGTCCACCATGTTCCCCAAGGCCTCCAAGCCCATCGATGCCGGCCAGACTGCTGCTCTCAACTACGTCCGAGATCTCTGTCGAGCCGTTCGAGAGGCCGAGGGAGCTGCTCTCAAGAAGAAGTCCAAGAAGGGCCCCTCTTTTGACGCCAAGAAGCCCTCCAAGCTCACCGTCTACGTGGCCTCTGCCTTCCCCGAGTGGCAGTCTGCCTACATTGACCTTCTTCAGGACGCTCTTAAGAACCTGACCATCGATACTCCTGCCTTCAAGCAGAACGTGGCCAAGCTCGGAGACGTGAAGCGAGGTATGCAGTACGTGCAGCACATCAAGTCGCGAATCAACGGCGGCGAGTCCCAGGACGTGGTTTTCAACCGAAAGCTCGTGTTTGACGAGATTGAGACCATCAAGCAGGTGACCGAGCTCATCAAGCGATCTGCCCAGGCCACCGTTCTGGAGCAGCTGCAGCTGGTTTCCATCAAGGAGGGCGAGACGGAGGGCACCGATCTGATCACCGGCGACAAGGTCGAGATCCCCAACGTCAAGGCCACCCAGGACGCCGTTCCCGGCTCCCCTGGTCTTATTCTCGCCAACATTGAGTAGGCTGGAGTAGACAAGAGTGAATAGCTTGTAGACAGGCAATTTGTGAATAAAATGTTATTGAGTATTTGGATGTAGAGAGAGAGTCTGATGGTGGTATGGGAATTTGGAGAGTGTCATTTTGTAGAGCTAAGCGAGGGGAAGAGAATGGTATACTTGTAGTAAAATTGGTACCTTCTCTACTTGTAGCATTATTGTGGTGTTTCGATGGGTGCTGTGATATCAACGCATTCTATTTAGTTAAACAGAGCAGAACGCAAGATTATTGGCCATTCTAGACATCTCAGTAAAACGACAAGTGTACCATTCAACTAGTTGAAATCAGTACTACCATCTTGACCGCTTTTGGAATCGAAAAAGCGACTTTTCCGGAAAGCTTCAAATCCGCCATTTTGCCTGACACCTACCCAGACAAATATCGCCTTTGGGGCCTGCTGACTAATCTCGAAATTTTCAGAAAGTGATCCTAACGCTACAAAAGTGATACCAAATGAAACTTCAGAGTGAGGCAATTCCGATGGTGTCATTTGTTTATCTACCCGAGGCCTCTAATGTGGTTCTATCCTCGTACAAAGTTTTGATGTCATGGGTCACCCTCCGAGTTTTGGACTTTCGGGAATTTTCTCAGAAATGAACTTGGTGACCCAATTTTGAAAGTTGACCTTGAACTTGGTCACCGGCTATACCTTCCTAAATAGGAAATACCATGGAAATACTGGATCTGAAGACGTTAGAGATTCCAAAAGTGAGTAAGAAGTATCCTGCCGTACTTGTGGTACCCCAATGTATCGTATGGTGCCTCTCACTTGTCTATTGAGTCACTATTACGAAGTATAGCTTCTTGCTACAAGTATCGTAGAGGACTACGTAGAAGTAGCATATCTGTACCAAAGGGGGGTATCAATATACCATTCGAATCAGCAGAAGACGCTGAGTAGAATGGTACCATTGTTGAGGCCAGTAAACATATACAAACTTCACAATTAGTCGATATGCAAATCTGGAGTGTTCGCTTCCTTGTAGCATAAGGTGTAACTCTCGTCAAAGTGCTGTAAAAGCGTGCAAGCGTTTGACAGTCTCTAAAGCCAACATTTACTAGAACAACACGTGATGAAAATTACACAGCTCAATTCGTGCTTCTCGTCTGACTCTGATGGTACAATAATATTCACATTTTGGTGTATATAGCTGTAGTTATACACGTATCCAATGGCCAATAACTGCTGCGCCCCCTTGGGGCCACTTTTAACCTTGGACTGTTCAATGAAGCAGAGGACATTGATGGATTACACTCACCTCAAACATCACTGACATCAGTTCACTGAATATTAACAGTACTGCAGTTTTCCATTCATTCGCTCATCTACAAGTCCTTCGCTTGACTAATTAATGATATGGCCCCGAGGGGGTGTGGCCCCGGGTGTTTACTGAGATAGCTATAACTCCAAGTGATCAAGAACGACGTACGATAGAGTCACCGCAAATACAAAGAACCGTTCTGTTAGTACCGGTGGCAGTATGCCTCTGTCAATACCCAAATGCTGTTCAATATTTTAATAATAAATAACTGTTACGTAATGTCTGTTGGTGCGTTAGAATAACTCCCCTTTCTTCCCCACTAGAAGCTCCTCCCTCTTTGGTCAAAATCCAACCCGTCACCGTCGTCTCCATCGTAACTCTCCTCCACATACTCATCTTCCACCTCCTCTTCAATCACGGAACCCTTTCGATCGGGCCGTTTGGAATTGGCGGGACGAGACCGGCTGGGGAAAAGAGCCATATTGGGCGAAGAGACCTTGGTGGCCGACTTTCGTCGCCGGCTGGGCGGCTTGTATGTGTTGAACTGGGCCGTTTCGTTGTAATCGTGCTGTTTTGAAAGCGCCTTTTTGTTACGGGTCGAGTGACGTCCATAGTTGGTGGTAGGAGTCTCTGAGGGGCCGGGAGAGCCAGGATCGGTGTTTTCATCGCCTAGATACTCGTCAGTTGACGAGGTGGACGAGGCCTTGGAATGTGTCTTTCGATGAGACTGGATGGAAGAGAATGAGGAAGAAGTAGACCGACGGCCAAAGTACGGTCGTCGCATGACAATACGTCGACTTCCCGAGCCAGACCGTTCAATGGAAGACGATACCGAAGGCGCTGAAGAGATACCAGAAATACCGGAGATCTGAGAGATACCGGAGAAGGATGAAATCTGGGAAATGGGACGTTCTCTTCGTGGAATTCTTCGGAACGACGTCATGGGCTCGATATTGTCCTGGCTATCGAGAGACGTGAGTCCAGGCGCACTCTGGGGCAAGGGGGGAACATCCGGAACGGGGTCTGTGGGTGCCAGAGACTCCTGAAGAGAAGTGTTGGACTTGTTTTTGATGCTGTAAGAATGTAAAGACGAAGGTAGTGATCTGCCAGTACCAGAAGAATGGCTGGGTTCAGACTGTGGGGGACCCTCAGTGGTGGGTCTCTTTTTGCCAATGAAGACCATCTTGAGCATAACGTTCTTCAGAGACTTGCCAAAGTTGCCCTTTTTCTTGAGAGAAGAACCGTCAGAGGTCACGGAGCGGTTGTCGAAAGGAGACGCCAGTAGTCTGGGACTCTCGCCAACCGTATGGGGTCTTTCCAGCGTCACAGACGTGTCTGGAGTGTTGGTAGCGGTATCTCTCGGTGTTCTTGGAGAATCGGGAGCAGGAGGAGAAGTCATGGCTTCACCTGTGGTGGTGGATCTATGCGGGGGTCTGAAATCAAGAGACTGTCTGGGCGTCGACATTTGTTCACTGGAGGGTCTTCTATAATCTCCAGACAGTCTGTGTCTGATTCCGAGACCGTCAAAGTGTCTTACCTTTGATAAGGGAGAAGATGGCGAGCTCGGAGTTTGTGCTTGCATGGAGTCTCCAATGTTTTCTTCCGACGGCCTTTTCCGAGCGATATCGAAGGAGTATGAGAAGGCTGAACGAGATCTTCGTCGAGACTGCTTTCTTCGTTCCTTCTTGTATGCTTTTTCCAGTGATGCAGCCCAGAATCCGGCCAAAGAGTCACATTTCATCTTTGACACGGACTCGTAGAGATTTTCAATGCTAATGTTGAGTGCCTTCATGCGTTTGAGCACGTGCTTTTCCATTTTGGTAGAGAACAGCTTTGTGTCTTTGGCAGCCAACAGTTCAGCCTGTCGCATTCCTTCCAGGCCCAGAAAGCCATTGTTCAACACCTCCACGAGCTTGGGTCGTTGCTGGGGGTTCTTGCAAAGCATTCCCTTGAGTAGTGCCAACATATCACTTGGTAATTGATGTTTGACATAGTCCGGTTCAACGTTCATGATGCGGTTTTTCGTGTCCTCCTCGTCCTCCTCATCGAATGGCATTTCTCCACACACTAGGGCGTAGAGAATGACACCCAGAGACCAGACGTCAACAGCTTCTCCACTGTACTTTTTGCCGAGCAGCATTTCAGGGGCCATGTAGGCAGAAGTTCCACAGATGGTTTCCAGCATGACTCGTGACTCGTAGCCCCGAGTGAATCCAAAGTCGCACAGCTTGACGTTATGGTGTCTGTCCAGCAAAATGTTTTCCAGCTTGAGGTCTCTATGGACGCAGTTTTTGGTGTTGTGAACATAAGTGACGGCTCCACACAATTGGGCGAAGATCTTGCGGGTTTCATCGACTGACAGTCGGCCATTCTCCACCAGATAGGTGTATAGCTCGTCTCCAGGACAATACTCCAGTACCATCCAGACCACGGTCTCGGTGACGATAATCTCATGAAGTCGGGTGATATGAGGATGTATGAACTGGCGATGATGATGGATCTCACGTACGAGATTTGGCGCGGTCTTGGCCGACGACTTGAGCACGACCTTGGTGTTGGTGAACTTGTGTGTCGCCAGATACACCTTGCCAAACGAGCCCTGGCCAATGAGCCGAACCACATTGTAGTTGCCAATCACCTTGAGCTCGGTGGCATGGAAATGGTCCAGCAGCGCGTTGTACGACTCGGACAGCTGGGCCTTGGCATTGTTGATGCGGGCTTTATCTGCCATGGTCACGCCTGAGAGGTCTGAGCAGGTGTGTTTGTGTGTGTGTGTGTGTGTGGTTGGTGGTCTATCGTGGGCTTGGTGTGTCGCGGTTACCTTACATGCAACATAGCCTATCTTGTTCATACCTGCTGCACCTTTACGTAATGTCAACATCAGGGGGGAAAGAGCGGTTATTGGCTGATTGGAAAGGGGTAGCAGCTTGAAAATTGAACGGTAGAGTGTTTAAAGCGTGCTTAGTAAGCCAGAGCTTTCAGATTGCGAATATTCCACCTACAACACCACCTTTAGTACACCTTTCTCGCCCCAACCGTCTCCCCAGAAACACGGGTCAAAACAACTATTACTGCAAGTCAAAACACGCTTGAGTTGGGAGACTCGGATAAAGTTGATACCCGACCGCGGAGAAGAACGAAGAAGTTTGAGGTGTCCTTTTCTTGCAAATATTGCCACATAAGAAGGTACTTTTAATGCTCGAATCGATTCTCCTGCATCGGTTTGGTCTAGACCTCGATTTTCAGACCCTCATCTCCCCACAAACCCCCGTAATCTCCCGCCCCTTAATCTCGCTTAAATCGTGTGCATACTACAAGTGAGACGAGCTTTTCGAAAGGATGATGTATGGCAGGTGGTGGTCGTAAAAGCCGGCAAATGCTGTCCGAGTCATGCTTAGTTGATTTCCAGCTGCTCGTGAATCTGTCTTGTTTACCCGTTGTTCCAGACCCCGATCAGTGCTCACCTATCAGGTGACTGCTTTAAAAGGCGGGTAGAATCGCCTTATGAAGATATTATCGAACGTAAAGCGGCTCGAACGAGTCTAGACTGGCTTATTATTCACTGGACCAAGCCCCTGTGTTCCCGGCTGTTCTGAAACCTGCTCTTTCATGTCTCTAAAGGTCGTCTGACATCTTTGTCAGAGGCTATGTGGGCACATGTGCAACAAAGATGTCAAAAAAAGATATAATTGTGATGGTCCAGGTTAGCTCTCTATAATGAGCCGACATTCATCTCTATCAGACGCCTACATCAAAAAGTACCCACTCAACTCGACTTTCTTCATGGAGTAGGTTGAACATGACAATACACTCTAACTCGCGTAGAAATACATGGATACGTCCAAATATCTGCCTGAATACTAAAGTCTTACTGCTGAATCCATTGCCACTTTCAGATTACAAATACCTTCTATGTAGCCCATTCTAGACACTCTCCATCCTATCCTCTCACACGCCACATTAGGTTAACCTCTCGGGCTGCATCATTGTGCGTCTCATCATGCTTCTATGAAATAAATAATTCTATCAACCACTATCACCACTACAAGTAATGGATCTCGACACAGTCGCATACACCATTGCATGTGGATCTGTGCCACCCAAGGATGTTGTGTTTGCAGCCTTGGAGCTTTGTGCACAGATAGCTCCAGGGTACATTTGGTACAGAGACTCGTTCACGCCTGAGATCTCATCTTCTGACAACAACACAGTCAGCGGATCCACGACGTTTGGACCGGCTCTGGACGACGAGTGGCTTGTCGTGTACATTCTGTACCGGCTCAGTTTACAGCTTCCCGTTTGTGTGCATGTCAGTGACTCTGATGGCGACTTTCTGTTGATTGAAGCGGCTCATGTGATTCCAGCATGGTTGGAGCCTGAGACGGCTGAGGGACGTTTGTGGATCAAAAACGGCCAGTTTCTGTTGATCCCACGGTCTCAGTTTGACGGCAACTCTGTCCCTTTACCTGAAGCTGCAAGGTTTGTGAATTCTGGAGGAAAGATGGATATGAACAGAGCTACCAATGATACGATTCTGAAGCGTGTGGAACGTGTTCCGGAAGCTGTTCGGAAGAATACACATCGGGCATTGGTATGCATTCCTTCAAAGCTAGCCAAACTGGTTTACTCACACCCAGAGTTGGTTGTTGTGGCTATTGATGGTTTGTTTCAGGCTCAGAATCACGGTGGATCGGGGAAGACGAGTTCTACTGAATTTGTGCATTTCCCATTGAAGGACTTGGTGAGTGTTTCTGTCAAGTTCACTCGTTTGGTATATGCTGAAGCCATGCAGGTTTCATTGGACTTGGACGCTTCTCCTGAGATTGTTCTGGGTCGTAAATTGACAATGGCCTTTGAACGGCTGTTTTCTGTGGGTGACGAGCGATGGGCTGTTTCTGAGCTCAAGAGTTTGCCTGTGAACGGAACTGTTGAGTTCTCTACAGAGACTGACTCTGGTGATTGGCTGGAAGCTATGAAGGACAATCTTGAAGTGGAAGAGGATGAGCATCAGTTTGACGAGGATGGCATGAAAGAGACCATTGAGGAGGTCATGAAGCGTCTCAATGAGTTCATGGGTAAAGAGGAGGACTTATTCAAGGATGAAGACGAAGATGAGGAGGTTAAAGAAGAGGTTCGAACGGGCAAGGATGTCAGAGATGAAGATGTGGTCAATGAAGACGAGTTCTTTGAGTTCTTCCTCAAGGATGCGCTGAAACTGAAAGATGAAGAGTTGGCATCGTACCTGGCAAAGGATGAGACCAGAGACGAGCTGGAAGAGGCTGGAATCGTGGGAGATGAGTCCGAGGAGCAGATGTTGCACAACCTGATGCAATCGCTCAACTCCATGGGTGGTCTTCAGGGACCTGCTGCGACCATGCTTGGTCAGCTGGGTATTACTCCAGATGTGGTCAAAGCGAATGACAGGGGTGGTACCGGTACGACTGCTGCTAGTACGGCCACAGGAAACACTGCTACCGCCGCCCCCACTACCACCACAGTGGCACGCAAATCAGATAACATTGACAGCATGACTGACGAGCAGATTCTCAGCGATCCGTCTATCTTGGACTCTTCGGCTGCTGCTATTGAACGGACGTTTGCTCCTCCTGCTGATGACGACGAGGACTTAGACTATGAGAATGATGGAGGTCATGACGATGGCCAGTTGCATGAGCTTCATGAGCGGATGAAGAGAGCTGTTGGCGGCAGTTGAAGGAAGTGTACATATTGTATAAGTATTTATAGGAGGATAGAATGATGAATGGATTTGGGTGTACCTGATTACTGTACAAGTACTGTAGTAGCTAGCGAGACCTGCACGTTCACCATCAAACACAGCCACACTCACCACCCCTACATTGCCCCTGTCTACCACAATCTTTGTGTCTTAGCTCCGTTTCTATGATGTCATAACTCTCCCACCCTGTGATCGAACCCACGCCCTTGCTGGCTTTGTTCCCCAACCTCCCACCTCCCATCTGTCTTCCACTATCCACTGTAATTAACCTCATGCACGCCGCACCCTGGCACGCATTATCGGGTATCACCATCTGACACACTCACTTTCATACACTCACTTACACACACACACACACTCACTCACTCAACAACACAAAAAGCACTCCGGTTCGAATTGACGGAGTCAGCATGTCGGCGACAATCAAACAGCTGCGCGAGCGGTTCTACGACGGATCCATCAGCGTCAAAATCGTGCTCAGCGTCCCACACGATAAGCCATTGGAGGCCCAGGTGTACTATGTGAGTATGGGGAGGGGCAACCACAACTACTACAACTCCAACTAACACAGATACAAATTCCACGGGTGGCGTACTTGCACAATTACGTCGAGACGATACTGAAGTACTTTGGACGGTACCGAGACGAAGACGACTTTGAAACCTGGTTCGAGTTCGAGGGGGTTCCTGTGAAATGGTGAGTTGAGAGAGAGGGGGGAAGGTGTGACATGGTGGGTGTGTTGGAAGACTGAATTGACGGTTCGACTTATTCATTGATGTTCGACAACAACAGGTATGTTGTGGAAGCAGGACAGCTACATGCATTGTGTTGCTTGTGTTGAGTTGATGTTGGGTTGATGTTGAGCTGTTTGTGTTGGATTGATTGACCCTGCTACGTTGCCGAGATGTCATTGTCACTGCTGGAGCACACCCTTGGACCTTACAGATCATGTCTCCCGCTCACAAACGGATGCTGTCCACTCGTCACCTTCGGCCACTCATTACCCGTACTAACTCAGGAACTGGCCAGTAGGACTCGCCTACGATCTACTCACGGGCCTAGATCCTTCCAACCCAGACACAATCCAATCGCCATGGATTCTCACTCTGCAAGTGGACCAAAAGGAAGAGTACCCGAAAGGTCTGCTGCTTCGAATCCCCACAAAACAAACACTCAAGGACTACTGGATCCACCAGCTCAAAGAGGCATGTGTGTCACGAGACGGCAATGCCAACCGCATTATGAGCCTCTCCAACGCAAACTCACAGAAGATGTGGGACTCATTGGTGTCTCACGACTTTAAGACGTTTTGGTCTATCATGACAAACGTCTTGCCACGAGAAAAGGACGCAGCAGCCATCAGAAGTCTCCCCATCAAGGTCTACTTGCCCATGAGTAACCAGTGCATTGCCGCCATCGTCAAGCCCGAAACGAGCGACGGGAAACTGACTACTATCGGCCAATCTTTGCATTCCCATCTGCCGACGTTTTTCCCCTCGGAAACAAAGCCGGTGATAGCACGGGCAGTGGTCCATGGCGTTGAAGTTCCGCTGGAGGCCGTGCTGGCCAACCTCTACTACATGGCCATGTATCCCGACGGCTTTCTTCACATTTCTCTTGTGATGATTAATTAGCATTGTATATAGGTGGCGGGTGGAGCAGAGGGGTGATACGCCCCCCACTTCACAGCCACCACAATTTTATGAGTATTTATGAACACATTCAGTGACTGAGCTACGAGTACTTGGTTCTTCTGGGACTCCGTTTGCAGCTCCTTCCCATTATTGCACCAATTCAAGATAAGGTTATGGTGCACTAGGAGGGTGTAGTTGTGGAGCAGGTAACAGTACACTCAAGAAGCAGCTTCCAAGGTCCTTATCGGGCCAATTTCTGTTCTGTGCACTATCCGAGCTTTCGGGAGTCGATTCCCGCTTTCAATTTGTCTCTATCTTGTCCTGGGCGCTAGTTATCGTGATATCTGCGTTTTCCCACCTTCACCCATTGGAAGAGTCAATTTGAGTGGGTATGGATAAGGCCGAAGTTGAGGTTGGCGATAACGTGGAGGGGACCCTTGGTTTTTCACAGAGACAATTGAACGGAGAAAATTTTCAAATCACAGGGATGGCAAATATCGCCTTGCTGAACCAACCAATGTGCCACTGCGTCACTTCTCTTCGGCACCACTTCTCGCATCCCTCCCTCCTCTCTCACGAACATTCACGTGACTGGTTATCTCCCAGCATCGAGACTATATGACTCCATGTCCATGATCCGCCATCTACGAAAAGCCCATACCATGGCCAAAACATACAGTGATGCGGTGAACGCTCTGAACACGCTGCAATCCAACTTTGCCACCATCGACGCCATCCGCAAAAGCGGTGGCAAGGCCAACAACCAGGCCATTCCAGAAATGCTCGAATGGGCTCGACGATGTGGTTACCAGCCCAAAGACTTCAACAAACTCAACATTATCCATGTCACGGGTACCAAGGGTAAAGGATCGACCTGTGCCTTTGTTCAGGGTATGCTGAACCAGCTCAAGGGTGCTCCTTCATGCGACAAAATCTCCAAAATCGGACTCTACACTTCTCCCCACCTCAAGAGTGTCAGAGAACGAATCTGTATCGACGGAGCTCCTATTTCCGAGGAGAAGTTTGCCAAGTACTTTTTTGAGCTGTGGGATCGTCTATCGGGCTCGAAATCTGATACTGGCGAGTTCCCCACCTTTGGAGAAGACATTAAACCCGTTTATTTCCGATACCTGACTCTGCTCTCTTTCCACGTCTTTCTGCAGGAAGGAGTAGATACAGCCATCTACGAGGTGGGTGTCGGCGGCGAATACGACTCTACTAACATCATTGAAAAGCCCACCGTCACTGGAGTGTCTCCTTTGGGCATTGATCACACTTTTATGCTGGGTAATACCATTGAGGAGATTGCGTGGAACAAGGGCGGTATCTTCAAGTCTGGAGCCAAGGCGTTTTCTGTGGCTCAGCCCGAGTCGGCTCTCAAGGTGCTCAAGGAACGAGCTGCTGAGAGAAACGCTCCTTTTGAGGAGGTTGTCACTAGACCTGATATTGCTTCCGGAGAGATCAAATTGGGTCTTCCCGCCGAGTTCCAGAAGATCAACGCTTCTCTAGCCGTTGCTCTTGTTGGAGAACACGTTCGGGTGCTTACTGACGGTAAGGGGGTTGTTCCTTCTTCTTCTGAGAGCTCTCCTCTTCCTAAAGAGTACATCACCGGTCTGGCAGAGTCCAAATGGGCTGGTAGATGCCAGACTATTCAACAGGACAACATTCGATGGCTTCTGGATGGCGCACATACCAAGGAAAGTGTCACTGTTGCCGGCGAGTGGCTTCAGGACGTGAAGAAGAACTCTTCGCAAAAGGCCAAGACCATTCTCTTCTTCAACCAGCAGACTCGAGACGCCAATGCACTGCTGGGAACTCTGCATGCCAACCTCGGAGACGTCAAGATTGACGAGGCGCTGTTCTCCACCAACGTGACTTGGGCTTCGGGCACTTACTCCGCTGATCTGACGTCTCTCAACACCTCTGCCGAGGCTGTGGACAAGCTGGAGGTGCAGAAGGAGCTGGCCAAGGTGTGGGAGGGCCTGGATGGCGGCAAGAGCACTGTTTTTGCCACTATTGAGGAGGCAGTGAACGCTGTTAAGAAGGAGGCTGAGAATGGGCCTGTTGATGTGTTTGTCGTTGGCTCTCTTCATTTGATTGGAGGTGTGCTGACTGTGATTGAGTAACGGAAGTGAAAGCCGTCGGTCTGAGCGGACAACAACCTCTTGAGCACTCACTTGTCCTGCCCGCCAGCCGTGATAACGGGGAACAAGACACTGTTGAAGCAGGACATTGATTAATCAAAACTAGATAGAAAACAGAAACGAATAATGAACAGTGGGGTGCGTCCGGCACTACAGGGATGTATGGGACAAGGATTCGCGACCTGTGTCTCAGTGCTGAGAACATTTTCTGCATTTGAATGTCAACCTTTACTAGGCGGGTAGATCCTTGGTGAGATGTTCTTCAGTTGGATCGTTATGACAAGCTCAGATTCAAGTTGCAGGTGCAGCACACTTCAGACTGTGGAGATCTGCGAAAAGGTGTATCTATCTCAACATATATCTACTAAAAGGGGTCAATATTTTTATACTGTCCGAATCAGTGGAGCAAGGGGAGTAAAATGGTACAATAATATCCACCTTTTCTAGTACAAATATGTCGAGATAGAGACACCTTTCCGTTGTGAGTCTTGATAGACGATGCTCCCAACCGTAACTGGTACAAACTGGTGGTGTAGAACTTAACGCTCAGGTAGCACTTAGGCTTGTAGTTCAGGATTGTGGGAATCTCAACTAATAGTTGAATAATATCGTTAGAATAGTTAGGAATTCTTAAGAATCGTTTCGTTCAGGTTAGTCAGGATAGTCGGATTAATGGAATATTGGCAAGGAGGATGGAAACTGGGGATGGAAATTGGGGGAGTTTTTGCGCCCTTTGGGCACAGTCACGAAGCGATTTTTTCAACCACCTGTAATTCTACAATCTCCCTAAATGGCTGCGGTGCTTGTGTTTTTGCGGGCATCCATTGCTACGACCGACTACTCTCCGTTAGGAGGTAGGGCTACAGGTGTCAAACTGTAGGCTGATAAAGTACAATGTATTTTTAAAGTGACAGACAATTCAATCCAAATTTTTGTGTTTGTGTTGTGAGTAGTCTAATCCCTTACTCCTCGTCAACCTCAACGACAGTGGTCTCAAGACCCTTGGCGGTGGGGACGTTGACGGCCTGGACGTAAGAGAAGAGCTTCTCCTTGGCGTTCTCCTCGTCGTTTCGCTTTCGAGAGATTCGGAGTCGCATTCGGTGGGGAACACCCTTGATTCCTCGCTTCCACAGCTCCTTGTTGAGAGCGGGGTCGAGTCGGACGTCCTCAGTACCCATGTGGAGCTTGGCGAACTTCTTGATCTCCTTGACGGCTCGGGGAGCTCGCTTCTTGAACTGGACACCGAACACCTGGGGTTAGTATGGGGTGACAATGAGTGTGCGTTGGTGTGGGTGACGTGGCAGTGACATGAGTAATGTCATGGTCATTACACGACTCCTGTGGTGCCCACAACACTGCTCATGTCGTGATCACTACACTGGTCGTGTGAGGTCCTTTGAGGGTCAAAATTTTACCACTCTCAAAACTCAACCAACTCGTCTCTCCACCTTCTCGCTCTCTCGCTCTCGTCGATACTCACTCGCTTGTGCAGGTGGATGGTGTACTCTCGGGTAACAACGTCGTTAATAGAAGCCTTGGCCATTTTTGCTGTGTTGGATGCTGTGTTTCGTAGAATCAACGAGACAAGTATTTCAAACTGCAGGGTGGGTTGGGAGGTGCGGGAGTGACCGTCGCCCGATTGGGAACAGTCACGTGAAACAGTCACAAACCTTAACGGGGGAGATGACGGTTTTGAACATGCCGGTGGAAAGGAGGAAGGGAAAGAGATACAGAGAAAAGGAGTGTTTTTGGTGAATCCTGGAGGTGCAAATATCCCATTTACGTCTTTTTATTTTTCATTTGCCATCATTTGCGCGTTTTTGAGAGAGGACTAGTTCTTGGTAATAATTTTCTTTCTTGCACCACTTCACAGGTGCAGGTGAGTGGGACTGTGTGATTATGTAAGCAGTCAGGGGAGATGCTCTAGAGTGATGATGACAGCTTTAGGTTGTTTCGTGGGTTCTTATTTCGGCACCGTCTCTTTTCGTTGGTGAGACAATACCGATTGGAGTGTGTCACTTCTTTTTTCAGTTTTTACTTACGAATTAGTTGAAGAATGGAGGGCGCTGGACTCATTTCGGTGTTCCGGGGGTTGTGGGGATTGGAGAAGCTAATAGGGAGATACTCCGGAGTAAGGGGAACGGGACGGTGTCTTCATTTTAACTATTTGACAACTCTGGGGTGTTTTATCGTCGTTCTAGTATAGATAACAGCTTCCACTTTACTTGATGTTTAGTTGAAGATTAGATAGTGTGGATTGTCATCTGTAATGGGGGGTGGTCGGTCAGTGGATTTGTTATTGATATAAATGGATCTATAGATTTCCAATGAGCAAGTTCTAGAAGCTCTGCCACTTGTCTGGTATCTTTGACTTGGCCTAATTACAGCAGTATGTACCTCTACCTTATCGAGTCTCTTACCATCAAAGGTGTCTAGAGAGTGGGAAACCGTCAATAGACTGTGGAGAAGATGTCCTCACAAAGTTGAGGTGCTGTTAGAGGACAAATATTGCTAGGCTATGTTGTACTCGCTGTGATGGTCTTGTCCGGGCGAAACGAGCGAGTCTAGATGTTAGAAGACTGTCTCGTGAGCTCAGATCAAGGGGAGCCTCTTGAGACTAGACGAGTCTCCAGACAGTTCACAGGCACTACGTGGTAGAGTCGATGTATCAATTACAAGTAGCAGTTTGTTGTTGCAATACTGATTACTGAGCCCCCTGCCACTTTATTCACGTACAACAACAATGGCTGCAAGTTATCTACAGTAGATTACAGAGTATATCTCCGTCTGCTATTTTCCAATCAATACGGACATGAGTCTTATCACAAAGAGCTATTCTCAAGCAACATCATAGAAACTTGAAGATTTCTTCAGCTAACTAGAATGCGACGACAGCTCAGGCCTCTTGAAGCTACGGAGAGTGCTTGTGAATGACAGACTGGTCAGGTGACGGTGGGCTCTCTTGGTACGGTCTTAGGGGGTCATGATCACATGACTTGTCTTTTCATTCGCTGATGCCACGTGACCCATTCATCTCTCATTCATCTCCCTTCTTCTCTTTGCTACACATTCGGGATGGTCCCATGTCCGGTTCACATGACCTGAGGTCGGAGGTTTAACAAGGTAGGAAGTAAGTGTCCAACCAATGCAGGCTATTAGTTGAGTTAGGTATTAGTACTACTCGAGGACGTCCTCAGAACGATAATAGAACAGCAGGTAGCGACAAAAAACACTTCAATCAAAAGCCAGCAGCACCACAAATACCCACGTGCAATCTACAACTTCCCAATTCCACCACAACCACCAATTACCACCACCCCTCCATTCCACCCTACTTACCGCCCAGTCGATAAAGTTTGATAAGGACGCAGGCTCCTCCAACTCTGTTTATTATTGCCTCCCCCATCAGCATCGATAATACACCCGTGCTTTTATTATCTACACAACACCACAACCGCGATACAACACACCACACATATCACACGATGCTACACGTCCGAGCCATTGGATCCAGTTTGCGCGAGTACCTGACGCCCGTGTCCAACACGTCGACGTTCCGCACAACCGGCGAAATCACGCCCGACGAGTTTGTGACCGCCGGAGATTATCTGGTGGAGAAGTTCCCCACGTGGAGCTGGGCGTCGGCCAGCAAATCCAAGGAGCGGGACTTTTTGCCACCGGACAAGCAGGTGCTGGTGACTCGTCACGTGCCCAGTCACGTGCGTGCATCGACCGTTAGTGGGCCCGTGACGCTCGGAGAAGAGGAAGATGGATGGACTTCGTTTGGAGTCAACAAGGACGACAACACTAACGACGACACTGAGGAGATTGCAGAGATTGCAGACTCGGACTTTGAAGAGCTGGACGACGACGACGATGACGCGGCTCAGGCTCCACCTACAGCCAACGCCCACAGAACCTACAACCTCTACATTGCATACTCCACGTCGTACCGGGTGCCCAAGATGTTTCTGTCGGGCTACTCACCTGAGGGATCGCCTTTGACACCTGAAGATATGTTTGAGGACATTATTCCGGAGTACAGAGACAAGACGGTGACTATTGAACGTCCCACGTTCCAGGACAATATCACCATGGTGGCCATTCATCCTTGTAAACATGCTAATGTCATGCGAGTGCTCATGGAACGGGTGGAGGCCAAGGGAGATAAAGACATTACCAAGGGCGTGGCCAAGTTGGGAGTGGCCGACGCCGACGAGGGTGACGGAGACGAGGAGTGGGAAGAGGTGGAAAACTCGGCCATGCGGGTTGATCAGTATCTGGTGACTTTTCTCAAGTTTATCGCCAGTGTGACGCCGGGTATTGAGCATGATTATACCATGTCGGCGTAGCGTGCTAAACCTGCGTGCTAAACCTGCGAGCGAAGCGAGAAGGTTGCACGCTGGTTTTGCCAGTCTGGAAGAGTGACTGCTTCATATGCGAAATGTGTCGCAAATGTGACATGGAGCTCACAGCCATAGCCTCTGACTTAGTCAGCCCCAGCTCACACTCTCTGCTTCATTCACAACTGACCTGCTACCATGGTAGCTCCGTTCGGTAACACTAGCAACGTCCTGTAATTTATGTACTAACTAATGACACTTGTGGGGTAGGAGGGTGCAGAGGAGGTGTAGAGTGGGTTCCAGAGACATGCTGGCCAATGAAACAATCTCAGTCCGTCAGCTGTTTCAAGTTGTCTGCTTGCGCCCGTCCTTTTTGTTGTGGCTTATGATTGCTATTGAGCATGTGTATATGGTATGAGGCAGGTGATGCAGGTGAGAATAATTTTGTGGATCGAAATGGCCTCTTTCAGAGCAGTCAAGACTCAGATCACAAAAGAGCAGTGTCACAATGCTCTCTGTAAAACGATGACTCTCTTCAGATCACGATATCACCCACAATCGCCACTTCTCTCCACCACCAATATCTCCATCCAAGACACCTGGGATGCATGTGATCCCCTTTAGCTTTCCCAGGGGTGTTATCGGAACTCTATCGTGTCTCCGCTCTCTGTGGCAACCTCATATTGGTGTGTGTGCACGGACACATGGATTATTACCACTTGTGGAGTCTAGTAAGAGCCTCATGTACTTTCTGGGTAATATTTGTCTGCAGCAGCCTCATACTAGGAAGGACGGAGCGACGTATTATTTCCCCAAGTGGTTTTGTGTGGCAGGGAGAAGGTAGATATTCCTCTATCTCCATAGTACAGCATTTACCGTCTCCTAGGAAACGGTCTGTTTGCAAGTACTCCATACTGTACAGTCCAGTGAGGCAACCATAGACACTTCTACTTAGGTAATTATGCCACTCTTAGTTGAGGCACGCAGAGCTGTAGAATAGGGGCTTAATAGAGGCTCATTAGACTCCTGAGGCTGAGGAGACTAGACAGGAGGTTGATATATAAGAGGGATGGTGGTGACTGTGTAACGTCAGTACAAGTACCTTCCTCGGCATTAAATCCCATAACAATAACCACAATGGATCAATCAGCAGTGTGGAAATGGATTGCATCTCTTGGTCCTCCTAAACAACTAGTCACGAAACACAGACGGAGTCAACAAAAACACAAGAGAAGTCCATTGGCTCCTGTTGATACCAATGTTGGACGTCCGAGACCCGGTAAAACCCATCTACGAGCAAAGCTACCACCTACTACACCTCCTCTGGAACTACCAGACATGCGACTCAGAATAGGCAAGCCCCGTGACAATTGGCTCAAGGGTACCAAACCACGTGACATCTTGTCTCGATACAGTACCAACACACGTGACATTTTCGAATCGGACACTTCTCCAATCATCAAACCCCGACGCATCGATCCTCAATTCGTCATTGAGACTCCAGAAACGTACCAGCATGATACGTCCAGGTCCGAAGACAGTCAGCAACGTTCTGGAGGCACCTTCACCGCCTCCAACAACAGATGCAACATCAACTATTTGTTAAACTAGCCCCATCAACATAAATAACCCAATGCATTCTCTATTATATATCTATGTAGCGATCATTCTTCTGTAGATCTTCTGTTCACTCTCAGTCCTTCACCCCCTCCACCCCCTCCACCCCCTCCACCGCCTCAACCTCATCAAGAGTCTCGACTGAAGTTTTGGTCAGAATATAACTCACCAAATCATTCTTCTCTGCGACAATCTTCTCCAGCAAAACATCACCAATCTCAGACGCACTGTCCCATTGCTCACGAACAACATCGGGACTGATATGTTTGTACTCAAGCAGACTCTTGAGACTTCTCTGCTGCTTGTCCTGATGCTTCTCCAGCTCTCGAGCCGTGGTGAACGAATCTGTAGCTGTCGCCTTGGTCACCTGTACCTCTTCAACCACCTCTCCCAGCTCTCCTCCATTATGTTCACACTTGCACTCCATCAGATCATGTGTGTTACAATGGGTCTCTTCGTCCATAGAGAACAGCTTCTTGAGCTCCTCATCAGTAAACGTGTCTGCCTCCTCAGTTCCTTCAATCAGAGAATTGGCCAGACCTGTCTTGATTGTCTGCCGTTGGAAGATCTTCTCATCAATGCAACCAGTAGTGAGAAGACGGTAAATGTAGACAGGCTTCTTCTGACCATCTCGATGAATACGAGCCATGGCCTGCAAATCAACGGCAGGATTCCAATCGGGATCAAACAGAAACAGCCGAGAAGCTCCAATCAAATTAATACCCACTCCACCAGCTCGAGCCGACAACAGAAACACAAAGCAATTCTCTGCAGAAGAACCGTTGAATTGCTTGACAACCTTGGCACGTGCAGAGGCCTGGACAGTTCCATCCAATCGAGTGTATGTCAACTTAAGGTCCTTTACTAGCCCCTCAATGACATCCAGAGTCTGAGTGAAAGAAGAGACAATGACCACCTTCTCGGCATTGTCGGGATCCATCTTGTTTCTCGCCCGTAGTTGTCCAATCATGCGAAACAGAGTGTTCATCTTACCAGAGTTACGCAGATACGTCTTACCCGAGGCTAGAGCAGGTCCATCTTCAGAAAGAAGAATCGGAGAGTTGCACACCTTTCTGAGCGACAGAATCGACTTGAACGAGTCAACCTGATGTCTCTCCAGACGGTTGAGATACTCAGACGACAGCTTGGTGTAGATTTCCGTCTGCTGAGCGTTGGGGAGACAAAAGAGAACAGTTTCGGTCTTGGGAGGCAAGAAGCGAGACAAAATCTCAGCTGTACGACGTAAAATGAACTTGCCAGTCATGGAAGACAACTTGGCAGACTGTTTCTGACCCCTCTCAAGCTCACTGGGGAATGCATCAGGTGCTCGAGACCTCACAATCGGGATAATGTAGTCTTTGTTGAACTGTTGGAACGAGCCCAAAATACCGGGGTTCAGGAAATCCACCATGACAAAAAACTCCTTGAGATCGTTCTGAATAGGCGTACCACTGAGAATGATCTTTCGAGGCACTCCCAGAGTTTGGATAGCGTTGGCAGCCTTGTTTCCAGCAGTTTTCATTCGATGTCCTTCATCACAAATGACCAGATCGAAGTTGGCCGACTGTAGCTGATCTGCAATTCTCAGAAGACGTTCGTAACCAATAATCATCACCTGATTGACCCGTCCATAGGTGAAATCACGAATCACGGTGCTCAGATCAATGCTCATATTGTCAGTGATAGCCATGACTCCTAGTCTCGAAGGACCTAGCCATTTCTTGATCTCTGTCTTCCAGTTGTTGACCAGAGTCACAGGACACACAATAAGCACTCGTTTAGCCAATGGAGGTTCTCCCTTGAGCGGAGTCTGCTTCAAAAGCGTCCAAATCAATGCAATCGACATCAGTGTCTTACCCATACCCATTTCATCAGCCAGAAGAGCTCCGTAGCCCAAGACCGGGTTGAAGCCCATCACGCAGCGGTACAGAAAGTCGACAGCTTCACGCTGATGAGGTCTCAGGGCCGAATTCAGTAGAGGATCAATCGTCACATCCTGAATATAAGAAGCAAAGTTCTCCTCAGTGATCTTGGCCGGCAGTTTGACCCGCAGACTTTTGACTGCACTAAAAGTCTTTGGCGAGGGAAGTGTGTATGTCTCCACAGCTGGTGGGGGAGGTGTTTCGACAGAGGGTGTCTCTGGTGCTTCAGGAGTAGGACGCACCTCAGGAGAATCACGTGGCTCAGAAACACGACGAGCTTCTTTCTCAGCTGCGGCACGTGACTCAACCTCTTCAACCATACCCAGCACTCCTCTCTGAGCCTCCACAACTGTGCTTTCCAATTCAACCTCTAGGGGACCCACCTTCAGCACCTGACCTTCTTCAATGACCACCTGAGGCTGTAGTTTGAAGCCACGAACAATACCTTTGCCCTCCGGTGTGTATAGAGACAATGTTTCGCCCTTGACCACCACGATTCCGTCTCCGTCCCATGTTTTATGCTTCTTCCTGTGTCCCAGCTTCTTTCGGTAAAGAGCATTGAAAGAGAGGTTTCTGGCGCTGATTTTCTCGGACTCCACGCGTTCCTTGCGTTC
This sequence comes from Yarrowia galli, assembly GCA_900519055.1. Lineage (NCBI taxonomy): Eukaryota > Fungi > Ascomycota > Dipodascomycetes > Dipodascales > Yarrowia > Yarrowia galli. The sequence goes on along the minus strand of ULGS01000005.1, from coordinate 1,764,781 downwards.
TCGCGTCTGTAGCTCCTTCTCAATCTCGTCGGCTGACCTCAGCACGCCCAGATCGGCTTGTCTGGTAGGTGTTGGTTCAGCCACGGCCTTGAGCATTTGGGCCGCTTCATCCTTTGAAATGCGTCGGTTTTTCTCCCGGAGTTCGGCCAGTCGTTTCTTCTCGGCCTCCTGTTTAAGTCGATCTTCCTCCTCTTGTTGTAGCTTCAGTTTTCGTCGTTTTATCCGCAGTTGTTCCTGCTCATCGTCATCACTGGCACACTCGGAATCGGACGATTCAGATGTTGATGGTTTCGGGTCGGTTTTTGCCTGGAGGTTTTGTGTCAGCGGCTTGAATGGTGCCAAAAGAACATCGGGATTGGGTACCCGACGTTTGGCAGGCCGTCGATACATGTTTTGAAGAGGGGTGTAGACGCGTCTTTGTGTATTGAGAAAAGTCGTGATCTAATTAAAGTTGACGTGCTGATGAGATGTTAAGAAGGAGAGAATTCATGGGGCAAGTAGAAGGTGTGATTGTGGTAGGAAATGAGCGACGATTTTGGTACGGTTCGAATCAGAAGAGACTGGGGAGTATTTTGGTAGTGCTTTGGAGGTTGTTAGATGAGTATAGCAAGAGTTAAAGCGAAAAACAGCTCAAAGAAGAAGGGTTGCGGAGGAAAAGATCGTAGTGATCTCAGAGTTGATTCACGTACTAAACAAGATGTGTGTAATCGAATGATATGCTCAGATTTCCAGTCCGAACAGTGCATCGCTGACTATAATGGCTGTTGAAGCTCTATCTGACATCAACTCTAATGATGGGTGTGGTCTGATGGTGGAAACAAGTGTCACGCAATGGCGGAGGTTGGAGTGCTCAGATTTGAATAAAAACTGTACCAGTCGATAGCTGAAGACTAGAGCTTTGGATTGGTATAGCTATCCTCCTGATCCGCTCACAACTCGTGAAATCAACTACTTCCCCACTACACCTCCACACAAGCCAAATCAAGCTTCGACATGCATAACCCGCTCCGATATATATCTCTCTCTCGTTCCCCACAGCAACACAACAATACACACAATACACATACACAATGGCTGAAGAAGAAATCGACTACAACTCGCAGCCTTGCCACGCCTACGCCTGTCGGATTCAGGGTGAGTGATTTGTGAGGAAGGTGTCAGGAGATGACAGAGGGTTAGGCCAAAGAGTATGGCAGCAGCCCATGGAGGAGGATTACAGAGAGTGATCCAATGGGTGTGTCACTCTGAGTGTGTCTTTCTGAGAGTGTGACGATGGCTTCAGCAATTAGGCAGCCAATGAAGTATTAGCATCAGTCTGAGATATGATCCTGGTCTCTGTGGATACTGACTCGCCAAAGGTCAGGTCAGACACTTTGTTTGCTAAGCTCTTAATGGCCTGAATTGCAGTCTGAATCGAGACTGGAGTATTTCGAATTGATAGCAACGTGATATCTGACATATTCGACTCAGGTCCTCAATTGCTCTCAACTCCCTTGAGCTGTCTACTCACCACACCAGCTCAACACCGCCCCCCACACAACTAACACAGACTGCCTGCAGCGATCAGGATACAACGAGAGCAAGTGCACCAAACTCATCGATGATCTGTACGAGTGCTGTGCCAAGTTTTACATTTCCAAGGGCGAGGACGCCCGGTCCACCAGCTGTCCCAAGCCCAACCTGCTCAAGCTCAAGATCCAGCAGCGAGAGTCCAAGGACGTCGATGCCGTTCTTCTCGAGTTTGCCAAGAAGTAGACACTCTATAACCAATTCATGTATATATTATCAAGGTGGCGAGAGTATGTGGTGGGCGTTACAAGTATCAAGACACCGTTGAAATGGATGCATGTTCAGATCAGCTCACAACAGCTCAACACATGCAATAATGATCACAGAGAGAAGAGAAGTAGTCCGCTAGAAGCCTCAAGTCGAGAGGATGAGAATGGTATGGTTAAAGACTCATTCTGACCACTTTCAGATGAATTAGACCGAGTCCAAGATCATCATGGACAACACCAGAGTTTGGCAAGATACGGAGCATACAGAAAAGATAGAGACTATGAAGATGATGTCAGAGGTGCCAGTTAAGTCTGTGGCCAAACCGACAATGACAATACACCAACTACTAGCGATGAAGGAGCACACCAGAGCACTTTCTCATAATCTGATCTAATAACGGTTCCGAAACCTTATTTCAGAAAAGGGCTCAAATTTAAGGGCCCTTCAATTGACCGAACACGTTCAAAATTGGTTTCAAAATGATGAGAAAATCAACATCGTTTCGGTAACAACCACTGCGAGATGAAATTAGCACACCTTGTCCTTTCCGTAACATTGCAATGGTTCACCACCAAATAAGCTTCGTTGGACCGGCAACGGAACCTTAAAACCATGCTTCCACAAGGTGCACAATTTTTCGCCCGTCTATAATGGCGACGGTGTAATTACACGATAATACAATGGATCAGGATGTATGTTTGGGGCCGCACTTCTACTCAAAAGAGCAGGGTGACAATGAGCCGAATCAACAGATTATTCTGAGGCAGCCCGAGCACGATATGACCTGCACGACAGTCAGGCCAACAGCAATTGTAGAGAAAACAAAATTGCTCCGTGACTCTAATGGGAGCCTGTAGACATTAACGAGCAAATCGGGGTGCGACGGGGTATATATAGACTGGGAGGTGTGGGTTAGGGTTGGAGAGAAGAGAGGAGCTGAAACTGAAAGTTTTTGCTATGGTGGGAAACATGGCAGCGGAGTGGAAAAAGAGGGTACGGGTAGATCAGGGTAATTGAGACATTACAAGTGACACGGACTGGCTGACTAGGTAGCTGTTGTGTTTGTGTCACGTGATCTGGTTGTTGCTTGCGCTACAGTACTTGTTTGAGATGTTCTCAAGTTCTGCTACTAGTGCTTCACCACTAAAGCTAACTAAAGACACTTCTCCCGCACGAGCTAGTATGAACTCTACAGATTACCCTGAAGTAGCAGATCTGAGTACTACTGGCTGGGGAAGTGGTATGTTTGTGTTTTCTGGGGCAGTGGCTATTGATTGCGGGTTGGTTGGAATCAATATCTGATGTTCGTGCAATTCTGGAGCTGTCTCAAATGGGTATGTCTGGTGCAAGTCAGGATAGCTATTTTCTAAGAACCCTAAGTAAACGTCGAAGTAAAAGCGTGTATTGTCAGGATGGCTCTGACACCGCCTAAACGCGTTGTAATTGAGACGGAACTAATAGAGTCAATTCTTGTCGGATCAATCACGTGCAATTATGAGCTCAGATTATTCTGTTCAATCAAGTAACATGGTCTATCCTCCAATGTCTCAGGAGTGGTGGGTTTTTACCCTAGACCGGCTAGGAGTGATTAACGAGGTACTCGTTCCGGCTCCGGTACTTGTAGCTACTCGTATGGATATAAGACTATGTTCTGTTCTGTTCAGATTCTGTCAATGTACGAACACTTCCGTTACAAGCAGACAATGAATGAAACTCCGCACACCCCTCAATCGCTACTGATACCCGCCCACAACGAGAATTATGGACTATCTACACAATGGGTAGGTTCGGGCGTTCTCCTATTGTCTAAGAGGTCATAGGACCAGCTTCGATTGTTCGTGCCCACTTTTCCAGTCTCTTGTGATAAGACAGTATCGTATTGAATGTCAGGCAGGAGTTCTCCAATGACACATTCTTGAAGGACCGGCTCCGTGAATTTATATTGCGTGCAATTGCGCCTGGTTCCAAGCAGGGTCTCTAGTTTGAAAAACTGAATTCGGAATAAGTGAACGTCAGTTCCCCTTTTGCCCATTGTCATCGTTTCATTGTATTGGCGGCTACTGTAATTAGGCGACTAATAATAGTATGTGCTTGTATAGCTACCCTCCGGCCGTCTTTTTTTTTTGGCTAACAGTATTTAGTCTCATGCAGACCATGCATCCCCAGATATGCATGCAGCATACACATGAACCAAGCTCGTAAACCGTACATCCAGAACACGCTCACACCAAGCTGGGAAAGTTGATCACTCTCGCCAAGCTCCACCACAACGACCACCACTCGGGCCACAGAGCTAGAGTCAGGAGAGAGAGAGAGAGAGAGCGAGCCCCATGGACGACCAACCCAGCATTCTGCACAGAACCGTGCTCAGCAGCCCCGTCATTGAGCACATATTCCAGTGTCGAAACGCCGAGGGAGTGCCTTTCCACGTTATCCTTAGGGTGAGTATGAGGTGGGCAGGACGACACACAAGCTGAGACGTGATACGGCCACGTGTTCAATTCAACCCAGCTAACACAGACAACGTCACTGGTTATCGCTAACCAAACTCACACGCTACCGGCACGACTACTATCGGCATGTGTCATCGAAGATAAGACGCCCGACAAGCCCTCCAGAGATCACCTTCTCATCTGCATTTCGTCTGGAGAGCTGCTGCTGGTCAAGGTGGACGAAACAGGCGCCACTCCACAGGTGCTGGACGCCATGGCCATCTTCCCGCGCAACAAACCCAACCTCAGCGGCCTTGGAGGCAAAATATGTGTGGACGCTTCCTCGACTCTGGCAGCTATTGGATCTTTCTCTGAATTCGTGCTGCTGGTGGAAATCCGACCAATTGCCGACAAACCGAAACGGTTCTTCAAAGAACAACACGTGGTCTCCAGCGCAGGATCTCCGGCAACATTCAACTCCCCACACTCGACAGTTATGGACTACTGCTTCAACATGATTGCATCGACAGAGGAGGATCATGGGGTGTATTTATCAGCATTGTTTGTGAACGAGAGACAGCGACTCACTCTGGAAACTTACCTATGGCGACCCAAATACCCCGTCAAGACTGTCTCCAAGTTACCTCTTCCAATTATGGATCTGCCCGTCTTTCTCTTCTTCAACGATACAGTGTCTGGATCCGTCATTCTGGCGTGTCCCAAGAACCTGTATCTGGTCAAGTTCAATGACATGCTCAGTGGAGTGACCACATTCCCTTCGTGTACGATAGACTCGTTCCCCGTGGCTCATTACAGAAGTGAAGACGCCGGTCACGTGTACATTTCATGCGAGGACGGCTCGATTCTGGAAGTGGTGGCCACAAACTCCACCATCAGTGTGAAAAAGGTGGTCAAAACAGACGTGGATCTGGGGAAGACGTTTATTTTGGAGGAAGCAGATGAAGAGAGTTATCTGTTAGGATATGGAGGAGACGCATCTGATGGACGATTATTGCAAATCACGAAAAGCGACACGAAATCGTTCGTCATGGAAACGATAGCCTCGTTCCCTAATTGGGCACCTGCTTCCGATATTGAAATCATCCATGGAAACATGTATGTGGCTAGTGGAGTTGAAAACACCGGAGCTTTGACACAACTGAACCCCGGAAGTCGAATCACAACTCTCTACAGCGAAGAGTCGGATCAGTACGATACCATTTCGAGTGTCACCTTTGGATCGGGGTTATTTCCAGTCTCCTACATTGTGGTTTCGTCGCCCATCAGAAGCAAAATCAGACAAACCATGTACAAAGATGCTATCAGTGAAGATCCCAATCCTCGATTTTGGGACCTGGCTGAAGATTGTGGGTTTGAGTTCGATCAAAAGACATTACACACTGGATTCACCACTAACGGTCTTTTTGTACAAATCTGTCCTCAGACATTGGTGTTGACTGATCTTTCAGGTCATAAGAGTACCCTGGCCCAATCGATTGTTCTGGGAAGTGTTGGACCAAACAACATTCTGGCTACAGTTGGAAACGTCTCTGGAAATGATCGCAATCTTTCAGTGTACAAAATTTCCTGCAACGTGAAGGATGGAGGTGACGCGTTCGAACTGATCAAATCCATCCCATTAGACGCTCCAGTGACTCTCTTGAAGGTCATTGACGACCACATTGTTGTTGGAACTCATGAAACCATCAACTTTTACGACATTGAAGATCTGACGGCTGTTTCGACGGATCTACCCTTCACTCCTTGTGATATGCTCATTAACAGTGCGTTTGAGCTGCTGATTGGATGTCGAACGGGCCATTTGTTGTTCTGTTCTTTCACTTCTCAGGGTGAGGTTACTGTCAACTCATACAGACAGTTTGGAGATACTCCTGTTCGAATCACGTCGTTACAGTTTCAAGACTACATTCTTGTCGCCTCAGACAATGTGTACATCTTGAACCTCGCCAACAACTCACCTCCTTTACAGATTCACAACGACGACTCTTCCAATGAAGTGATTATTGGTGAATGTCCTGTTTTCATTGGAGAAGCCAGTCCCGAAACTGCCATGTCTGTCTTTGCTTGCTTTCTTACACCAGGGCAGCTGAAACTAGTTGATCTGGAGCTGGCACATTCTGTTGTCGAGTTCAAGATCGAGCTGGGTAAGACACCACGACGATTGTTGTATCTTGACGATGTCAATCTACTCGTGGTCACACTTTTGGGAGAGATGGATCCCGACACAGGCAACCATCTGGCGTTTGTGGATCTGTCTACTCGAGCAGTAGTGTCTCCTAACGTGTTTATGGATCGACGCAAACATGGAGGAGTGACGGTCTTCTCCAAAAAAGAAGTCATCTATTGCATGGCGGAATGGAAGTTATCTTTGGACAACCAGGAGTACCGTTATCTGGTGACTGGATCAGGATACACCACATCCAACAAGGGCCGTCTGGTGATTCTCAGCTACAAGGTGAAGAATGGAGAAGTGTCTTTGGGCAAACAGGCCTCGTGGACTGTTCCTGAACCTGTCTTTGCCGTTTGTCAGCTGTCCAAGAACACTCTGGTGTATTCCTTTGGCCGCAAAATCTCAGTGGCCAAGTTCTCTGGCCCTTCCATTGAATACAAGTCTGGTCCTGAGTTTGAGTTCCCCAGCAAGGTGGTCAAGTTGACTGTTTCTTCTTCTTCTGGAGAAGTCATTGCCAGCACTATGAACAATGGAATCATAGTGTTGACTTATGAAGACGACAAGTTCTGCCGAGTGGCCAAGGATTCTGTCTACAGATCTTGTTTGAACCATGGAGTCTCTGATTCGCTCATTGCTGTGGCTGACAAGGAGCGATGTGTCTCATTCTTGGCACGTGATGAAGGAATCACTCTACTGAAGCCTATGGGTAAGGTCTTCTTGCCTTCGTTTGTGTCCAAGCTGCTTTCTTCGGATCACAAACCCATCTGGCGAAAACAGCCGTCGCAAATGTTCCAGAACCCGTCGATTCTATGTTTGAGCATGTCTGGAGAAATCACCAAAATGTACATAATGACCAGACAGGAGAGACAGTACTGGGACAAGGAGCTGGCGGCCATGAAGCGTGAGAAGCTCAAGGACTCTTTCCTGGATCTGGACTCGGAAGACTTCATGGACGATAACTGTGCGCCCGCAAATTCCATTGATTCACGTGCTGCTGCATCTTCATACGTGTCTTTCCCCACTCCCCTTTCCCCTGCCCCCTTGATGTGGTCAGACTTTGATCTCAACTCCACCAACATTGTTAATGGTACGTCTTTGTTCCAGATGCATTATGGAACTGACAATCCCATTATCGATGCTCTTAACGAGATGTAAGGGGGGGAGGGGGAAGGAGAGGCCCTACATACTTAATGCATACACACAATTTCTTGTATACTTTGTTGGATTCCTCCCAAATAGGAAGAAGATCCCACAAAGGGTGATCAGATTATCAACTAGATTAGTTAAAGCTCACCTGAATGTGGATCAGGCCACATCGTTCTGGAATGAGCCAAGCACTGGGTGGCTTTGTAACGGAGGTAGTCTAGCTAATGTCCAATGATTATTTATGGAGGGTAAGAACTTGTAAATAGAAGCCAAATAGAGGAGGAAGTTGATTGTAGATCTCACGCTATAGAACCAGAACAATGAGCACTTCCTAGAGAACGATTGTGTAGTCGGGATAAACACATTGTTAGACCTTTAAGGCCACACTTCCCCACCATCCATTTGTTATGATAGCTTGTCTTGATTAAAGAGTGCATGAGTTACACAAGTAGACCCCGCTGTCCATATAGAGGCCCCATACCCCCTTCTTCCTCTTCTCTTCTTCTTCAACAGTTCGGCTCCCCGTAAGTACATCACTGCTTCCCCCTCTCTGTCTGTGACCATGCCCCTCTTGTCAATGAGGTCCCTTCTAAAGGGTACCGTCAGCGCTCGCCATCATCCCGATGCTCTGGAGAGCCTGTGCTTCTTGATCGACTTCGTTCGACTGGAATGGTATTGTCGCTGACAGACCAATCTACACTACCGTACTACATTAACATAGATATCGTGACACCTCAGCATGGTGTCATGGCGACTATTCTTTTCAAGAAGCTGATTGGTCTGTTGTCTCCGTCACTCTAGGCTCAGTTCTTGCCCATGAAGTGTTCTCGTCTCTGACACTAAACCCCGGTTCTTCTTGTCGTCTTCTCTTTTAATTACAATTGATGAATGATCCTCTCTGTGATGTTTGTAGCTACGTGAGCCTTGTGTAAGGATCTCCAGGTGACGGAAGCCGTGAACTTGACTACAACATGTTCTAAGAAGACCTTCATGGATCGGAACACCTATTCCTGACTATACACAACCCATACCACTCTTCTCTCATCATACGTACATAGTAATCGATGTAACCCATCTCCTGTACAATACTCGACTCATGCCATCCATAAATATGTTATTCTATGCTATTATTAGTGTCAACCAACTATTACTGCTTGAGCTGGTCGAGGATTTTGTTGATTCGAGGGGTCATCAGAGGCTGGCCAGTTCGGGTAGTCTTGGTCATCTGTTTGGTCAACTTGGCTCGCTTCTTGAGCTTTCGTTCCCGGTCCTCCTTGTTCTTCTGGATCTGGGCCTCCCGCTCTTCTCGAGCTTTTTGCTTTCGCTCCTTGGCCAGAGCTGCTCGTTCCTTGAAGTTCATGGGTTTTCGAGGCTTCTGGCTCTCATGCATTTCTCGTAGCTGCTCCTTGGTAGGAGGCTGCTGGTCAGGAAGAGGTTTTCGTCGCTTGGCCGATTTGTCCTCCTTCTTGTCCTCCTCCTCATTTTCCTCCTCCTCATCGTCCTCAGCATCGTCAGAACCCTCTCCCAGATCCTCAGCTTCAGACTCAGATGCTTCTCCCTCAAAGAACCCTCCCTGTTCTTCCTCCTCGTCAGAGCCTTCCTCCTCGTCTCCTGACTCCTCCTCAGCCTTTTCCTTCTGTTCCTTCTTGTCCTTCTTCTCAGGCTTGCCCTTCTTTCCGGGCTTGTCGTCGCTGAACTTGGTCTCCAGCTCGGGTATACTGAGACCCTCCTTCTTGAGCATCTTGAAGTAGTTTCGCTTGAGGTTGGATCGATGGGTCAGCGACTTTTTGATCTCGTCCAGCTTGGCCTTGTGTCGGTTCTGGGTGTGGCGGGGCCGTCCACCGTAGAACGAGTTGCCCTGTCGCTTATGCTGGTTCTTTTCCTGTGCCATGGTGTGTTTCTGTGGCTTTTATGTGGGTCTGAGACTATCTCTTGTGTCAGCAGGAAATAATTTTGGAGGTACACATGAAGATGCATATTTCAAGCTCCGGGTAACCCCTAGAGCAGAGGCTAAAAATTTGAGGCGGTGCGAACGGTGGAGGGATTGGATGTGTTGTCTATAAAATGAAAGTGTTGGCCGTAAGTGAGAAAAAACCTGACCAATATATTGAGCGCACTCAGATATACTATTAGCCCGAAATCCACCAACATTCCATGTTTGCAACACCATCTACTACACCCTCCCCTTTTCCCAAGAAATACACTAGCCACATCACCAGCCACATATGGGAGCAAATAATCTTAGCTATACCAACTAGGAGAAGTAAACAACCCAATAATAGTCTTGGAGTCTTTCTTCAACTATCGAAACATCAAATCGTGACAGACACAAACAGCCGTTGCACACACTTGTATCTTTACACCCCTCTCACCAATCACATCTCTGTCCCATACACAAACACCTTCCAGTCAGCCCACGAACTTAGATCTCAAATCACGGCATCTCACCATCTCTCCCATCACACTACACATTTCAGGTACACCAGCAAGTACACCCAGACACAGACACAGACACACGACAAGGATGTTACACAGGACGTGTCGTGGGGTGCCTCGTTCGCAGTTTGCGCCCAGATTCGCTCGCTGTGTCGCTACCACCACCAGCAACTCTCCCATACAGTCCAGTTACTCGGATCGGTACCAGTTGGAAACAGCCGAGGACCTTGAGGGTGGCCAGGTTTCATACTATGATGGTCACATGAGCGACGAGCTGCTACCCAAGACCTCGGGCTCACAACTGGACATGTGGCGAGGGTTTGAGAATGGTAAGGACAAACGACTGGCTTTTGTCAACAGCAACGCAAAGGCCTCTCCTTACCATTCTGAGAAAGCGGCTGTTGACGACAAACAAAAGAGCATGACGGTGCAAAAGAACAGAAAAGAGGTTTACGAACGGTGCAAGGAGACCGGCGACGTCACTACAGCCATGAGAGCTTACAAGAAGGCTTTGGCCAAGGGAGGAACATCCAATCTACGTCAGTTTGATCACAATACTATGATGGAAATGTGTCTCAAGGACCAGAACATGCTCATGTTTCTTGTCTTTTTCGCCCAGACTATCAATATTGGAGATGACGTCAATACAGCCATGGAACAGGTCAAAAACGCCCGAAGACTCATTGTTCAGGAGGGTCATCATAATCTGGCCACCAAGCTGTCTCTTTACACTTGGTGTGTGGCCATGCAAAAGTTGCTTCATACTTGTGATCTCACCCAGCTGACTCCCACAGCCACAAACACCGTCATTGCAGAACAGACGCTGGCTTATTGTGTCCAAACCACCCGAGGAGAGGTTCTGGCATCCATCATTAGACAGTCTCCTTTCAAGGGACTCGCATTTTCGCTGATTGAGCTGTTTGCAGAGAAACCAAAGATCATCTGCGAGATCAACAAGGCCATTGACAATGCATCGGAAATGTCAATCACCACTTTTGGAAGAGTGCTGGTGGCCTTGACAGAAACCGGACAGTACGACACTGCTCTCAAGCTGTACAATGATCCCACACAAACGACGCTGTTGTGTCGAGACGAGTATGTGGACCATGCTGCTGTCATTTACGCCGCTCTTGGCAAATGGGACCGGTTCTGTGATCTTCTTACAGCCAAGTATGCATCGTTGGAAAGAAACACAGACACAAAGTCGCTAGCAGCCGTGCTATCACGAGTTAGAGAAGCTGGAGGAGGCCCCGCTTTGCTAGAACATGTTGATCAGAACACTGCAGATCTGCTGCCTCTCAAAATGGTCATGTGCATGGCTGCTGGAGATTACCCTAACGCTGCTGAAGTCTACAATCAGGGATACGAGGAGAGTATGGAGCATTCATCACGATACGGACGAAAGCTGAGCAAGAAGAAGAACGATGACTCTACCGAGAAACCCGTGGATCCTTTGCTGACTCATCTATTGCTGCAGGTTTATGATCATACCTGTGAGCCTCGGGAGTCGATCAAGATCATTGAAAACACTCCTATTGAGGACCTCACGCCTCTCATGCTGACCAACGCCATTCAGGCTTGTGTTGGAGCCTATTCCCGTACCGATCTCGTCCATCTGATGAAGTTCGTCAAGGAGACTGAAGGAGTCGCTCAGGACGTTAGTGTTGCCAATGCCATCATTCGAGCTCTGATGCGACTAGGAGGTTGGTCCGAGGCCGTGACGGTGTTCAACCATCTAGGAGTCAAGGCCGATATCAACTCCTATGCTGCATTGTTGACTGGTCTGGTGTACCACAGAAAATACAACGACTTTTCGTACTTTCTCACCAAACTGCAACGAACTCGAGGTTTGCATTTCACCACAGAGATCTACGGATCCATCATGCAGAGTACTGTTGCCCAGGGCCAGATTGACAAGGCTGAGCAGTTGCTGACTGATCTTGAAAAGGCCTCTCCAAAGGTCGAGCTCGCCCATTACCACTACCAGTATCTCATGGGTCACTACACTAACGTCGGCGAGCACGAAAAGGCCACAGAGCTGTATCAGCGAATGACGGATCGAGGTATTCCTGCCTCTGGCGCCATCACTCGAAACATGCTTACTAACATCAAGATGCAATATGACACGAAGGTCCCCGAGCAACGAAAGACGGCTTTGGTGGTGATGGAGGCTGCTGCACGTGATATTGTGGCCACCTCGGATCTTCTGGGCCCCGGAGTCATCTCTCCGTTTGTCAGAGAGGGCTTCTGGTACCTTGAGGCCCCCGATTCTCCTGATAAGGACCAAGCATTGGAGATGATGGCGTCTTTCCTGGCAGCATACACGGAAAAACATGGAGGATCGGAAAGTATGCGGGTTTTGATGTGGGTGTTGCAGCTGGAGTCGCTCAAGCCCAATATGGACCTTGGAGTGGCTGAGTCGTGTTGGCAGCGATTGTTTGACATTGCAGATATGCGAAACTCCCGTAACAACCAGGTTCGGGGATTCCGGCCCACCAAGACGTCCAACAAGCATGTTATGATCATGGGTGATGCTCTGGAGATTTACGCCAAGGTATTGCAAAGAAGTGGACACTCGGATAAGTTGAAGGACATTCGACAAGCATTCAAGTCGAGACGATGGAGATTGCCTTATTCCATGAAGGATATGAGGTAGATGATATGGGAGGGTATATTAGGAACTGTACATAGTAATCATGAATGACCATTATGGTGATAGAGTAGAGTTGTGATATAGGTAGAGAAGTACACTGTAGCTACGCCAGTATGTACCAGGCTAGTTGTTACGAGTATTGACATGTCTACAACCCTCGTCAAGGCCTATAAAAAATCTATTACTTCACTACTTTTCATTCTCCCCCTTTTCTACCATTCCTTTCTCTCAGACGATTAGACCAACTGAGGGAACTTGATGGAGCCCTTGGAGGCGTCCAGAGAGCCGTAGATCTTGGCTCCAACATGGGGCTGGATGTTCCAGTGCAGCTTGACGGTGGCGTTTCTGTTTCGGAACGACTCCTCCACGTCGTACAGCGAGTACTTGGAGTTGGCGCCCTTGAGCTTGATGTGCGAGTCCTCCTTGTCGGTGATGATCTGGTCCCAGATGGTGATTTCGTTGACAATGTCGTCCCGCTTGCCGTCGTATGATGCCGTCAGGTACGCAAACACCAGCTTTGTGTTCCAGTTGAACAGAGGCGAGAGGTCTGCGTCCAGATCGAACTTGAGAGCCACGTTCTCCTTGCCCTTCTTGGGGTCACTGGCTCCGTACTGTCGCGAGAATCGTCGGGCAGCCTTGGATCCTCTGAGGTTGAAGTTGGCTTCTGGCAGAGACCACACGTTGGCAATCACCAGCTGGACGTACGAGACCACAAAGATGATGGCTGCGACGATGGACAGCACGGTCGACGCCTGGCTGAACGTTTGCTGGATTCGCTGGATCGAGGTGTGCATTGTGGAGTGGTCTGGGGTCTTGAGAGGTAACGTGCCAGTATGCTAATGTGGTGATGCGTGATGCGTGTTCACTTTACGTGTGTTGTGAAGGTTAATGGTCTGGGGAAGGTGTAATGGTATGGGGTAATTGGAGGGTGGAAGAGAGTAAAGAAGGGTAGGGTGATAAATAGGAGTTGTTAGAAAATGTCGATTGATCAGATTGAAATTGTGTACGTGTCTCTACGTGCCTTTTTACGTGATATCATTGGTGGTTGTATGACTTTGTTGAGGTTAGTTAAGAGAGCATGGAACGTAGTTAAGAAAGGTACCTTATGCTGACAAGACTGGTGTACGTGCTGATGAGCGTTTTTGTATGCGTCGAAAGTGAGATTTTTATATGAGTACAGTCAGCAGAATTTGGTCATTCTTTTGGTACCCCTCTTGCAAGTAAATAATTACAACTGAGTCTTTTCGAATGTCTTGCCACACTCATTGCAGTTAGACTTAACTACAGTGGACATGGGATGAAGACACTCTCAAACTCGTCTATCTACTAGACAACCTATGGATAGTTTTATACCAAATTGATCCCTGAAACCGTAGCTTCTCATTGGTACTACTTCCATCCACGAACCGGCTCTCGATACTCCCGTCCCCTCCCCAGACCATTAGTCAGCACACATCAGCTACCTTATCAATACGTTTATTAAATACCTCCACAAACGCACAACATAACCAATGTAACGTTCCATGAATATATAACCCCCACATTCCCCGTTTATCGCCCTTCCTCACCACCACAACCTGTACGACCTCGCTGACACTATCTTGCCTCTTGCGCTCTTGCGCTGGTAATTATCGCAGTTCTGCAGCCAGAGTCTAATCCCACTGCATACGTCTCGCCTTCCAACACAGTGTGCCAACTCATCACCACAACCACAACCACACCTCTAAAAACACCGTCATGTCGAAATACAACCCAATTGACGACGATGCCGACACTACGGCCGCCTGGGGAGACGATCTAGGCGACGATATTCTGGCCGACGAAGAGCCGCCGAGATATGACCCTCATCCAGAGTCCTCTACTCCAGCAGCAGCAGCAGCATCTACTCCGGCCAGCAACGTCCACAATGTCCAGGGCTCAATGGCAGGCGCAAACACAAACATACAGTCGTCGTCGTCAGCTTCGGCCTCGGCTTCCACAGCCAATCAGCGGGCGCCACGAACCAGCCCGGGCAAGTTCTGGAACCTGTCCTTCTACGAACAGTACTTTGATGTGGACGCCCAGGAGGTGGGCGACAAGATTGTCCAGGCCGTCAACCCGCTGTCTGGAGGCGGTCAGAGCTCTACCTATTTTCTGGACCAGCCTGCTGATCTCTACGGCCCCTTCTGGATCGCTTCAACGCTCATCTTCTCGCTCTTCTTCGCAAACACTCTTGTGGGACTCATCAAGAACAGCACAGGCGAGAAGTTCTCGTACGAGTTTGGTCTCATCACTGCCAACGCCGTTCTCACCTACTCGTACACGTTTCTGGTGCCCGGAGCGCTCTTCCTGCTGCTCAATTACTGGGACATTGGCGCCACCTCGCCCCACCTGTCGAAACTCGTCAACCTCATCACCATCTACGGCTACTCGCAGTGTGTGTGGATTCTCATCTGTGCGGGAAACATCATTCTGCCCGTATGGCTGCCCGTGGGGTTCTGGATCAACCTTGTGGGTTGGGTGCTGACCACGGTTGGTTTCCTGTCTTCGGGCTGGTTCCTGCTCAAGGCGCTCTATTTCCCCGTGAAACAGAACTCGCCCCACCTGCACCTGCGAGTGTTGGTTCTGGTGCTCCTTCTGCACGTTGGCTTCTCTCTGGCAGTCAAGTTTGCCTTTTTCAAGGGCGTGGTTCCTGTTAAGGAGTAGACCAAAAGACACAGGATATATAATGATAATGAGATATGATTACGATGGACAAGTGTATATCCTGCAACGCCACTTGCTATAGAATATAACACAAAATAGCTTACATAAGCAACTACAACTACAGCTACCCACGGACTAGTCAAAATGCAAATAAATAGTATTAAATGATGCTGGAAATCGACATACGTCGGTCCTCAGCCTTGGGCTTCTTGTTGGTCGCCTCGGCGGTCTCGGTAGAGGGAGGCCGCTTCTTGAGCCGAGAAGCCATCTCGGGGATCATCTTCAACAGCAGATCCTGATCATCATCAGTGTCCTTGGACTTGGACAGAGTGCCCAGAGCCAGAATCTCCTGCCGAAGAAGATCCCAGTCGTCCCAGGGAGACTCGACTGAATGCGAGGGGGCAGGGGGAGATGCAGGAGGACTCTTGGAGTCAGGAGGAGTGATGAGGGCCTCGGCAGCAGTAGTGGCAGGCTTGTTGCCCACCGCCACCTTGTCCTTGGCGCTATGGAAACCCTTGTGACGCTTAAGAGGCTTCATGTCGGAAATATCCAGCTGGGACTCCATGAAACTCTTTCGCTCCTCCTTCATGTCCCACACCCAAGCAGACTTGTAGGCAGACTGCATGTCCAGAGACAGGAGAGCCAGGGCCTCTTCGTCCTGGAAGATGGCCTTCTCTCCAACAGCTGTCAGACGTCGGCTCCAGTGTCGGACAAAGCCCAAAAGTCGCATTCCACACACGGCCCGATCACTCTGGTAGTTGCACAGATTCTTGACAAACTCCAGCATGATGATGGCTCGAAGATGATGGCCAGAAGAGACCAGGTAAGCCACAGCGTAGGCAATGACGACATGCAAATGGCCAAAGTTGACCACCATGGCCTTCTCTCGCCAGTTTCGGGTGCCCATGGGCACTCCAGACGCGTCATCGGCAAACACAGCAGGGGCTGCAAGCTCGGCGGGCGTCAGATGCGAAATGATTCGACGAAGGTACCGGTAGATCTGCTGGGAGGTGTGTTGGCAGTCTGTGACAGCTCGCTGACGAAGATGAGGAGGAGCATGGGGAGTGAGATTGTGCCGTCGGAAAAACATCTTCTGGTACTCCAGGTAGAAGACTGGAGGCACGTAGACGTGGTTGAGAGGGCCGGTCTCATCCATCTGACCCTTCTGAGGCCACATTCTATCAATGGCGGCAGCCTGCTTCTCCAGCAGGTCCAGGGAGGCGGGAGCAAGCACATTGGATGCCTGGATGGCAGCTCCAACGACTGACGAGAACCGGAACATGTGGGCAGAGGCGTTGAACATCTGTGTGGACTCCAGCCAATACAAGGCGGTGGAGTTGTTCTGGCCCTTGGAGTGGGCAGTACTGTCTCGGGTGTCCAGGGTGGTGGGGAGTTCTTCAGTGTCCACCAGCGACTCATCGGAGGAGGAGTCAGACTTGATGATGGGCAAGTCGTTCACCAGATGACTGATCTGCTGCTCGGTGGTCATGGGACCCTGCTTCTCCAGTCGACGAAGAGTGGAGTAGTCTCCTCTGAGCAGGAAGGGAGAAGGATGGTGAAGGGAACTGCTCTCCAGATCCGTCACGGCCAGAGATCGGCCAGTGTACAGCGAGTGAAGTCGATCGACAGCATACAGAGTCCAGATCATGAGAGACTTGGCATGCCGAATAACTGGATCCACTTCAGAGTCGCTCTCGGACTTGAGACGGAGCAGTCCAAACTCCTCACACAGCTCAGCACCATGTCTGATCCACACTCGAGATACAGACACATGGCCTCGCTCGTGGTGGAAGAAGGACAGCATGACACAGATCTGGATGCATTCGACAGAGCCATCATCGTAGGTGCTGTTCATGCACTTTTTGGCGTTCTCCAGGTACTCAAAGCCCGTCTTCTGGATCGAGTAACCCTTGACCATGTTATCTCGAGCTCCAAGACACAGCACACTGAAGAAAATACCGAGCCAAGACACGGGAAGAGCCTTCTTGGCCAGCTCTCGATCAGCCGGGGACTTGTGGATCCGGCCATAGAGGATGCAGACTCTCTCGACAAAGTCGGGCCACACCACCACGGGCACCCAATGCTGGTACATTTCGTGGAACACCTGCATCCACAGCTGGGTGATCTCCCATTTGGGCAGCTCGGGCATGTTGCCCTCGGCCATGAGATCTCCAACTGTCTTCCGAGACCGCCATTTCCAAGGGTAGTAGCTGGGCTTGTCGAATCCATACTTCTCCAGCGTGTTCTGCACCTCTGGCAGACCCACGGGTCCGATGGCCTCGGCGTTGGTCTTGGGATGCGTAGTGGTGGGGTTGTAGCTGGGCATCTTGATCTCGCCACGGGTGGTGGTAGGGGCAGTGGCGTAAGTCATGTTGTCGTTGGGGTTGACTCTGAAGTCAAAGTTGCAGGGCGGTGTATGTGAAGGCGACGAGACTCGAGGTGATTCCGTGTCCTTGATGTTCTCACTACCGGAGGGCGGTGATCTTGGCGAGTCATCTCCATCGTCCTCAAACAGCATGGGCAGATCGAGAGCTCCGACCTGGCGCAGGTTGGAGGGCAGGTCGAGCTTGAGATGGTCTGCCAGAGCCCGGAACTCGAGCAGCTGGTCCCGCATCTGGCGCATGGAGCCCTCCAGACCCTTGATCTGTTTGATGGACGAGATTCGCTTGATGCTGGACTTGGAGAACTGGCATTTGATCTGTCGGGTGACGCACTCCGAGCACGAGGAGAAATCCACCGAGTCACATTTGACCTTGCGTTCCCGGCACGCATCACATGACGGGTCTTTTCGCCGTTTTCGGTACGGCCGTTTGTGCATCTCATACAGTCCTCCGGAATGGGGCGGTCCACCAGTGTACGCCTGGTAGAAGGACGAGACTGCCGGCGACGGCGTGGACGGGCCGGGAGGCGGCTGTTGCGGCTGCATCCGGGCCGCTGCTGCTGCGGCTTGCTGCTGTTGCTGTTGCTGTTGCTGTTGCTGTGGCGGCTGCTGTTGCTGGCTCATGACTCCGGCATGGGAAGCCACCTGTGGAAGATGCTGTCGTGGCGACTGGTGTTGTGGTGGGGGCGCCTGATGCTGTGGTGGTGGAGCCTGATGCTGGGGCGGCGGTGGAGCCTGGTGTGAATGATGCTGTTGTGGTGGTGGCTATGTCTGCTGCTGCTGCTGCTGCTGCTGCTGTTGCTGGGGATGGCTCATGTGCACGTGGGCCATGTTGGGCGATGCCGAGTGGGGCATGACAGGATAGCCGGGGTGACCTTTGAGGCTAGGAAGCTGTTTGTGTTAGTTGATGAAGATGGTGTGTGCCCCGTTGTGCTCGTTGTGCT
Organism: Yarrowia galli; assembly: GCA_900519055.1. Lineage (NCBI taxonomy): Eukaryota > Fungi > Ascomycota > Dipodascomycetes > Dipodascales > Yarrowia > Yarrowia galli. The sequence continues at coordinate 1,746,135 of ULGS01000005.1, read as the reverse complement.
AGTAATTTTTTTGCTCACGTTCTCGCCGCCCTTCTTTTGCTTCTGCTGCTGTGCGTATGTACGGTGGTGCGAGGAGTGCTCTTGTTCTTGTACTCCGTACTTGTCTTTTGCACAGACACCACAAGACAAGCAAGAAATGTCACGGACACAACACACACGCCAGATGCCGACGGAAAGCGAATGTCACCTATTTAGAGCCTGGTGGAAGGCGCATAGAAGACTCGGAGGATGATTGGCCTGCCACCAATCTAAGGCAGCGTTGCATTCGGGCCCGCCCCACACGAAGGTTACAAAGCCGCTGTGATTAGAGCTTCTGAGAGCGTTCTGCGGCAGATGAGCAAACGTGAGACCCAACGGGCGAACCTTGGGGAGCGAGCGTGTTTGGTGGCACGAGGGCGTGGAGAGCAGCAAAAAGAGCGGGGTTTGAAAGCGGAGCGTTTCTTCCGGGATTTGACACCTTCTGGCGTGGTCCGATAGCCCGCCACTAGACTGCTACGGTCATGCAGCGTTGACAGCTGTCACAAGTGTTAAGATTGGCGACACAAACAAGAGCGCAAACTCGGACATTTAGACTTCTGGGCAAACGCAACATGACGCAGGCTGATGCATGAGTGCACAAGCAGATCACGCTGGGGGGGAGGGGGGGGACGACTCAAAAGACTCGAACATTATTCATCACAATAAAATACTCACTCTCCAATCGGGATGTTGATGTTGCTGTTGCGGGTGTTGCTGGTGTTGCTGTTGCGGGTGTTGTTGATGTTGCTGATCGTGATGGCGATTGTCTTCCATCCGCATATGGTCGTTGGGATCGTGTATGTGGGGATTCATGACTGTTGGTGAGCTTGGGGAAAAAACATAAGGGGGAGGGAGGGCACTATCATCGTTTCATCGAGGAGTCAAAGTCACAGATCTGTTGATGAGAGGGTTTCCATAACTTTTGTTTAGTCAGCAATTTGTTGCGCCCGGCGGACTTCGGGCAAAGAAAAAGATGGTTAGAGTGGGGGGTGGGTTGGTGTGGTGTGGGGGATATCGAAGGGAGGAGAGGTGAGGCTACTGGGCACTGTTTGGAAAACAGGAATGGTTCGTGGGTATGGCTGAACTGGAGGGGGGGTAATCACAATGAACTGAAAGAAGGGGGTTTGGAGGTATGAATGGATGGGAATGGATGGGAATGGATAACAGGAAACAATAAAGGATCGGTGGCTTCAGGTTCCAACGCTGAAAGCTCACAAAAAAAGATGGGGGGGGGGCAATAAACAAAAGAAATGGAAAACTTCATCATCATGAGATCTGCGACCTTTACTCCGTTTCGTGACTCTCTCCTCGAGTGTGAGAGAGAGACAGATGTAGTAAAAGAGCCTTGTGGGGGGGCAGGTGTGGGTACTCACGTATGGCAGACAAATCAACTGGGTAACAAGCAGGAAGAGATCAATGATCACAAAAAGAGAAAACAGAGACGTGTGGGCTTTCCGATTCGTAACGACAACAATGATAGTATTAGGTGCTAAGGGTTAAGGAGTCAGGCACAAACAAAATGGAACAAATAGGAGGATGTCGGGGGGAGACAACACTTTGTGGCGAGGAGTGTCCAAGTTGACGATGTCGCTGTTGTTGTTGTTGACGTTGTTGAAGTCGAAGCTGTTGTGGTGTCTTATCTGATGCTGCTAAATGTTGTGTTGAAGTCGCGCTAGGTGTGGAAGCAAAAGTGGTGGTTTTAAGTAGTTGGGGGTCTTCACAAGCGTCTAATGGAACGGGATGAAAAGGTCGGGAGGTGAAGAGTTGAAAAAGATGTCGACATCCAACGCCAGAAAGTGTGTTGACAAGTTTCCAGGGTTTTCCCGGACAGAGCCGTACTTAAAACTCCAGGCCAGTACAAGTATCGATCGACAGGAAGATATGCACCACACATGCAAAGGCGTATAGAATACAAGGGAAAAGGGCTAATTCTAACCGGAGCGATGTCAACCCTGTATCTAACATGAATCCGAGCTTCCTTTGCCTTTGTGTTTTCCACGCTGTCTTATTTTCGGCTCGCGGCTTGCCCTACCTGTAGTTGGGGTTGATGGACTGGTGACGAGTGACGGGTTTCGAAAGGGGTGGTATTTGGTACTCTGGAATGATTTGACGACTCAGGTGAGTTGATCTAAACACTCTACAACCTCCTCCGAGATCTCCACGCTCTCCACCTTCTCCACTCTACACACCTCCATGAACAAACATCAGATGATGATGGTCACCTATGAAGAGTCCAAAAGCAAGCAGGTCTCCAATCCACCCGTGTAGAGCTTGAGAATGAAAAGCAAAGACGCAACTCCTCCAAACTCTAGCAACGAGAGCTATAGGTATAGGCAGAGAACGTGGCCAGAAGATAGAGTTTCGGGCAGCTAACCCTGATGAAAGATGTTCACACAATCGTTGTATTTGTTGTTCCAGGGCTGTCAAACAAGTCTCACAGGTGTCACAGTGTCTCCTTGGAGTATTCTGGTTACTTGTCAGACCCCTTTTTTATCAATCTGACCCCTTCCCAGGGGGTTGAACACTTTTCGATCACCTCTGTTCAAATGTCCGATCCCCAATGTACATGATTGCATTCCAGATCGCGCGCGCGAACGAACAAGTTTATACGAGAGCGAAACAAAAATGGGGTACACCGTTCGTTTAAAAACCCAAACGGAGCCTTGGCAGAGGATAGATTGGGCAATAGAGCCACGGCACAATGGCTCTCGAACTCATAATCTCCGGATACGCGGCAAAGCCCTAGTTGCTGGCCATGCACCTGGTCTAATGTGATTATTGTCAGTCTACATTTCCAGGGAAGGCAATTTGACAAAAATGACGAGTGTTTGACACCACGGTGCATCTTTGCGTTGACAGCTCGGTGCAGTTGTGCGTCTTACGACACACTTGGTTGCGATTTTGACAGCTGATTGCAGGCCGGCGTTTGATTTCCGGGGTTTTCGTTGCTCAGCTCATTATCGTCATATTTACAATTGTGTCCGGTATCGCAACATGCTGTGCTCTCACATGCACCTCGCCTAATGCCGTCTACGCAGCCTGTGGTGCAGAGCATGCAGCCCGTGCGTCACCTATTGCTATCAAACACCGACGTGATACGAGCGGAAGATCCACCCTTTGGCCCCCGGTCACCAAAACAAGTTTGGTCCCAATGTTCAATCCCCACCTCCCCTGCATGCCAGTTGTGTGATTGTCTCCTAATCACTCTACACAAGCTTTTCGCTTAACACCGGACCATGCGTTTTGTATGCACAGGCGTACCTTAATTCGTCCTGTTCTCAAACTCCGTCAGTGATTATTATTTGGTCAGTTTTGAGAGTCTTGGTGGCAAATGAGGGTATACGGGAAGCTGTGCTCTATAAATGCCCTTACCACCTAGTCCTATCACGTGATCAACGTGTTTTGTCCCTCCTCTTGCCATTTCCCCCATTTCTCTTTCAGAGCAAATCCACTTTTGTACACCCAACTTGGCTGATTTCGGGCCGTTAACCGACAATGGACCTTTTGACTTCTCCCCACCACCTTTTAGTGGCGGTAGAGCAGCCTAAAATAGCTAGTTTGGTATTGTGTCTCCGCCTTGCCGTTTGACAAGTGTTGCCGAGTTGCAGATACGAGCTTTTGCTTGCATGGTGGACACGTTGGTAATCATGAGTAAGAGAGAGAGGGAAGCAGTTAACACACCTAAAGTATCTCCGAAAGGTCCCCGAAGAATCCGCCCCCCCCCTCTCGCACCCACGTTGTATCAGCGGCTGAAGATCGTCGTGAATAAACTCATGGGCGCTCGTCCGTCTTTCTCTGTAGAGAAAAAAGATGGTCGGTTTAGCTGAGTTTAGGGCCGATAAGTCGCATAGAGTTTAATATCAAGTGTCGAAGAGCTCTTGTCGGTCAACTCTAAGGGATTGTAGGAGAGACGTAGGAGACGTGTGGATTGGCCGAATCCAAACAAAACTCCGGCCTATGACCGCTCACGTGATGTGGCGTATTGGTGGGGTTTGGAGAAGAGCAACAGTGGCTTTTTTCTTTGTGTTGAGGGCTCGAAGAGATTTGCCAGATGTGGAAGGGGTATGTACTACGATACAGAACATATTCACTGTGCTGTTATAGTCAGTCTAATTAGTTCCCCCTCAAAAAGTTGCTCTGGTCAAGATGACGCTATCCCAGTATACATACATACAAGCACACTTTTGCTGGGCTATAGACAGTAGCTTTTTTAGCAATAAGCAAAGTCAGAAAGAGGGAGCCCTTTCATGTGCAGATCTGAAAGGAGCTTTCGTTTAAAGGCCGTTAGCCGAGCCCGGGGAAATGCGGATGTCCGAGCAGTCTTTTCCAAAGGCGGCCTGGGACGGCCCTGCCCTCAAGACAGCCCATTTATCGCGCAGGCTCTTGTTGCCGCGCATTCCATTGCTGTTGCTGTTGCTACAAGCAGACATGGTCAGACTGCAAAGGCCGCAATAACATTTCACTAGCGCGATCAGAGGCACTATAATATCGACTAATGGCGCTAGGGATTTGCCGCGGAGCCCTAAGTGGGCCCAAGAGTCGGAGCTTGGAGTCTACAGAGTCAGAAACCGGCCATCACCGCAATCGTCGTCAAAAGGACATAGCTCTATCGTTTCCGCACCTCGCCAATAAGCTTCGCCTTGTCTCGTTTATTGTAGCCATTTGAGGGAGTATGTTGACGTCACGAAGGGCAGCGAAAAAGTCGGAGGGTCAGGAAGCTGTGTAGACACGCCAAATCCCTTGTTCATTGTGCAAACGAGTCCTTTTATTTCATTCTGTGCATATATGCAAGATCTCCGTGTGTGGCCCGGTGGCGTGCGCCTGGTCGGATGCGGAGGTGCAAGGCGCAGTGAGGGCGGTGGCTGCAGCGCCAGATGCGTGATGCGGTGCACTGCACCCGACCAGTCAGATGCGGTGCATGGAGTGCACCTGTCGTCATCAGCCAGATAGTACGCAGCAACAATAGACAAAGCCGGAAGTAGGGCTGCCAACTGTGATGCTAAACCACATACAATTTCATTTGCGGAACCTAAGGCCAAACACTACAGTGCATTATTGGACCAGTGCCGTGTCTTGGCTCTCCTCTGGAGTCTTGGATTCAAAAGTCTTGGATTTGAACGTCTCGAATCTGATGCCTTCGGTTGCTATTATACTGATGGACGTTTATCATCATTTAATAGATGCGCTAGTCGGGTGCTACATGTGTTATTACCGCTATAGGCACGAGCACAGTCATAGGTGCTGTCATTTGAAGTAAACGCCGGACTCTCGGTGATCATTAAAACCACAGTGATACTGCTTCATCTCAGGTGGAATGAAAACCGTGCAGTTGCTGATCGGCCCGATTCCTCATCTCCTAAGAAAGACTGACTCTCGCTTAGTATGTAGACGGTGCACAGTTACTGTCTCGCCATCCGACCAACTATAGATCTAAGATCTTCGTTATCATACAAATTGCCTGTCGGAATCGCTTCGGCACTTGTAGCCGAGCGAAGAGACAGCAACCGTAACCGGGACATGGTGCAATGTGATGATCAGATGGGATCCTGGTGATGGAGGTGTCAGTGAGATGTACACAGGAGCAATACGACTGTACAGTAAGACAGCAGATCCTGTACTCCGTACCGATACTCGTAGCTCGCAGTTCACAATGCTAGAAAAAACCGTCAGCTCATCTCATACTCTGAAACTCTACAACCCCTCTCCTCTCTGCGAAGACTGCTTGTCTACATCCTCAGCACGCTTCAGGAGTAAGGAACGAGGTCTACGCAAGTAGCAATGGATCATCTAATTACTGTGTACACAAAGACGACGGGTTAAGTCTGAGACGGTGAACTAGTGGTGGCACTAGTGAAGACGCTAGTGAACGTTGAGATGAATACTGTGCAACGGTGTAAGAAAATAAACAGCCTGAGCCATATTGTGAAACACTGCCTGTAATATCACACTACTAGCAACATCTTCGCAACCACCTCTTTGTGCAACCATACATGCATCATCACTTACAAGCATCTACAGCGCTGCACCTCTGCTGACCCCCACATATCGGACATTGGAGCCAAACCTCCATTCCTCTCCTCATCCCTCATCCGGGAAAACCAATACAAACCACAATTCTACACAGCGAAGAAGGACGTGGCGCACAGACGACAGGACATTAAATTCTATCGTCGTTAGGCGCGGAAGAGCTCAGTCTGTAAACTCGTATTGTAGCAAACTTGTGGGGGTCTAAAAGCTGAGACACGAGGTCAGGAAACAAACAGAGAACGCGTAGAACATGTCCTGTGACCCGACACTGGTAGAAACTGTGTGCATTAATGCTATGTACTATTCAATGCTTACTTTCCATCAGCCGGTTTCTTAGTATCAGTCTTAGTATCAACCGGCTTCTTGGAATCAGAGGGCTGCTGAAGCAAGGCGTCCTGCTCCTCAACCTTGGTGGCCAGCTTCTCAACCAGCAGAGTCAGAGTGTCAATCTTGTTAAGCAGAGGCTTGAGCTCCCATCGAACTCCAACCTGCTCAGTTTCAACCTGGTAAGGGTTGAGAACCTTGAGAGAAGTGAGCCAATCCTTCTCGGAAGAGTACCCGTCAATCTGGAAGTCGGGAGTATCAGCCAGCTCATTGACAACCTGGGCTCGGGTAGCAATGGCATCCTCATCACCATCTTCGTAGCCATCAGTGAGATCCCACTGGCAATCATCTTCATTGGCATCATCAGGAGCATGTCGAAGACGGTTGTAGGCCACTCGACGGGCCATCTTGGACTCGTGAACACCAATACCAATGAGAACGGGGAAGTAAATGATGTACATGATGTAATCACAAAGAGTCTGGTACTTGTTTCGAGACAGGACGAGAGACAGAGGAGTGACCACAACCTCAATGAGGTTGAGAGGAGGCACAAAGACGTTCTCATCGGGAGCTCGAATGAACCACAGAGTCTTCTTGGCAGTCAGAGCCAGGAACTCGTCACTTCCGTTGTCACAAACATGCTGGTACGCAGTGTTGAAGAGCGCAATCAGAATGTTCAGGAGAAGTGTGGAAATGACAAAGGTGCAAATGTAATACAGAACCACAGCATAGGGAGGCGCAAAGCTCTCAAAGGAGTCAAACGTGGGAGAAGACAGGACGGTCTGAATGAGAACATTGACAACCATGTTGATGGAGTCAGCCTTTCCGTCAGAAATGTCCAGACCCAGGAAAGCCTGGAGGAAACCGGCGAGAACAATGGCCAACAGCACAAAGAAGACAATGGACTCCTTCATGAGCTCCTCCAACACCACCAGCATGATTCCAAAGAACCGTTTAGTGTCCAGGAAAAGCAGTAATCGAGACCAGACAAAGGGGGCGCAGCAGGCCAGCAGTCTGTAGGAGGTTCTGCTGTTGGTGAGGAAGGGGACCAAGTCGACTTCACGTGACAAACTTCTGGACACGAGCTGGTTGACAAACATCATGGGTTCCTGTTTACCTCCAAAGATTTTGATCAAAAAGGACACAGTGATAATGAAGTACAACGAGTTATTGAACACGTTCCAGAAAGACAGGTAGCGCATTCCCACGTGGAACAGCTTGGTGGCTTCGTCGAGAATGAACGACAGGGTCATGGTGTAAAAGACAACCTCTCCGGGTCTCCATCGTCTCAGGGGTCTTTCTCCGCCGTCATTGAGGGCCCAGGTGTATGCCACCACGTAGAGAAGAGACACAATGAGCTGGAGCAGGTTCTGGTACGAAGGAGTCTTGACTCGTTCGGGGTTAAAATGGGTCCAGAACTTGGGGCAGTCCGTGTGGTTGTAGAGAATGTATTCGTTGGGGTTTTCGCCACTCTGGATGATCCAGCCTCTCCACATCCATTTGATGCATCGTTGGAATCCACTGCAGGAGATGACAATGGTGGAGTGTTGATCAATGGCCAATTCCAGAGCGTTGAAGGGAGTGGACACAATACCGTTCAGATTGATAGTGTATCGTTTAGCCAGCATGACCAGAAACAGGTATCGTTCGTCGGTGCAGCCGTCGATGATCTTGACGGCCAATCGCTGGGCACATTCGGCTCGTTGGCCGTAGAGAGTAGAGTCGTAGAGTTCGTCGTCGGCCAGATCATTGAACCATCTTGTGACGGTCAGCAGAGCAAAGACCACACAGCCCCGGAACTTGCGTTTCGACTGGTCGGTCGTGCCTCCACAGGCTTCAAAGCATTTGCGCACTAGAGCATTGGTGACGATGGGCGAGTCAGCAGCGTCCACGTACTTTTGTTCGATTGCAACAGGAACCGCAGAGTCCACAATGGCCTTGAGTCGGATGGCGATCTTCAGGGTCTGGGACGCATTGGGCGGCTCCAAGATGATGGATCTCGACACCGGTAGCGACATGGCGAGAGTTGTTGAGGAAGAAGAGTCTGTCGCGGGTGTTTGAACGACGTCTTCAGTCCCCTGATGGTTTTGTACCCCATTCGAGGGGGGAGGCTTAATGTTGATAGAGTTGAAGGCTGTGCAGTGTTTGTGTCATTGGAGGAGGGGGTAGAGGTGTTCAGGAGAGTGTTGGGAAGTGCTGGACAAAGCGCCACGTGTCCCTTTCGTGTTTGTGTATGATAGGGGCTTTAGTGAAGTTATTTCACACCTCTAGAGACGTATCTAAGAGACCTTTCTTATCTGGCTGTATAAAGTGTAGGTCCTCACTAAACTCAAGCTTGCATAGCGTGCAGAAAAAGTGCACCCAAAGTGGAGACAATAGCTTGGTGGAGATTAGCGAGTAGGTTGTTTGTGAGTGTGGTAGTTGGTGGCTGTCAAGTCTTGGTGGTTAGCAAGAGACTTGAGACGGTCTAAAAAACACCACCTCGTCGATCCATGATTTTCCAACGATTTCTCCCCATTTATTCAGATTTATTACGACATATTCCAACTTATCCCCTGTTTCCATTGTCTATGCAATAGAATTCAGACTTGGTGGAGGTATTATGGCCGGATATTACGACCAGGAGTGTTCCAAACAGCGTGTGGAAATTGTCAGGGGAAATATATTGCCTGATTACGCAGACTGGGGAAGTCCCGGGGCTCCAACCAATTTACTCGAACTAATCTGATTTATCAAAGTCCGCATGTTCTCCAGCGTATCCTAGGCATAAATAGGGGGGAACAATGTATAACATCATGTGGAGATGTATGATGTGGTTATTTTGGTTGGGGAGAGGCTGTGGAGTGTTGGACGACTTTGAGTGGTTATGTGAATAAGTTGGACAGGATTGGACAGTTTCTGGTGTCTTTATAGCCTGGCAGAGTCACAACACCTTGTTTTCACGATGTTACCATCTGAGACATTACGAGTTGAGGAATAGATGACAAGAGAAGCTGGAAGCTCGTTTAAGCGGCTACAATGTTTATACAGCAACATGTTCTCTGTATCTGCCACTCTCTACAAACAACAACCGTCACCCTAGAACTCCGATCACAAAGATCTAATCTGATCATCAGCTGATCTTCATCTACAATCTCCACACCCCTTGTTCCTGCCCTCGTACCCGTATATGTTTCACACTTGTGCCTGAAAAACTTCTGGGCAAGTGACAGGCACGTATAGCCATTTCTGTCCCGTGCATCTGTCATCCATAATAGGAAGGACCAGTAAGTCAGTATTAGAATGACAGGTGAAGTAGGAGTACATAATGTACTCGTACGTCTGATGAGACGCAGACGGTGAGAATTGGCAGGTGTTTGCGCTGGAGAATGTGACATGAGGAACGTGAGACATGGTGAGTCACCTATGAGACACTCTGAACCCCAATCTCCGATATGTCAGTGTCTAATGTTGAGTCTGTTACAAATGCAAGACTCGTTCAGCAAGTGTGCCCAAGACGAAAGGTCAGACTTAGAACGGCTCTTAACTAAGTCGGTGGTACTCATTCAGTGCTGGAGCCTGTGAAGGACAGAACACTAAACCAGAAGCTATGACTATAAGTAAATGAACTGAAGACCAATCAACAGTGCTACCGACTGTTATATAGATGTGGCTACTTCTGTCCCCAACCCTCAACAGTGATCATCTACCATGGTAACCATTTACCTATCAAGCAAAGAAGGGATATCATTGCTATAGTGTTAGCCTCTCTTGTTCATAGAGATAGAGTAATGTCGGCGAGATCACTTCAGGTGTTACTGTAAGTGTGTACCTCTGCGCAAAAGGCGAACATCAGTAGAGTGATAGAACATAATAACGATTTAAACACAGTCACCACGAGTACACGCTGCCATCTCCACTATAAGGCTGCGCCAAATAATGGAATAGTGAATGACCTATACCATCACGTGACCTACAACTGCTCTACTCTTCAGGACAAGTACTGAATCAACTTCATTCACCGTCTCACAGTACCACAAACCTGTGATCTGCTTACTAACGTCTTTTGCCACATTTCACCCCAGTCACTTTCCCCACACTAAACCAGAACGTGACCATCTCCCCTCAGTCTCACCAGTAGAAGGGTTGTCACGGGACAAGCCAGACGGCTTTGGTTTGTCAGCTTACATAATCAAAATAAACCAGTCGCTTGATAGTCACGTGACCCACAATCGCCCCTCCTCATAATACTCACTCCCATATCTGACCCCTATGTGCCAACACTCACACACATCTTATCTTGCATAATCAAAACCTAAACCTCCTCTCTCCCCCCACAAACTACAACTCACCAAAAAACACCATGAACGTCCCTCCCGAGGTGCTGGAGATGATCCTGGCGGGCCAGGATGAACTCACGCTGGTGGCGCTCGCCCAGACGTGCCACTACATGTTCCAGGCCGTTGCTCCCAAACTCTGGGGGGTCATGATGCCCTCTCTTAGCTACAACCATCGTTTTGTGTTGTTTGAAAGAGAAGCCCATGCAAAACTGGCAATGTTCCATACACAAAAGGGACCCAACAACTACCGCGACAAACTCAACCGACAGATGCGATCACGTGACACTCAACACCCCAACAACCACATCCATCATCTTGTTCTGACAACCCCCAACTTTGACCAAAAGTTTCTCGATCGTGAAAAGTACCCAAATGTGCGTAATGTCGAGCTCGTGGTCAAGGGATGTGGTTCTATGGAGGTGGTACGGTCTCTGCGGGTCATGGACATGTACATGAAGGAAAATCCTGAGGTTAGGGTCGCTATTGACGCCTGGTGTCATGTTCCCATGTCTGTGGAACACATTGTTCAAAGAGTCTTCTCTCTGGACATTTACGAGTTCCCCGAAGATCAGGTTTGTGAGGGACTGAAGTTGAAACAGCTGAGACTCACTAATAGCGACTCCACAAAGCCTTCTTTGCATTACTTGAGCCGGCTTCAAGGATTGGAGTTTCTGGAGGTGCCGGGAATCGCTGTTTCTCGAGTGTGGCTGAACGAAGATGCAGAAGGCGACGACGACAAGTCTGGTCACGTGACTCTAGACTTTCCCAATCTCACGCATCTTCGAATCAAGTGCATTCGAGCTCTTCCTGTGGCTTTTCTCAACTCCATTATTGCTCCTCAGCTCACAACCCTGGAGTTGTACTACCATTTCACACACACCACTTCTGGCACCAAAGAAGAGTCCCGATTGATTTCCCAGATCCACAAAGTTGACTCCATCACTCATCTCCGTCTTGCTGATGTTTCGGAGCCCTCTGATCTCGCTATTGTGCGACGGTACCCTCAATGTCGTCTGGTTACGATAGTGGGCAAGCCCAAATGGTCTGTGGCGTCGATTGCTTTCAATCTGATGCACGAGTACCAGTTGGAGCGGCTCTTGTGGGAGCGAGTGGAGGGTTCTGTGCTTCAGACCACCACCTTTGAGCCTCAGCGAATCGAGGTCAGCAAGAGTCTGCACGTATAGCTGGAGCAACGGGTTATTTTTTGTCTGAGGGAGGGGAGGTGAGAGGAGTGGGGAGGGGGAGGGGGGGCAGGGGATGGTATCTACGAGTACCGGTCTCAGAGCCTTGGCGAGTCTTGATGTTCTTACTCAGTGCTGCAACTGACGGCAAGTGTCTGAGCTTCGATATCAGTGTCTCGACACAACAGTGCCAGTAATGTGATATCTCTGAACATCTCTTTTGACGAGTCTTGATCTCTGACAGGCTGAAGAGGTCAAGGAGTCCTGGTGGTGATGTTGTTGAGGAAGGGGAGGTTCATGGTGGTGGGTACGGTACATACTACGACGAGGCAAAGAAGGAAGGAGACGAAAGGGGAAGGGGCGGCTCTAGACGACAAGGGAGCGGCTCTAGACAACGAAACAACGGCTATTGAGACTCTGGTACAGCTGAAAAGGCACCTATGGAGGAGTTCTGTTGCTGTTGATGTTCCTGTTGCACCTATCTACCATCAGCCACATTCGACAAGAGACGTCGAGGAGTCCTTCACAACCTAGAAGTGGTTCCAATCACCTCAAGCCATCCCACACGGTTTAATATGACTCTCTTAGCACTGCACCGCCACAACGGTCTTTCTTGGCGTGCCGATGCGATGGCATTCTGTTATTAACTCCGCATTGTGGCGTGGGGGTCCACAGCCACAGGTGGGTCCAAGAACGTCCACCAGGTCTGAAACTTAATGTTGTCGACTGTGGCAGAGGATAAGGGAGATGACAAAGGACAGATGGGACTGGTGTTGTTGAGGTCTGGCGATAAAAAAAACAATCCCGTCACGTGATTCAACTGTTGTTATTCTACAGTCTTGGTGGCCTCAAAACGACGCGACTCATCATCTGCACCGACTCGTCTATCTCCCTTTCGGTTATCAGTCACAGCGCCGTGCATGTTCTTCGTTGGGCTGTAAATAATTAGTATTCACGCGAAAATGAATGTAAAATATGTTCGATGTAATACGGCGGCGGGGGGCGGTAAAAAGGAAGAGTGAGGGGTAAAAAAATGGGGTAGCGGTGTTTTTAGTCGGAGGCATTTAGTATTATGGAGGACTACAAGTAGGGGAGTGTGTTTGTGGTGGTATATGACTTATTTTGATTTGTTCTGATTTGTCGTGGTTTTTGTGGGTTATAGCTTCTCTCTTCCTCTTGTTATCATTCACCGTTACATGTGGCTCAGACCTAAAATTTTCGAATCAGGCTTTTTGGGGTGCGCACAATTAGTCTTTTGCGAGATGGGTGGCTAGAGACTGCCACATGTATACGAGAGGGAGTGGCTTTTTGTGGCTGTGGAGAAAAGGAGGGTGTGCAAGAAATGGGGACTTAAGTGGTACCAGATGAGAGCTGAAGACGTGAGGAGTCGAATGGTACCACTTTTAACCCAGTCAAACGCTTGTAACGTTTTCTAATGGGTACTCCCCAAAAACACCCCTACATCCGACAAGGTTCACACAAGGTTCTCCCATGTGGTGGCTAACCCCCACTCGCCACAGCTCCGTTACCCCCTTGGGCAAAACCCTAGTCCTCTTCCGCCCCGATTGCGTCTAATTAGCAAAGTATTAAAGTGCAGCCACCGCCACAGTTTTTGCACATCGAGATACACGATACACACACACAAACACATACCATGACAACACCACAACTACGACCGATGGCGGATCTCGAAATGGCACCCGCTCCCACCACATCATCGCAAGAGACCCAGGGCAAAGGTTGCTCCGAAACCCCGTCGTCTCCGGTAGAAACTACAGCCACCGAAAAGAGTCGCCCTCACATGTCCTATGTCATGCTCCGCATCAAGTACTTTAGCCCCGCGTGGTTTGCGTCCGTCATGGGCGTCGGCGTGTCCGGAGGCATTCTGTACACGTACCCATTCCATGCACGCTGGCTGGAGATTCTGGGCGAAGTCATCTGGGCCATTTCTCTGGGCATGTTGGCGGTCTTCTGCGTCATGTTCTGCGCCCGATTTGTGCTCTTCCCCAAACAGTTTATGAAGATGCTCAAACACCCCGGCCAATCGACCTTCCTGGGCTGCGTCCCCATGGCCTTCTGCACCACCATCAACATGATCCACAACATCTGGGGCCAGGACGGCTGGCTGGCATGCTACATTCTGTGGTGGTTCAACGTGGTCATGTCATTGGCCACGTGTTGGGGAGTCGCCGTGTCAATGTTCTTCCTCCACAAACGAACCGCACAAATGCTCAACGCAACCATGCTGCTGCCCATTGTGTCTGTGGTCGTTTGTGCCGCCTCAGGTACCGTCTTCTGGGATAACATCCCCCACCACCTCCAAGGCCTCCAGCTCGTCGTCTGCATCATGCTGTGGGCCAACGGCCAATGTATGGCCTTTGCATTTGTCACCGTCTACCTCTGGCGTCTCCTGTCAATCGGAATGGTGCCTCCGGCTCTCGTCATCTCCAACTTTCTGCCGGTGGGTCCCCTCGGCCAAGGCTCGTTCGGCATTCTGCTCATGTCCAGCGCCGCCCAAAAGTACCTGCTGCGACAGTTCCCCAATCTCGCGCTGGACTCGGAAGTTGTGGACCAGCTGACCAACACCGCGACGCGCGTCGTGTTCACGCAATTCTACGAGTTTCTCGGCATCTTCGTCGCCTTGTTTCTCCAGGGCTTTGCCTTCTTCTGGCTGTTTGTGGCCTTCACCTGTTTGGCGTACACCCCTCCCAAGCAGTTTGCCATTGGCTGGTGGGGCCTGACTTTCCCGTTGGGCACCTTTGCCCTTGGTACCGGCCGAATGGCTCTCGAGCTGGATTCTCTTGCATTCAGAATCCTCAGTGGCATTTCCGGAGTCATGGTCTGCATCTTCACGCTCATCTGTGCTCTGGGCTCGATTCGAGACGGCCTCATCGGCAACAAAATCTTCCTGGCCGCCCAGGACGAAACTGATCCTCTGGAGCAGTAATCTTGTCAACAGACTAACGCATTATTTATTAATACACTTAATCATCCTTGTCGGAGTTGTATCGTAGTTGTAGTTGTCTATTACTGTACTGTCTATGTATAAATATCTAATTAATGAATGCAAGGGCTGCAAGGGCTGCTAATTCTTGGATCGGTTCTTCCACTGAAAGTAGAGATACTGGACTCCGACAAAACAGTCGAGAGAGGTCTGGATCACCGAACACATGATGAACTGCGACGAGATCTCGGCCTTTCCAGACAGAAAGAAGGCGAGCTTGGCCAGATCGCCTCCCAGCCACGACACCAGCAACGACAGTCGGAATCCATCGACGCTTTGTCGCTGGTGGTTTTTGATGATTTGCGGAAGAGGCAGAACAGCCTCGATCAACAGGCCAACCAGACCAATGGTATCGACGTAGAGAGGGTAAGATCCAAACAGAAACTGCAGGATGACGAGCCACACGGAGAACTTGACGAGGAAGGACCAGTAGAGCTCGTCGTTGCTCCAGTTCCAAAAGTTGAACGGTCTGGCCGACGACGTGGTCAAGTCCGGGTACAGCGACTTGCCTCTGGATTTGAAGGCCGACGACACTGACTGCGCAAACTGCTGTCTGTGTTCGGATCTGTATGTTTCCGGCGACATGGCGTGTTTTGCGGCGGCGTAGGTGGCCTTGAGGGGTCCGTAGAGTCCCAGAAACTCGAGAACTCGTTCTGTGTCCGATCCTGGCGGCGAGGATTTCTCGGCAGAGGCCGATTCGGCGGTGCTCATGTTTCCCAGCTCGATATCCCTGTCGTCAGCTCGAGGTCGGTACTGCAGAGCGTATTTGAGCAGGAAGAGGTGCATGATGATCATGATGATGGACTGCACCAGCAACGACGATTCAAACGGTCGGCCGAACCAGAACATGACTCGCAGGATGGACGAGATGAGCATGATGCCACAGACGTCGAGACTGAATCCTGCCGACGACTTTTTGCGTCGGATCGCCACCAGCGTGTCTCCATAGGATGTCACTGGAGATGTCACCAACGACAGACCCATGAAGTTGCTGATGGTAAAGTAGGACAGCAAGACTCCCGTCCAGCCCAGATCTTCGGTGGCGACGATGGCTGCAACGGCTCCAATGGCGCCGGCCGAGTCGCCGATTTTCTCGCCCAGCGTTTGTGCACTTTGCGACATGAGTTGTGTAACAGGTGTTGTTGAAGAGTGTAAGACAACAAACCTGGGCGATGAGCATCTTCGGAAATAACTCATAACAAGGTTTGCCAAGGTGCGTCAGGGAGGTGGGACCGGTGAGATTGTGGTGTGGCAGCGGAAGAGGGTAGGGGATATATTAAGCCGAGGATATATTGGCGGATTGGGGTGAGAGCCGGGAAATAGATTGTGTGGGTGTCGAGAATTGGATTGGTGCAGTCCGGGTTGAAATCGGAGTGTTCTGGGGGGAGTTGTGGTAGTTGTGGTGACATTACATTTTGGGGGTATGAAGACGAAAGAAGTAACAATAGTAGATGGTGATGTGTTTGTTTGGGTGGCTTGCTAGTTGAGCTGGTTTTTGGAGTCAGCCTCAGCTATATCTGTTTAAGGTGCTTCCAGATAGGACTATAATGACTATGAGATTAAGGATGGAAGTGTGTATTGAGGTCAGTGAGCTGTGGTGCACTACAACACTATTACAAGAACCAAGAGTCAAGTTTCTCGTCTGATGATGCTACGTCTATTCCCGAAGACAACCTTGAAGTCGCTCTGGGCTCTCAGAACTCGTTCCCATTGTATGCCACAGCAGTAAGAAGGATGGTATGATTGAGCCGCCTCTGGATAACCGTCTCATTCAGCTCGACCTCAGAATGAAGCTCTGGACTTGGTTCGAGAAGACGAAGACACCAATCAGACAGCTCAGTCTGGTAGGGGAGGTGTTCATCTTGAGTTTGCCCAGAACCGTCTAATTAAGGACTTTAGGCTAACATTGTTGTGTCCGTCCTTATGAGCCCACCGAGAGCACCACCAGGAGTGGTCAGCACTGTTTGACTTCAGCTGTAGCCTGTGCCTCCAGAAACCCCCGTCAGAGCGAGACACTGAATCACCCACTCGTTGAGGATTGTTTCGAGTCGAATCTATCAGAAGAGTCTTTTATATTTGTGCTACTTGAATAAAGCCGGAACATTTGTAGAGATCCCACTTTAGTTGTCACCACGATACTACTTTTGTCTTGTTACCACCAGTTCTCAAGACATCAGAACAAAGAACAAAGAACATTACAAGGCCACAAAGAACACTACAAGGCCTACTGTAAGTGATACCAGCTCCAGACCCACCCTCCCCCCCACAGTCATCTCCAAATAAATATATACAAGTTACTTGTCTTTCTTATCCGTCTTTGCCGACTTTGCCCTCTCAGCAGCCTTTCTACCTTCAAAAGAGTACAATCCTGCACCGACAAAAAGCAACACGGTTCCCAGCACCGTCAAACTGGACAGGGAGTTGCCAAAGAGGACCACAGACAGCAATAGAGACACAAACTTGCGTACATTGAGTACAATACCCACAGTCAACGCAGAAGTGGCTCCACTCAGTTTGTTGACGCCTCGAATGCACAGATATTGCGTTGTTGCGTTCAACATGAGCCACATGAAAGCTCTGGAGACGTGCAAGTCGTAGCCAGCGATCAGAGTCTCAAAATGCACTCTTGGATGAGCTCCCCAGACACTTGCAAACTGGCGAATGATATCATTAGCCAAAGGGGCAAACAATGGCAGTGATAAGAAATGGGTGTAGAACAAGGACTCCCGCCAATTACCGCCGTACTTTGAATAAGTCACTTCAGAGAAGAGACCCTGGAAAGAAGACAGAATCGCTGCTACCAATAAAAGCACGATTCCAAGCACAAATTGTGTTGTTGTGGCCTTTTGTTTCGAGTCTTTATTGGGTGCTTGAGAGAAGGTTGCCAGGATGACTCCAGCAGTCAGAATCGCCACAGACAAAACCTGTCCCCTGGTATACTTCTTTCCCTTGATAACCCCCAAAATCATAGTGATGACTGTTCCTCCAGATCGAAAGATGATATGAAGCGGGACGGAGATATGTAGCTTCCACACGTAGTTGTTGATGACGGAGACGAGAAAAAAAAGCAACACAGACACCGCCCAGCGAGAATAGGGAGCTTTTGATGGTTTTAGACAGTAGGGCTGTGAGAAGTCGACAAAATGAAAGAGACCTTCAATGGACACAAACAGAAACTGAACAAACGTGATCAAAGACCCCGAATCGGGAATATCCTTGACGATAGCTTCCAGAGTGAACACGTTGGAACAACATCCTCCAAAAATAAGAGTAGCGATCCCCAGCCATTCAGAAGCACTTATCGAGACGGAAGCAGCCAGAATCGAGTCTGTGTCACGTGACTCGTTATCTGGGGCAGGGTCTTTCTGATCTGCAACACCCGCCTTCTCTCTCCGTGTCACGTGTGTCTTTTGATCCATGGTCGATTATGATGGAGTGGCACACACGTGCTGCATGTCAGAACGTAGATTATGTACGTCGGGTTAGGGCTGGGGCTTTGTTAGTCTGGGGCTAGTGGAACCTAGTGAAACGTGTCAATCACGTGACAGCGGGTAGCTGACGTGTCAAAAAGAGGAGACAGTGACTATTGATTGTTGGGGACTTCAAACAACCATTTTGACCATCTCTGGGATGTATGTTTGGTTGAGTGGCAATTTTTGGCTAATATTTGGCGAATAATGGTGGAATAAGTCTAAACAAGTCAGAATAGATTGGGAGAAATCGTAAAACATCAGGAGGTGTCTGAGATCGAATGAACGGGGCTGGTTGATAGTAAAAACGCTATCCTCAAGTCGTCAGCTCTACTCTTGGCTGTGGTGGCGAAAACAAAGCACATTCGCTTCGCGAATGTGCTGCAGCAAAAAGATTGCAGCACCCAGGATTCTCGTATGGTCTCCCACTACAATACTAACTAGGCTCTCTGGTGCTTGACTATGGCTGATCGGACGGGAAGCCGTATTTTCACCAGGATATGGCCGCAACCGTTAAGGTGTAAAAAGCGTTGGACCTATATATAGGGCAATATAAGTCACGTGATCCTAATTTTTGGAGGAGTTTTTCACCACGAGGAGAGCACTCAGACAAAGTGAAAGGAGCTGAATCTACTAAACCAGTGACGCTGAATCCATTGATACTACTAATCTGACTCTGAGATAATTGGATCATGGTGTTCTGGCATCCGTGATTGCCAGATGAGTATGGACACACTTAGTAGAGCGAAAGTGGTTGTAACTGGATAGTTTTTGGAAGGTGCTGATATTGCAGGCTTTCCAAACATTTTGCCAAGTTTCAGCTCTGTGACAACAAAACTACAAATTCTGCGACGTAGTCATGTTCTCTACC